>JAAGEH010000040.1:19768539-19990557 GCA_011751065.1 Lasiurus cinereus
CTCTCTCTCTCTCTCTCTCTCTCTCTCTCTCTCTCTCTCTCTCTCTCACACACACACACACACACACACACACACACACACACACACACACACAACCGTGATTAGTAAGAAGTGAGGAAATGTATTTGTTATTACTCAATAAGTGCCATTTGTTTGTTAGACAAAATCTTTCAAAACATGAAGTCCAAAGGGAACAATTATGAAAGGGGCCCTTGAGAATGAAAAGTGTGGGAACCGCTGGTGTTGTCTAGTCATCTGATGGAAAACTTGGTTCTTAATATCTCCCCCACCAACTGCTCAGCCTCTCTTTGCCTTCTTCCAGTGACAGGGAACTCACTCCTCTTTGAGGCAACGGTTCAAGGCTTTTCCCCATCCCCACAGCTATTTAGTTTCTATGATGCCAATGTTCCTCATAGTTCTGTTGATGAATAGCTATATGTTTTTGGCAACTTAGGACATTCTTTGATTTTTAAAATGGTCATTTTCATGATGAAGGGACTATTGGCTATTGGGTTGTGGTAGAGAATGATGAAGTTCACACCATCTAGTGTCCTCTCCTCTCTGGGCACCTGAATAAGCCACATTTCCCAGCACTCTTTGCATCTAAGAGGTGCCATGTGACTTGCTTTGTGTAGTGGAGTGTAGGAGGAAGCAGTCTATGACATTTCCATGCCTGGCTGTTTATACTATAAAAGATCCCATGGCCTACCTTATCTTCCAGGCTTTCCCCTGGAAAAGCTCATGGCTGCATGATTCCAGGTTGATTCAGAAGCCACATATGGTGGAGACAGAGTAGGAAAGCAAACTGGGCCCCCGAATCACTCTTTTCCATCAGGGTCTCTGACTAGAAGCATCCTGACTGGACTTGGTGAGACTAAATATCCCTAGCTGAGCACGGAGACAGTGCTGAGTTAATGCCTGCCAGATGGACCCTGCCAGGAAGGATGTATAATGGCAGAAATAAAACTCTCATAGTGTTAAGGCATGGAGATTTGGGGGTGTTTTGCAATAGCTATCACTGTTAATTATCCTGAGGGGCCAAAAATAACACTCATTCCTTTCCGAGGTCAGAACCAAAAGAGAGATGGAGAGAAAAATACTGTATCAACTTTTCAAATGACAAACGTTGGGTTGAAGCAAGTGGCACAGGTGTATCATTACAATGAATGAGCTTTCTAATACTGATTCCTAGAATTAGACAGACAAGTCCATCATCAGTGGAAACTCTGGACATGCCATAGTTCTCCCACATGGACATGATCCTACTGGCAGATCCTAAAGAGAGATTATCCAGAAGGGCTTATCTCTTCCTTCTCTAGAACTCATTGATCAGACAAATGGCTCCACCACTCATTAGGAGTGAACCTCATGGTAAAATGAGGCAGGAAGTGTTACCGGGAATAAACTCCCTCCACATGAAAATGTGAGGCCAGAAAACCAAGATTCCCACCCAGATTCATCCTAGACAGAAGAGTTTGTAAGTACCCATGACTGTAAGCTCCTTGAGGAAAGGAGTCACATCTCCTCTTCCTATGTCTCTCCCCACAGCATCTAGCACAATGCTGGGCATAGATATGGTGCTGAGTTAATGCGGGCCAATTGACCGGTGACACTTTGTGAGCTTATGTGACATTTCCCCCACTGGGTCACTCCAGAAGTAGCAGAAATTGCTGTGGTTTGACCCCTCACACTGCCAGTCCTTGCCTAACCCAACAATTTGGGAGTGTGAAAGGCCAAGCTGATGAACCAATCCTTCCTTGGGGAGATACCCATGCTCTCCTTCTGCCCACCAAGTCCCATATTGGCCAAAGCACTTGACTCTCATCAGCTCCTGGCCAGCCCATTGCCCTGGGGGTCACTGAATGTGTCTGAATCCCATTGTTGGTTGTAAATTCCTAAAGTAAGGGCCTGAATCTTAATTATAGCATCAGCTGACAAGTATCTTCAGCAGGGAGTAACTGAAAGCAGAGGGGTTTCTTTTTCTCTGAACTGAAAGATGTCTGGATAAGGAGGCAGGTCAGCTATGTGATGTCATTGACATTCCAGGTTCCTTTGGTTTATCTGCTTTCCCATTCTGAGTTTCATGGCTCCCATCCTCAAGGTCAACTTATTGTTGTAAAATGGCCATGGCAGTCCCAGTCCTATGTCCACATTTCAGGTAGCAAGAAGGAGGAGGAAGAAAGTAGTATAAGGTCCCCCACTGAGTCTACTCATCTTGTTTACGAGTTGCCCTGGAAGTATCAGACAACAAAGCATGTTTATTTATGCCACACCAACCAAAATATAGGCAATGGTTTCATTTCTCTACAAGAAAATAGAGGTTTTCAGCTAGTCCCATCACTTCACCTTCAAAATTAGAATTGTATTAAGGGAGAAAATGAGGTTGGGTAATGGCAGGCAACCCAGAGTCTCTGCCTCACCCATCTCTCTCTCTTAAAGTACTGATCACACAATAGGTATGTGTATGTTTCATTCATTCATTAATTATTTCAAAAAAAATTCATTGAGTACCTACTCAGGGCAGTCATATGTCTATACATTGGGAAGAAAAACAATACACACTAAACAAACAAAATAATATGATAATATTAGCTAATGATACATGCCAAGAAACAAAGTAAAACAGGGCAAGGATGGGGTGAGAGACAATGTTAGATTGGGTGGTCACGGGTAGCCTCATGGAGGAATCATCATTGAATCAGAAATCTGAAAGAAGCAAAGTAGCTGAAACCGGTTTGGCTCAGTGAATAGAGCATTGGCCTGCAGACTGAAGGGTCCCAGGTTCGATTCCAGTCGGGGCATGTATCTTGGTTGCGGGCACATCCCCAGTAGGAGGCATGCAGAAGGCGGCTGATCGATGTCTTTCTCACATTGATGTTTCTAACTCTCTATCCCTCTCCCTTCCTCTGTAAAAAACCAATAAAATACATTAAAAAAGAAGAAGAAGAAGAAGAAGAAGAAGAAGAAGAAGAAGAAGCAGCAGCAAGGTAGTCAGCCATGCAGGGCTCTAGGGGAAGAATTATCCTGGAATAAGCCCTGGTTTGGGAGTGAGTTTGACATATTCCAGAACAGACAGCCAGAATGGACAAGTAGTTAGAAGGCATGCCTTATTTGATCTTGTAGATCAGGACAGGAACTTTGAAATCCACGGCCCCCCCCCGCCTCCGCCAAATGTGAGGGAAGCTATTGAAGACTGAACAACGAATTGATACATTAAATTCAAATTCTCTCCCATATCTTCTTCTGACAACCCAATTAGACATATGTTAGACCCTCTCTTTCTATTCACCATATAGTTTTTACTCTCTGAAGTGCAGTGTAAATATTTTAGGTTTGTTTTCACTAATTTTCCCTTCATATGCATTCATATATTATTTCAGACATTCATTGGGTTTCTGATTTTAATTATTACACTTTTTCATTTCTAGAAGTTCTGTTTATTTATTTTTTCAACATACCTGGTTGGTTTTTTATTCTCTTAGTACACACTCAATCCTCCCTTGTGTTTCATTATCTATATGATTGCTTCATTCATTGTACCTATTAATTACAACATCTGTAGTCTTTACGGGGCTGATGCCATAGGTTGCTGATGCCATAGTTTGTTGATCCTGCTGACTCTCATTTATGAGGGTTTGTTTATTTGTGTGCTTATGATTCCTGATTGTGAACTTATGCTCCTTGGACCAATATCTGTGGCAATTTTTTGAGGCTGGGGCATATTTGTGGTGTGTTTCTGCTGGGTACACAGGTCTACCTGGGTTAGTGTGGACCATCTAGGATATATGATTAATGGTCCCAAACACTGTGAACTTGGGCTTGTGCTCAGGAATTCTCAAGGGAATCATGTTTCTTTTGTTTCTGTTTCACTCAGAGCCAAAGCTAGGCCAGTAAGTTTCATTCTGTGGAGTGAATTTTTACTTCTTATTTATCCATTGAGGTTGTCATTTTGGGAGGTTCTGACTTTTTATGGGAATTTCCAGTCTGACTTCCCACCCTGCCAGAGCCCCATGTCTTGTCTCCTGCTTTCTGCCCATCTCCTTTCCTGTCAATGCACAAAATCCATTCAGCCTTGTTTCTTTACACTGGGGATGCCCTGCACTCTGGGTACATGTCATCTCCACTGTTTCTCACCCTTATGGAGTCAAGCTTTTTTAAACATTGTTTCTGACCTTGCAGATAATTTCTGTTTTGCTAGCTTAGCCATTCACCAATGAATATATTTTTTAAAAGACTTTATTATTTTTATGGTGCTAAGCTGGGCAAATTTCTGCTGTATTTTAGGAAATCACATTACGACATTTACACTTTAGAAGGATAGAATGGTTCTTCGATGAAGAGAAGATTCTAAAGGGAAGGATCTCACACTGGGAGACCATGTAAGACACTACTGTCATGGTCCAGGCACAAGATATGGTGGCTTGGACTAGGGATATGGTAGTGCAGTGAAAACAGGTTGGATTTGAATTGTACATATTTTTTTTAATATATTTTATTGATTTTTTACAGAGAGGAAGAGAGAGGCATAGAGAGTTAGAAACATCGATGAGAGAGAGACATCGATCAGCTGCCTCCTGCACACCCCACACTGAAGATGTGCCCGCAACCAAGGTACATGCCCTTGACGGGAATTGAACCTGGGACCCTTCAGTTAACAGGCTGACGCTCTATCCACTGAGCCAAACCGGTTTCGGTGAATTGTACATATTTTGAAGTTGCTGATGATAAGACTTGCTGATGCTTTGGTAGGGTGATGTGAGAAAATTAGATAAGTTGAATGTGATTCTAAAGGTTTTGGCCCAAGTATCTGAGTTTGGGGCACATCTCAGTGAACGAAGTGGCTGTGGATAAAGTTGGTTGGGGTCCTTTGTCTAGGGTCTGATCATGCTTGGGTAAGTTGAACAAAAAGCCTCTAGACCAGTGGTTCTCAACTTTCCTAATGCCACAATCCTTTAATACAGTTCCTCATGTTGTGGTGACCCCAACCATAAAATTATTTTCGTTGATACTTCATAACTATAATTTTGCTACTGTTTTGAATCATAATGTAAATATCTGTGTTTTCCAATGGTCTTAGGCTCTACAGCAGTGGTTCTCAACCTGTAGGTCCCACAGGTTGAAAACCTCTAGCAGGGTTGCCTAAGACCATCAAAAAACACAGGTATTGGATTAACCAAGATGGCGGCATAGGTAAACACCTACACTGCTGCCTCACACAACAATTTCAAAACTACAACTAAAAGACAGAACAGACATCATCCAGAACCACAGGAAAGCTGGCTGAGTGGAAGTTCTACAACTAGAGGGAAAGAGAGGGGCTCACGGAGACCCAGAGGAGCTGCAAAAAGCTGAGGTACGGAGACGCCTGCGCTGAGAGAGCGGGTGCCGGAGTACCTGGCTGGCTTTCTCTGGCGGGAGGGAAACGGAGACTCCCAACGGCATTGAACCCCTTATCCTACGACACTAAACCCCAGATCTAGCCGAAACTCATACGGGGGGAGTTTAGACTGTGAAAAGGGAGAGGTGCACGGAAATTTAGGGGAGTCGCAGAAGATCAGGTCCGGTCTCGCTCACGCACGGTGCTGCGCGGAGGACAGACTGCTGATTGTGCCACTGGCTTTCGAGACTGGGTGGGAGACGGTGACCCTCCCAGCTGTGCCACTTCTGAGTCCACTGGACCCCTGTTTCGGGCGAAACCCTGGGGACCTAGACTCGTGTGGTCCTGGTGCACAGGGGAGCTGGAAAGGCAGAGCGGTTAGAGGCATTGCAGGTGCTCGCGCACAAGGACCGCTCCCGCCATTACCCAGTCATGTGAGACTCAGGGGCCGTGGAGGGCGGGGCCGACTGGAAGGCAAGGCAGTCCCTTAAGCCCTGAGACTCCACCCATCCCAAGCTCAACAGAGGCTTCTGCGGCTTTGCGTCTGCTATCATAAGGCTGAATCCAACACAGAAGTTTCCCCGGCATAGGGAAAATGCCGAGACAAGGGAAGGGATCACAAACAAAAGAAATGGAGGGAAAAAAAACGACTGGATATAGAGTTCAAAACCACGCTTATAAGGTTTTTCAAGAATATGCTAGAAAAGATGGATAAATTTAGCGAGAGCCAAGAGGAGATGAAACATACACTGACTGAAATAAAAAATATTATACAGAGTTCTAACAGCAGACTAGAGAAAGGCAAGAATCAAGTAAAAAATTTGAAATATAAAGAAGCAGACAACATTCAACTGGAAAAGCAAGAAGAGAAAAGAATCCAAAAATGTGAACATAATGTAAGGAGACTCTGGGACAGTTTCAAGCGTACCAACATCAGAATTGTGGGGGTGCCAGAAGAAGAGAGAGAGCAAGATACTGAAAACCTATTTGAAGAAATAATGACTGAAAACTTCCCACATCTGGTAAAAGAAATAGACTTACAAGTCCAGGAAGCACACAGAACCCCATATAAAAGGAATCCAAAGAGGACCACACCAAGACACATCATAATTAAAATAGTAAGAGCAAAAGACAAAGAGAGAATATTAAAAGCAGCAAGAGAAAAACAGTTTATTACCTACAAGGGAGCACCCATACGACTGTCAGCTGATTTCTCAACAGAAACCATGCAGGCCAGAAGGGAGTGGCAAGAAATATTCAACGTGATGAATAGCAAGAACCTACAACCAAGAATAATCTATCCAGCAAAGCTAACAATCAGAATTGAAGGGCAGATAAAGAGCTTCACAGATAAGAAAAAGCTAAAGGAGTTCATCAACTCCAAACCAGTATTATATGAAATGCTGAAAGGTACTCTTTTAGAAGAGGAAGAAGAAAAAGGTAAAAGACAAAAAATTATGAACAAGAAATACATATCTATCAATAAGTGAATCTAAAAATTAAGTGAATTAAAAATTTGATCAACAGAATAAACTGGTGAATATAATAGAATCAGGAGCACAGAAAGGAAGTGGACTGATAATTCTCAGGGTGAAAGGGGTGAGGGGTGTACAGGGAGAGACTGGACAAAAATCATACACCTATGGATGAGATCAATGGGAGGGAGCTAAGGGCAGAGGGAGTGATGGGAGCTGGGTGGAAGGGTGCTATGGAGGAGAAAAAAGAGAAACAAATGTAATAATCTGAATAATAAAGATTTAATTAAAAAAACACAGGTATTTACATTACGATTCATAACAGTAGCAAAATTACAGTTATAAAGTATCAATGAAAATAATTTTGTTGGGGTCACTACAACATGAGGAACTATATTAAAGGATTGTGGCATTAGGAAGGTTGAGAACCACTGCTCTAGACCCTCAGAGTGGGAGATGAAATCTTAAAGTGTGGGGAGGCTGCTAAAGGCTAAAATAATCCTACCTCTTCAATTAGGTTGGCCCCCTTCGTTTAGGCTTAAATATAAGCACAAAGAAAAATCCTGGTCAGGGTGGGGAGCAACTACCCCATCACTTAAGCATGTGTGCCGACTGAATCCATGGGGCCCAGGCCCTTGAATTATGCTAACTTGCAAATTAAACCAAAAACCATGGATGAGTGAATAATAAACACAATGTGGTCTATGCATACAATGAGATATTATTCAGCCTTAAAAAAAAGAAGGAAACTCTACACCATGAGGGAACATTGAGAGAATTATGCTAAGTGAAATAAGCCAGACACAAAAGAACAAATACTGTATGATTCTGCTTAGAATGGGTACCTGGAACAAATGTGACAGAATGTAGAACAGAAGTTGCCAGGGGCTCGGGGAAGGGGAGAATGTAGAAGTAGTGTTAAATGGGTTCAGAGTTTCTGTGTGGATGAAGAAAATGTACTGGAGATGGATGGTGGTGATGGTTGCCGAGCAATGTGAATGTACTTAATACTACTGAACTGTGCACATCAAAATGGGAAAACAATTAAAACAAGCAAACAATATCATACAGTTGTCAACTATGAGTTTTGTCCATTCAAAGCATTAGAAACCAAACTATAATTTGTTATAACCTTCATGTAATCCAAAGAAATGATATTTTTAAACCTCAAGAAAGCAAGAGAGAATGTGTTCTCAAGGCACATGATAATTCTTTGAATGGGGCTGTATTGGTTTTATTAAAAAGCTATATAATAAAACATATGGCCTTAATTTATTTTATACTAGAAGCACAATGCATGAAATTAGTGCAAGCGTAGGCCTTCCTTTCCCCAGCTGTTGGCACTGGCTTCCCTCTGGCACCCAGGACCCAGGCTTCCATTGCAGCCCTGGCTTCATCAAGAAGGATGGAAGGACGTCCAGAAGGACATCTGGTCTAATTACCATATTACACTTTTATTATTATAGTTTCCTTAGTGGACTATGTGGTCAGTGTCCCTAAATGGCTAGATGACTCATTGTTGGAGAGAGTCAAGAGTACTCAGGGAACATACTGGAACACTGAATTTAAGCCTCTTCAAACATATTTATTTGCTCAGGGGGATGGATGAATGGTTGGAAGGTGGGCTACAACTAGGGTGACCATGTAGGACTGTGCCAATGTACTCACAACTGCTCTGGTTTGGATGCTAAAGGATACAGTTACCTGGCTACTGCTTGCTGTGCAGGAGAAGCACATGGGCGGGGCTGCTGTGCCAGGAGGATCTGCTCAGCGACTTTCTGTGTTTGTAAAGGGCTGTCCTGGGACTTGGCAAGCAGCAGGTTCTTGATACATGGCAGTTATTTTTATCCAGGCCATCTAGAAAAAGCGCTGGCTTTCGAGTCTTCAGATATTGGATTGCATCCCTGTTTACTAAGGCTTTGACCTTTGGCAAGTTACTTAAATTCTCTGAGCCTCAGTTTCTTATCTGTAAAGCAGAGTCAATGAAACCTTTCTTACATGCTATTTGGAAGCAGAAATAAAATATAATAGCATTGACTAATGTGTGTAAAGTACTTTACATGGAGCCAGGCACACAGTAGGTTCTCAAAAATAACCTTCTTTCCTTCCTTCCTTCCTTTCTTCCTTCCTTCCTTCCTTCCTTCCTTCCTTCCTTCCTTCCTTCCTTCCTTCTTGCCTTCCTGCCTGCCTTCCTGCCTTCCTGCCTGCCTTCCTGCCTGCCTTCTCTCTTTCCTCCTCCTTTCCTTCCCTCTTTCCTTCCTTCTTGCCTGCTGGCCTGCATTTCTACCTTCTGTAGACACACATTTAGCCTCCTGATTCCAATCCCTTAGATGCCTCCTCAGGCCCACTTCGAGGAACCTAAACTGGCCAAGAGAGATTAAACTCTGTTGAGGGTCTACGTAGCTTTTCTGTTCAGAATAGCTTGTTTGAGTACTGTCTTAATCCACTTGGGCTGCTGTAAGAAAATGCTACAGATTGGGTAGCTTATAAACAATAGCAATTTATTTCTCACAGTTTTAGAGGCTGAGAAGTCCAAGATCATGGTGCTGGCAGACTTGATGAGATGGGTGGCTGTTGAGGACTCTCCTGGTTCATGGAGAACACCTTCACACTGTGTCCTCATATGGCAGGAAGAGTCAGGGATACTTTTATAAAGGCACTAATCTCATTCATGAGAGCTCTACCCTTATGACCCAATCACCTCCCAAAGGCCCACAGCCTAGTGCCATTATCTCTGGGAGTTAGGACCTCAACATACGAACACCAACATTTAGACCATAGCAAGGACATTCTGCACTCAAACTGTAGGTTTCCCTGCTAAGAAGCTAAGTGTAAGGGTGGGAAAAAAAGGGATGGTTACCCAGACACAGAAAACAAAAACTTCTATTCTCAATGGGCTAAGAGTGTCCCTGAGTTTAAACACCTGCTCACACTTGAAATATTCCAAGAAGCTTTTCAACTGGCATTCTCGAGGAGAATAAACGCTCTCTTCATCTCTCCTTTATCCCTAAGTTTCTATGGCTTCTAAATAGTACTATTCAATTTGGCACCTTTTGAGCATAGGAACATTGGGCTTCTTCTTGGAGCCTAGAACAAGCTGGGGAGTCTCTTCGGCTCTTAGCTGCTCTAAGCTACTCTTTGAGCCTCTGCAAATGGATGGTATTTTGGTTGGTTCAAGAAGAGGCTTCAAGGTCATGGGTTGAGAAGAGATGTTGACTTAGGGGTTGGTTGAAACCAGAAAATGACTCTTGTAGAGGAGATACTTTTTTGAGCTGGCATTTGAAAGCAAGGTAGGAGGGGGCTGGTGAAGAGGATGAGAATGGAGCTCTGTTGGAATACCCCTACAACTGCTCACTCTCCTTGGCCAGTCTTGGCATTCTGGCTGGTACCCAGGTGGTGCTTCATAAATGTTGGTTGAGCAGAGCTCATCTTTAAGGCCTGGCTCACAGTTCACCTCTTCTGATCCTCCTGGGATTGCCAGACAGGACATATCCCTCCTACCTCTGGACCTCATAGCCAGTACACATTGCAGCATCTGTCAGATTGTGTTGTAATTATTTGTGGGCTCCAGAGGGAGAAGTCTTCGAGGACAGAAGCCTGTCATTCTACCTTCTGCCCCAGTGCCTGACTATAATAGGGACTCAGCACACTGGGTGACAGAGAACCATGGGTCAGCTTGCCTGGCATTGATAGTGATCAGGAGGGTCCTGAGGAATTGGGGGCTGGTTGAGTACCAGGGCTATGATCTCTTGGCAATAACTCTATTCCACATTTCCTAGCGATTGTTCTCATAACACATGGGCAGCATGCCCAAGCCAGGCTATGACTAGTTCCTAAGACAAGTTAAAGCTTTCCTTTTGGGGCAATTCCATCAGTGGGACAGAGCATGTTTCTCTGACGACTGTGGCTCTCATGGCTCTGGTTGTGGGACTGTTTTTCACTCGGTTCCTCCCGGCCGTAGCAGCAGCCCTGTTGTGTTTGGCTGGGCTTCTGGCCAGTGAGGAGATGAGCTCTGCCTTCCCAGATTTTGGGGTGGAGGAAAGCTCCATCCACACCCCCACCCACAGCTGCCTGCACACGGCTGTGATGGAAACTGCTCCTCATCCAACAGATCTCAGTGCAGATTGGAAATTGTTCGTCGGAGGAGGGAGTTGTGTCATTGTTGGTGCGTGGAAGGCAGCCAGGCTGTGAATGAGACCACAATCTTCCCGTCACCCTTGCTTTCCACTCCGATGGAGGACAATGCCGCTCTCCAATGCCAGCTGCAGAGAGCCTGGGCACTATCTGCCTTGGATGGACCGAGTTTCATCAAATGAGGGTCTTGAGGGTAGACCATAGGATGGCCAGACAACAGAAGGTGTGACTACTTGTGAAGAATTCACAGTCTCAGGCAGTTCTATCTTCAGGATGGCGTCTTCCGACCCTTTAAGTCCTACTCAACACACCCCGGGTGTGAGCGTGCTTTCTGGCACATGTACTTGTAAATTAGTCTTGGCCTGAGTCATCCCAGCAGTCTCCACCCTGCCCGTGAGCCACAGGGAGCCTGTGGTCTGAACCTCCGTAGTCCTTTCTGCTGAATCCCTTGACTAGGGGGCCCATAAGGTGCCCTTGTGATGTGCGTATATAAAAGGGAGTGCACGGATGATCTAAATCTCACACTGAACATGGAAGCACTCATTTAACTGAGAAGCAGAATAGAAGAGTGTAAAAAGAGCACAGAATTGGGGGGCATTTCCACGGACACCAACTGGTTCTGTGAATTTGGGCTAACCATGTCATTTTTGTTTTGTTTCTAAAATTCATTTAACAAAGATTGAAAGGAGCATCATGGCAGTGAAGCAGACACCTCAGCCAGAAAGCATTTAAATGGGTGCCCTTGGGAAGGAAACATACCAAAAACCAGGAAGACATCCATGGAGAATCAGGTGGGGGGAGCCTATGACTTTGAGAAAGAAAATAAAAAAGATCTGAGTGGTTCCGAGGAGGATGTTATTGAACCAGTAATTGGTAAGCTTGAGGAGAAAAGGACTTCTGCAGAAATAGTTGAAGATATGGAGGGGTGGGGTGGAGTCCAGAATATGCTGGAAGATGTGGAGCAGACATGAACAACGCTCTTTTGCAAAGAGAAAATGACTAGCAATGTATACCAAGTCTTCTCTAAAAACCAATAAACATATTGGGAAAACCCAACAAGATCAATGGCAGATGCTTAACCGAGAATATTCTCATCAGTTTCTGACTTTGTTTCAGCAGTGGGAGCTGGCTGTGCAGAAAGCTGAGGAACAAGAAGAAAATTAGCTAATTGGTTTCAAGGGCAACAGAAGGTTTTTTCAACTATCTAGAGTTGTTCAGAGCCAGAAACTGAAAACAATAGTTATATGAGCAGTTCACAGAGAATGGGGAACTTGGAGAAGAGTCATGATACTCTACCTACTGGTGCACAAAATGAACTTAAAAAAGAAATGGCTATGCTGCAAAAACAAATTATGATGGACACCCAGGAGCAGGGGGTGGCAAGTGTTCGAAACTCTCATCAATCCGTGTTATTCTGATGACTCTGAAGAATTTGAACCTAAGTAATATGATATGATTATAATATTAGCTAAGAGGTCTGTAAGCCTTAGAGTGGTTTACAAATTCTAGTTTAAAATATTATACCATGCTAATCATTAGCTTGAGAGGCACAGTCCCACTGCCACTAGGAGCTGCCTATTTCTGTTAACCTTCAAATAAAATCTAAACAGTTTTGTGAGTAGCAGCAATTCCTAAATTGTGTGCTCCTACTTTATAAAGCAGAACAGATAGTGGTGAATAGCAGAAGTGCTGGAGTCAGGCCACCTGAATTCAAGTCCTGATTCTTCCTTTTACCACCTTATTGCCTTGGGATAAATACTTAACTGTGCTATACCTGAGATTCCTCTTCTGCAAAGAGGGGATGATTAATAATAACAATAATAATAATAATAACTATTATTATTCTGTTTAGAGTTGCTGTGAGGATCCAATGAGTTTAAACATATAGGAGCATCTGGAACAATGCCTGGGACATAATTCCCAATTGATGGATATTATCTATAGCTACTGAAGTGTTTCTTTGAAAATTAAAATGAGATAATGTTTGCAAAAGCCTTGCCCACAGTAAGTGAAAGCAGTTATTGGTGGGCAGGTGAGCCCTTTAGTTCATTTCCTTGACTGCCCATGCTCAGACTTGGGGAGGTTGGGAGTAAGCAATCCCAATTCCCTCTTTAATTGTTCTGTGAACAATGAGTGTCACATCTAGTTTATTGGAGTTTGCTAGTCACTGGGCTGCTGGTTCCGGTTCCTAATGGCAGGAAGACAGTGCCTCTCAAACAGAAATAGGCTTGGTTTTGTATCCCCTCCCTGCATGCACTCACTTCCTGTTCCTGTGGGAAGTCCACTGCAGAGGAGTCCTCTCCTACAGGAGGCAGACCTCTTTCCCCCTGCTCCTTCCTAGCCTCTTCTCTGACCCAGGGATGTAAATTCCAGACACACCTGGGATTCCATCCCTTTTTCAACCATTACTGGTTTGTTGTGTCCTCACCTGTGAATGGGAATAACAGTACCCATGTCATGGGTTTATTGGAAGAATTAAATATGTGATAGTGCTTGGCACCTAACAGAGGTTAGTGGATTCTAGTTGTTATTGTTATGTATAACCTGAGGTCCAGCTATAAGGCTCCCTCCTCCGGGAAACCTTCCTGAGCTTCTCCAGATGGGACGTTCTCATCTTCTTTCCCTGAGCTTCCTTCTCACCTTTTCTCTAGTTTTTTGATATCATGTTTCTATTCTAATTGAATTAGAATAATTGAGAAATGAATCTTCTCCTTCATGGTAAGCTCAGAGATAGGGTTTTGTACTGGATCAGCCCTCATGCATCACAGGCTCATCCCAGGTCTGGGCACAGGGCAAGCACCTAAGCATTGTTCAGGGCAAGTATCTACACAATCATTTGCAACAATAATATATTAATGGGCTAGGCCAGTGGTCGGCAAACTCATTAGTCAGCAGAGCCAAATATCAACAGTACAATGATTGAAATTTCTTTTCAGAGCCAAATTTTTTAAACTTAAACTTCTTCTAATGCCACTTCTTCAAAATACTAGCCCAGGCCATGGTATTTTGTGGAAGAGCCACACTCCAGGGGCCAAAGAGCTGCATTTGGCTCATGAGCTGCAGTTTGCCAACCACAGGGCTAGGCTGAGTTCTAGGGGCTAAAATGAATGCATTCCTTCCTCATCTTCCACAGTAACAACCTCTCCTTCGCCCCACACAACCCTTTAGGCTGCTCCTTTGTGATTCCTTTCTCTTTCACGCTGCTCAGAAATTCCTTTATTTCTTTCAGTGTGACCTCACTTGTGGTAAACTCTTGGGGGAGGGGCAGGCCGTGCCTTTCTTGGGGCAGGAGATTAGAGTTGTGCAGCTCTGGGCCTTTCAGCCCTGTGATCTCACTTTCCTGCTTGGTACAACGCATCTCTCCACGCTTCCCTCTCAGTGTCTTTGGGATTAAACAGGATCACATGTGTCAAAGTGGCGAGAAGACAGGAGGCCCTTCCCAAACATAATTACTGTTTTCTGTTTTGTCTGTGTCCCTGAAATGTGTTGCAAATGTCGTAGGTGTCCTACAGGAGGCGCCCTGCTTGAAACTCTGTTTGGGCTTCTGTTCTTGTCTTTAGTGAGGAAGTTGCCAGTTATACCAGGGGACAGGCGCCAAGGCCAGCCGCCCTGCAAAGAGCAGATGCGGAGCCAGAAGCCCTCATGCTCTTGAGAGAAGGATATCTTATAATTTTCTTTTTTAATCAGAGAGAAAGAGAGAGGGAAAGAGATAGAAACACCAATGGTGAGATAATCATTGACTGGCTGCCTCCTGCATGCCCCCCACTGGGGATTGAGCCTGCAACCTGGGCATGTGCCCTTGATTGGAATCGAACCTGGGACATTGCAGTTTGAAGGCTGTGGCTCTAGCCACTGAGCAAAACCAGCTAGGGCAGTGGTCAGTAAACTCAGTCAACAGAGCAGCAAATCGTGGCTTGTAAGTGCACGCGACTCAAGAGCCTCAATTTGCCGACCACTGAGTTAGGGTGGGAGAAGGATATTTTAAAAAATGTTTCTCTTTCTGAATGTTTAAAAGAGAGAAGGTGCACCCTGCCATGCTCATGGGACAGGAAAGAAAGGATCTGTGAGGTTGGAAAGGAAAATCCATCCTGATGAAGTGCTCCCGCTCTCTCTTAAACCCTGGGAAATACTGAGCAGGAGGAAATGAATTAGGAAAATTGTACTTTAAGAACTGGACAGGGGGCCTGAATGTGAGTCAGGGACTTGGTTTTGGCATTTGTATGTATCCAAGCAGTTGTGTAGTCATGAGTTTGTTTATTTATTTATTTTTAAATTTTGTTCCAAGAGCTTTATTGTTTTCCATTTGGTCCAATGGATGGGAGAGGGCTCCAGGGTGGTTGAAAGGATGGCTAGTGTCTTTGGGGAGAGGCGCAGGCAGAGCCAGACAGATGCAGAGGGGCCGGCCCTCCAAGGCCTCTGGGCTCCAAAGGCTCCTAGTCGTGCTTGAGAGCGAGTCTTCGGAGGAGCTGCTCGCCCAGCCCGCCTGGGGCCGGCAGCCTGCGGAGGGGAGCAGGTGTCGCCCATCTTCTTGATGAGTGTCACCCCTCACCCCGGAAGGAAGCGGCTCTGCAGGAAGTCACAGAGCTGAGGGTCTGCACGGGGAGAACCAGGCCTGCAGCTCCAAAGGGCCTGGGTCAGGGTCCCTCCAAGGCCGTGGCGCTGCCATGGCGCCTGAGCGGGGCCCACTCCCCGGCGGGGCTGGCACGTCCTGGAGAGCATGCGGCCTCCGCGCTGGTTGCTCTTCGGGAGGCGCGGCGCCCTGCTCCTGAGCCAGCTCCCGGAGAAGCGCCTCCAGCCACAGGGTCCGCGGGAAAGAGAGGCCAGAGAGGCAGGTGTCCGCCGCAGGGGCGGGGTGGCCAGGCCCGGCGGCAGCCTCCGCCGCGGTGGAATGATTCGGACGACTTTGGGGGCTCGTGGCTGGTCGCAATAAGGAGTTAAGGTCAAAAAGCCAAAATGGCGATGCTGGTCTGGGAGGTGAGGGTGGCCGAGGCGGTGCTGAGGGGGAGGCTGGGTGAGACGCTGCAGGGCCTCGGAGGCTGGGGAAAGGGGCGTCCTGGGTCTGTTCCATCCAAAAGACAGAGCTGGACTGCCCAGGGCACTGCTATCATGAGTTTTTTAAATTTTTATTGAATTTATTGGGGTAACTTGATTAATACATTATACAGGTTTCAGGTGTACAGTTCTATGACACATCATCTGTTCGCTATATTGTATGTTCACCATTTCAAGTCAAGTCTCCTTCCATCACCATTTGTCCCCCTTTATCCCCTTCTACCTCCCCACCTCCTTTGCCTCTGGTAATCACCATACTGTTGTCTGTGTCTGTGCTTAATCCCTTCACCTTTTTCACCAGCCCCCTCCCCCCGGCTGAGAGTCTGTGGGCATGAGTTCCCATCAGGGCACTGTGAGGGAGTGAGGATTCACGGTGGACGGGGTACAGGGCAGCTGTGTACTGGACAGGCTCCGGTTTCCTCCGCCGGGTGTGTTGAGATCCTATTTTGTCTCTGTACTTGGCCTGTCCCCAGGGCTTTGGGACAAAATGCTGGGAGAGGAAGAACCTCCAGAGAGAAGCTGGACTTTCTGCAGACCACGTAGCTGTGTGCTGCAGAGACTCACTGGGGAGAAAGCAAGTGGAATGTGACCAGATCTGTGCTCTGAGTTGAGGGAGAGCCCATCCCAGTTGTACTAATTACCGCAGAGGGTGTTGTGCAATGCGGAGCGAGATTTGGTCTTAATTAACTTGTGTTGTGAGGATTACAGGAGAAATAGTTGGTGAGGGCAGGCCATAGTCTGCTTCCTGGGCTTGGAGGTGAAGGAAAAGGTACGTTTGGGACTCAGTCAGAGGCTGGTTAGCCTGGGTCACAGGCAGCAGTGGGAGAAGATGTGACAACTGGCTACTTCTGGGCCATGGAAGGCTCCAGGTGCCTCTCCAGGGGTCTGGTAGTTCCTGGCACACTTTGAGGAGCCAGTCCATCTGGCAGTGACTTTGAGGGGCCATGTCTCCCTAGGGCCGACACAACCTCCAAGATGGCATGCACCTTGGCCCTCCGATTCCTTATCCATAGTCTGTTCTCAAAAAAACAGCCAACGCGGCAGCTCCCAGTGGCCAGGATTGCGACACCTAACGTGTTTGTTCCCCGTGTTTGTGAAATACCTCAGAGGCACCGTTCCAGTCCCACCTGACTAGTTTTCTGATTGCCACACAACCCTGGCTCTATCTACCAATACTCCGCCAGGGCTGACTGGTCAGAGATTTGGAGCTGTTTGTGGATTCAGAATTTCAGAGACCTTGTTTCTGTCTTCCTGAGTCAGGAGATTCATACCTTTCTGAAGCTTCTGAATATCACTTGTCAAACTTGGAGGCAACTCTGGTGTCCTGGAGTGAGTAGTGTGACCTTGGGCCAGTGACTTGAGCTCTCTGAGCTTATTCCTTCAACTGCAGAGCAAGGATAACAATTGCTCTTACAAGATTGGGACCCCACAGGTACTCCACCAGCTAGGAGGCCAGGGGACCAGCTCACTCACTAGGCTTCCTTCCCCATAGGTTACTAAAAGCAAAGTTGACCTCAAATTTCTGAGTCATTAAAATTCAATTTTGCACTCAATTCTTGCAAATGAATTACCATCAATCTTTGACTGAGTGTAGGAAGAAGAGGTCTGGCTAATATATAACATAATGGGGACTCAGAAGTCCCTGGAAATTGGCTCAGGAATATGGACTGTAGCTCTTACTCAGCCCAAAGAAGGGGCTGCATGTCCTTCATTGACCTCCTTCAATGAAGGGGGAAAAACCTGGAATTGGGGAGAAGAAGAGTTAACAGTTAGTGCGCTTCTATTAAGTGCCAAGTACTGGATAGCTATTGTTGTATTGGCTGTTATCGTGTTTTTTTGGGTTTTTTTTATTGGACAATCTAAGGGAAAAGAGGCCAGTGCCCTTGACTAAATAGTCAGGTATTGCATGTTTTAAAGATTCTTGCGGCACACCGGTTGAAAATTGCTGCTCAAGGAACTAGAACATAGGAGATAACTGAGACCCAGCTTGGTGACATGACTTGCTCAAGGTCACACAGCTGGTACTGGCCAATCAAGATAAGATTGCACCTTTTCTGAGGCTGATTTCAAGGTTGTTTTCTTTCTGGGGTGTTGCACAGACACACAAATATGCACATGCCTGTACATATACATAAATGCATCCACACTCACACGCACATACACACACATGCCCACTCATATCATAAAATGCACAGATTCTCACACATGCACTCATGCTTACACACACACACACACACACACACACACACAGCATTCAAGCACACAAACACAGATACATATATACTTGCACATGGATTAGCACACAGCATTCCATTCATTGAAAAGAATTTTTGTTTAAAACTCCTAGAATCTCTGAATATCTCAGCTCAGAAATATTACAGATATAACCTCAAAGATTTCATTCTTTTTGTTTTCTTCCTCTCTCCTTCCCTGCTCTCTTTTTCTCTTCTCTCTCTACATTCCGGGAGTAGACCTTGCTTCCTGCTTTTTCCAGACATGAAGTCTTAGGGAATTATTAGGACCACTGGGCTCAGATGGGGAGACTCAACAAGAAAGCAAAGCCTCTCTCTAAAGTTCAAAGGAACCAAAGGCTGAACCTGTTTGCCAAATTCTGCCTTGATCGGGCTTTCGTCCATGCAGTTGTACTTTTGCAGCAGCTTTTCCATATGTAGGGCCTGTTCTGGCTCAGATCTTGCTAAGATCTCTCAAATAAGGAACCACTGGCACCAGCATGCCCCAAACCTATCAATTCCCTTCTCAACCAGTCCTCTGCCTCTCTGCCATCAGGGAGGCATGCTCAAGTTCATGCGAATCCTTGCAGCTGTGTCCCCAGCCCCAGTTCCCACATCTCCTGCTTTCTCCTGTAGGTGCCAAGTGCCTGCTAAGGCCTCTTCCAAGTGTTTCATCACGGCTTGGGGTGGGGGTGCCTTGACTTTTGTTTCAACACTTTGCTTCCACCTGGCATCTCATTTGCCAGCTAATAGGTGAAGTAACTCCTCCTGGTAACTGGCATTTAAGGAGGGAAGCTATGTTCTAGGCTATAAGGTGTCAATGGGGGCTTCAGCTCAAGCCTGACTTGTCCTTCAGTGATCCCCGGGAAGTAGGATAGGGTGCTGAGTTTAGTTCGGCTCATCCTTGTAGGAAATTCAAATTCCTCAGAATATTTCATCATCCAGGCAGCTGAACATGGGGTGGTAGAATTGGAGAAACTTTGGTAACTCCCATGTCCCAATCCCTGAAAAGTGCCAAGAGAGTCAACTCAACTATTTTCCTGTGGTAACAGGGATCTCTCTTTAGATATCAAAACACCTTTGCCTTGAAAGGACCTTGGAAGCATGCTTAGGGATTCACTGGGACCTTAGGAGTCCAGGTTCAAGCATTGACACACTCCATGGCCATTTGGCTGTGTTGCCGAATTGGGATGAGTTTGTTGGAGGCAGGCTGTTGAGTTCAAGCACTCATAAATGACTCATCAATAACAGCTGTCCTAGGGGTGGCAGAGTGTGCAGATAGCTCAGGAGTGTTTTAGCAGCATGTGCTTTTTCTGAGGCATACTTGCTGTTTCACCCCTCCCTCCATCCCCGACACACACACACACACACACACACACACACACACACCCCAGAGAAGATTAAATGGGAAGGTGGAAATAGGAGATCCAGTAGGGATGCTGAAAGAGGACACCACCCAGAGGGAAAGGGAACTGAGCACCCAGGTGCCTCATGGGCATGGGGCCAGACTCTAGGATTGTTCAGTGATAAAGACATGGAATTACGAAGGTGGGGTTCTCTTAGGCACTTAGCTGATAGTTTTACATGGTGATTGCCAATAATCAGGTCTTCTCTTGTAACTGGGCTGAAAACTAGCACTCAGGGCTCAGGGCTTAAGCATAATTCCCCTCTCTTATATCACCTCTCAGACCCTTAGGGGTAGAGTGCTCAATCAGTGCAGGAAAGGGAGGGAAAAAGCTACATTTATATGATGCTATGTCATGTTCATGACCCTTTACAGTGACTCAACCCCTTTTGGTGGCTAAACTCATTTCAGGCATGTGACCCCTCACCTCCCTTATCTGGGAGCCCAATTTTGTGTCTAACAGAGTCAGGCCTGGATGAGCTGTTTTCTAGCAGGAGAGGCCAGATTTACACACACAGGGAGTCACCACAAACCGTGTGTTGAACTGAAGCATCACGATGTTCAGTCAACATAGCCCATGGTGGCCATTGAGAGGAGTGACCCCTTCTGTGAGAGCAGCAGTTCTCAACCTGTGGGTCACGAACAGCTAGCAGGGTCTCCTAAGACCATCAGAAAACACAGATATTTACATTAAGATTCATAACAGTAGCAAATTACAGTTATGAAGTAGCGACAAAAATAATTTTATGGTTGGGGATCACCACAACATAAAGAACTGTATTAAAGGGTTGCGGCATTAGGAAGGTTGAGAACCACTGTGCTAGAGGGAGGCCTTCTCGAGGCTAGAGGGACTAAAAGGGGGGTTGGGAGTGAAGAGAGGAGGCTGGTCTGGGCAGAGAGAACAGCACAAAGTTAAAGGACAGCTCTAGGCTTGCACACTCACTCATTTGGTCATTTTCTCTCTTGTTGACTCATTCATTCACCCAATAAAAACTCATGAGTCCTTCTCTGTGTCAGGCACTATCCCAGCCATGGGGACCAGGACTGAGAAAAAGTCCAGTTTATAAAGCTGTGCAGAAGCCAGATAATGAACATATATCATAAAAGCACCAGCTGGAGACGGAGTGTTATGAGCTGTGGGACAGGCCGGAGGAGGATCAGTGAGGCCTGGACCCTAAAGGGCAAGGGTTAGTTTGGAAATGGAACAGGAAGGATAGGAGGATTGATAAGTGTTTTAAGCATCAAGTTCCAGGGACACAAAGAGTCTGGCTTTTGCAAGATCCTTAAAGAAGTCTTGTGCGGTAGAGTGTAGGAAATCCATGGTGGGGACGAAGTGAGGTGGAGGGAGGGGTGAGTGAACACAATGTGGGTGGGTGAAGCCAGGAAGAGACCACACAGAACCTTCTGGTAAGGATTTTGGACTTCATCTACAGCAGTCTAAGTAAAAGATACTATTGCCTCAAATTAAGGCTTGTGTAGTGTAGAGTACAAACTTGGCCGCTTGGTGAATTACTTAGAAGTGAAATGTCCTACTCACCCAAGATATTCCTTATGGTTGTTTCTAGGTCTGCCCCTTGGGATGTGCTCTATGTGGACCCCAGGTGCTTGTGGAGGAGGCCAAGGCTCGCCTGGGAATCCTTCGTGAGGCCCTGTATTCCCAAATTGTACCTTCTTCATCCCATAGCCCCCTTCAAGTGGCCCTTATCCTGCCCAAAGCCCCAGTTATCCCAAGGAGCCTGCTGCTCCCCTTCCCTCTGCATAAATTCCCCACTTATGCCCTCAATCAAACCCCTTACATTGGCATTAAGAGCCAGGGCCCTCTGAGTCTGCTTGTCCTCTTACTGGCGGGGCAGCCTAGGCATCTTCAGTCCCCAGCTCATGGCTGGGTCTGTAAACGCTGCTATCCATCATTATAGTCATGGCATATGAGGCCCTCACTTCTACCTCTCCTCCCAATTCACCATTACCCCAGCCACATTGGACCCCTTCTCATGCCCTGAGCATTTTGTTCATGCTGTTCCCTTTGCCTGCAATGCCCTTCCCTCCCCAAGCACCCTGAGGCCTATCTCAGGTCTGTTCATCCTGGGAATCTTCCCCATGGTAGGTTTTTCCTTCTACCTCCCCAGCACTTGGGGGCATTGCTTTATTATAATACTCATTGATGTGTATTCCTGCAGTTGTTGGGGGTCAGTGTTCCTTCACAGGTGTGTTTCATGTGTGTGGGATGTGTGTTATTCACTGCCCCAGCCTGAGTATATGGCACAAGGTCCAGAACATGGTGCCATGCTCAGAGCTAGTTGGATGAATCAATGAAACAGCCTCTGTGCTTTTCTGCTCGAAGGCAAAGACCGTGTCTAACTAATCTTCATTTCCTCAGTGCCTGACACCCAGAAGGAGTTCCCTCAATTCTCACCCTTGACTGAGGCACAGATAAGGCAAGTGTAGGCAGGGACATGAAACAAGGAAAGGTATGAAGGGCCAAAGAGATGAGGAATTTGGACAATGAGACCAGGACCAAGAGATGATGGCAGACCTCTGTGGGAAGGACTCAGGGCTGGAATTCTGGGGTGTTAGAGGGGAACAGGTGGTTCACATTCTCTTCTCTGGGCTGATCCTTGCCTGGTTATGTGGGAGGGAGCAGGACCCCCTCCCCTCCCCCCAGCCTGAAGGGGAGTATTAACATGTTAGAATTACTTGAGGAATATTTCATGGGCTTAGCTGTTAATAATAAAAATGAAATTATATTAAAAACACAACCTGTGTGGGTTGCAGGACTGGTTAGCGATTCCTCATGGAGTTGGATGAGTGCCCCTATAATTGAAGCAGGTAATGACCATGGTAATAACACCCTGGATCTGTTTATGGTCTCTTTCTTCTGAGGAGCTCAAAGCACTTTCTCTTCCTATCTCATCTCTTTCCCCAACTTCCCAGGGAAGTGGGTCTTTTTATGCCCATTTCTCAGGTGTCTGTGTGCTATGACTCACTCTTTGGCTCTGGTGCTTGCCTCCTGGTCCCCCACCCCACCCCTGGGGCCCATGCACTTCTATCTGAGCTCTGGACCTGGAACACCCCATTTCTTGGGTTACTGAAAAGCTGTGGAGGGTGCTCTGCAGGACCAAGGAGGGCTGAGGCACCATGGGGAGTGGAGGAATGGGGGCAGGTAAGTAGGGGAAGAAGGAGAAAGGCCTACAGAGAACGTGGGGTGGGGGGGGGTGCAGAGAAGGTAGAACACTAGACTCTCAGCATCCTTAGGGCAGGGACTGCATTCTGTTTATCTTTCTATGCCCTGGACCAACCACAGTGAGTGGCCTGTTGTATGACAGATGGAAGTACCCATGGTATCATTCAAGACTCAGCTCAATCATCACCGCTTCCTAGAAGCTTTCCTAGATTCCTTGCTGTGTCCCCACCACACTACCACTGGACTCTCAAAGACCTTGGAGCCTATGTTTGTCTTTTCTAGGCAGCTTTGTGTTAGAGTTAACTGTTCATATGTGGGCCACCCTCATTCAAGTATTGGCTCCTAGACCAGGCATGAGTCGGACTCAGCCCATCGAGTTAGGGTCTGTTAGCACAAGGCTCTCATACAGAAGGGTGTGCCTAGAGGGATATAGGTCAGGCTGTGTGTTGAAATTAAAAAGACCCAGATTCCAACCCTGGTACTGCCTCTTATCAGCTGCACAGTTTGGGAAGTCCCTTGACCTCTTAGAGTTTCCCTTTCCTCATCACAGAGTGGAGCTGAGAAAGCCCACACTTTGGGTTGTAGCAAGGTTAACCACAGAGGCACTGGTTAGCACCTAGTAGGTCTAGCTCAGTATTCATTGCCTGTGATTAATTTTAGATTTGGTGATTCCCAGCCCTAGATCCACATCAGAACCACCCTCTGAGGAATAGACAAGCCTGGAACCTTCCCTCTCTCCCCCAAAATTCTGAGCCCATAGGTAGGGTCAAGGCATCTGCCTTTTGAAACAGCTCCCCTGTCTCTTCTAATGTCAAGGGTCTTAATTGTTGTGAAATGAAACATATGATTGAATACAAAATGGTACAAAAGTCCTTGAGTTCTCTGGTTCTAGGGTTCAATTCAGAAGGAGCAGTAAAATCTCATTGATAAAATAATATTCCCTTCTGGATGGAACCTCAGGTAATAGAGATTGCCTTTGGCCTTGACCAGTCCTGGCGATGGTGGGAAAGAGGGATGTCTTTGACCACTGGGTGTCCCTACACTTTTCTAATGGCAGATGAGGGCAGTAGTAGGGCAAGTTGTGATTCTTTACTGGATGCTGACCAATGAGGAGGCCCAGCTGGGTAGCAGCTAGAGGGTCACCCTTACATGGGGTGGGGCAATGGACACTGAACAGGGCCCCAGAGCCAGTTCCTGGACAAGTTGGACAAGATCTGCTTTCTTTGCAGAAACTTGGGAGGGTAGGCTGAGTGATTTTTTCAACACATGTTTCTAGACTCCAGGTCCAGTGCTCTTTATATTACATTATGTGGGTGAGGGTCATGGATCTCTACCCTGGGAGCTCAGCCATTGATTTGTGGCCGATGGGTAACAGGATGCTCAGGGAGCACAGAGGAAAAAAAGAGCTCCAGAGAAAGTTTGTGGAGGATCTGACATGTGAGTCAGGTTTTTGAGGTGAAGATGGTTGTCTCCATTTCATCTCCCACTCATTTCTGCAACTCTATCCATTGCAGTCTCACTTCTTCGACAACATGGAACTGCTCTCACTGAGGTCATCGGCGACTGTCTGGTCGCAAATCCAATAAGTGTAGCATAACCTTCCTTTTAATTAATGTGGGACCTAGCTGCCTACAGAGATAACCAGCTCAGTAACACACTCCTAATTGTCTTCCCCTGAATCCCTAACTCACTCTCCTCACTCTGTCCCTGCTGCTTCCTGGGGTCACCTCTAAAGTAAATCACCTCCACTATGTTCTTGTCTCAAGCTCTGCTACTGGGGAACCCAGGACAGGGTTTTCACCAAAATGTGGCTCTATTTATGCCCCTCCCTTCCCCAAAGTCCATCTCTAGCCTGTTAACTCCTGGGTGATGATACACTTTCTTGGCCTCGCCCACATGGCCTTGCCGACTCTGATCACCTGCTCCCTTGCAGCTCTGTCCCTCGCCTCATGGCCCCCTGTATGCCCTTTGCTCCAGTCATGACCCATCATCAGCAGTTTCACGCCCTGGTGCCTTCTCACAGACTGGAACAGCCCTCATCTGCCTCCACTGCAAAAGCTCAGGTGTTTTTCACCATTCTCCCCACATGCCCCGTCTTCTGGGAAGCCTTCCCTGACCTCCCCAAATTCAGCTGGAGCTGCCCTGGTCCAGGGTCTCATTCTTATTTCACCCAGAACTCAAATCATCTTTAATTAGCTTTCATTCCTCTTGATTCTATGCTTCTTTCTAGAACAGAGACTGCATATACCCTATGCCAGGCCAACTACGGAGCAGGGTCAGAGTTGAATCTTGGTGTTTGTTGAATGGTGGTGTGAGTGGGGACAGGGCCAGATAAAAAGCCCAGAGATGGGCATGTGCATGGTATATTCTTAGACTGAGAAGTGGTTCACACCCTGAGACACCTCACTGTGGCTTCCCTTTTATGCAAGATTTGGTCTCCTGCCCTTTTAGCCTCAGCTCCTGCCACCTGTCCTGCTCAGAGCTTGAACCACACACAGCCATTAGCCTAACACCCATGAGCTCTTAAGCAGCCCCGACTGCTCAACCTTTACCTGAATTAGTCCCCCCACTTTAAGCCTCCTGGTTATGACCTCTGCCCTTCAAGACTGTATTTAGTACACCTGCACCCCTAAGCTGCCAGAATCTGTGCCTTGTACACTGTGGTTTCTTAGGAAAGCGTTGGGTTGGCTGTGTTGGGTGGGGTGGGAGATATGTACATATGTATGTATGTATGTATATTTAAACAAAAAATTTACATAAGGCTTAATGTATTCTAGGTACTCTTCTTCATCATGTACACATATCAACTAATTTAATATACATAACAATTCTATAAGGAGGGTCTTGCTATTATCCCCATTTTATAGATTATAAAACTGACACACAGAGAGGCTAAGTAACTTTTTCTGAAATTACACAACTAGAAAGTGCTAGGAAAATGATTTGAGCTTGCTCAATTTGGCCCCAGATCCATGCTCCTAACTGAGAGCCTGGGCGGGACACAGGCAGACACCCCCCACTGTCATGCTGTGGAGGATGGCTTTTCTTTGGCAGGCATGGGGGCCTTGCCCATATGGCCCCGGTGGTCTGGTCACTCAAGAAGAGCTTTGAGTTCTGACAGCATGGATGCAATGAGGGTGGCTCTGGAGAGGACTGGACTGTAAAGGGCTATGGGACAAGAGGTGAGGGGGCTACTCCGCAGGCCCCCACGGTTCTCAGCTTCTTGTAGGTCCTTGACCAACCAAAGCAGAGCATGTGCGGTGATGAGGAAATCCTTTTTTACTGACACTCTGGACTGAAAAGAGAAAGTCAGCTGCTTGGTATTTCAGTTAACTTCTCCTTCTGGGAGTCCTGAGGCTGACCATGGTGGCCAGGGAAGCCTGCAGGAACCCTGCAGGTGGCCAGGAACAGCTCTAGAGGCTAGGCTTTGGGTGAGGCATGGGTATCAGTCCTGCCATCATAGAGCAGGGAGAGGGAGGAGACTTCCTGACAGGAAATCTGTTCCTGGTCCCCATTAGCCTACTTAGGAGTAAGGGGGTGCTCAGAATAGCAAAGATGGTATTTGCTAATGGATATGGGGTCATAGGAAAAACTCTGGACTACTAGCCAGGAACTCTAACTTAATTTACTGGTTGATTTTAATGGTAAGCCACTTTGCATCTGTGGGCCTCAGTTTGTGAAGTACAAAGGTTGGGCTGGATGCTCCTTATCTTTAATGATCATAACTACATGCACATTACCTTGGGGAGCAAAAGGAGGGAGGGAAATTGTAGTGTGTAATGGCCTGAATTGTGTCCCCTTAAATTTCCAGGTTGCAGTCTTAACCACAAGTACCTTAGAATGTGGCTGTATTTGAAGATACAGTCTTAATTACCTTTGGAGAGGTAATTAAGGTTAAATGAGGTCATTGAGGTGAGCCCTAATCCAATGACTGGTGTTCTGGTAAGGAGAGGAGATTAGGACCCAGCCACATACACAGTGGGACAGCCCTATGACACTGCAAGCCAAGGAGACAGGCCTCAGGAAATCTACTTGCTGACACCTTGATCTTGGACTTCCAGCCTTCAGAATTGTGAGAGCTGGTTAAACCACTCAGTGTGTAGTGCTGTGCTATGATACAGGATGGCACCACTGGCTAATCCAATGGCAATGTTCCTAGCCATGGTACCTTGGTTCCCATGGGGTCAGGCTACACTAAACATGAAGGGAGTGCAAGCAGGACAAGAGTCAGTCTAAGTCATCTTAGACAATATATGTTGATTCTGCTATGTGGTCAGGGCTAGAGGACTAAGCCTTAGTCCTGCCCTCAAGGAGCTTCTAATCTCAGGAGGAGTCAAATATACCGTGAGGTGATGCTTACCCCAAGGGAGCCCTGTAGTGGTGAAACAGATGCACCATGCAGACACAGGAAGTCCATGGTGACTTCACAGAGAAGATGCTTTGAAAGGTAAGCTATGATGGCCACCAATCAGAGAATGAGGGAAAAGCATCTTAGGCAAAGGGATCAGCATGTGAAAAGGCACAGAGGCACACATGATTCCATGAGGGGAGTGAGATATGATATTGGAAAGCAGGGCTGGGCTGGATCAGCCAGGCCCATCTGTGGAGGTAGGATTTCATCCTGACTGGGCTGAGGAGCCAGTAGAATGTTAGGAGGAGGATGACTATGCATTTCAGCATCAGAAGGATACAAGTTATAAGTATGGGGCTGGGAAGCTGGGTCCCTGGGATCTCAGCAATGTTGCTTACTAGTTGGTGACCCTGGGGCAGATTACTCAACTTCTTGGAACCCCGGGGTTCACCTGGGGAAAATGATGATGATAATAGTACATACCTGATAGGTTTCCACGAAGATTAAACACCTGCAACAGGATTTGAATGGTTCCTGGCATGTGGATGGCTCTTCATTCACTGACTGTCAGTTCCGCCTCCTTTCACACCTGCTCCCACATATCGTGGCTGAAACCATTATTTCATCAAGCCTCTCGGCTTGTGCAGAGGAGACTGAGGTCAGTGTAGGAAATCAATCGTCACAAAGTGGAACTAAGAGGTTCAGAGAGGCTCCTGGAAATGCAAGAACTTGCCAGGTTGCATCTCTATAAGGTTCCAGGAGGCCCGGCTCTCAACAGGGAACCCTCTGAGGACTCATAGGTTTGTGACACACATGGGGGAAGGAACCGAAAAGGGGACCTGAAAGATGTGTTTTCTCATTGCGGGTGGGGAGGGGGCGGGCAGTGTGCTGGAGCTCCAGGGGCAGAGTCACTGCGGTCAGGGCTGGAAGGGCCTGAGAAGTTATCTGACCTGTAGCTGCCAATGGCAGCACTTGGCTAGCCTTGGCTCAAGACTTGCTTTGTTTAACTTTATAGTGTTTGATAAGACGAAATGATGCAAAGAGTTACCATCTTTAAAAAAAATGAAGTTTAAAGTGTATTTTAAAATTATAATTGATATACAATATTATATTAGTTTTAGGTGTACAACACAGTGATTAGCCATTTATGTCCTGTACCAAGTGATTGCCCCATTAAGTCTAGTAACCACCTGACACCATATATAGTTATTACAATATTAGTTACCATCTATTTTTAATTCAAGGCCTATTTTGAGAACTTTCACCCATTTTGCCCTTCCCTCACCCAGCCTCTGGCAATCACCAATCTGTTCTCTGTATCTTTGAGCTTTTATTTCTAATTTTTTGGGGGGTTGAGCCTATAATAAGTAAGATCACACAGTATATGTCTTTCTCTGTCTGACTTCACTTAGCATAATGCCCTCAGAGTCCATCCATGTTGTTTGGCAAATGGCATGTCAGGCTTCTGGTGAAAATCAGGAAATCTGATTATGTTCAGATTCTCTGTAGTAGCCTTTCCATGTGGCAACTGTCAGCAGGAATTGAAAGGTAAACATTCCCACATTAGGTCCCCTTAGCTCATTTTAGTTCCCTGGACATTCCAGTTGACATTTGTATGTAAATGACCAAATCTAGGCCAATATTCTCATGTTAGAGATGGGGAAACTGAGGCCCAAAATGGGGATGTGACTCACTCAATTTTGCTCATGTGAGTGACCAAGCTTGGAGGGGACCCCAGACCTTCTGACACTCAGCCCCATGGTCCACACCTCCTCCTTCCTATGGCTTGGTGCCCTGGTGCAAATGGCAGAGGAGCAAGGGGACCTAGTTTACTTGCAGCTTTAGTCAATCATAATTTGAATAGTAATAGCAACCACCTATTAAGTCCACAAAATAACAGGGCTTCACACATATAATCCTCATATGTGTGTGAAGTAAGTGTTATCATCCTAATTTTTCAGATGAGGAAACCGAGGCTCAGAAAAGTTAAAAAGTTTGCCTAAGGTCACTAGCCACTATAGAGTAAAGCTGGGATTTGAACTGTGGTCTAGCTAATGCTAAAGCTCTGTTGAAGGCCTATATGAGTTGAGTGCTAGGTTAGATTCTCACGGTGCAGATTTTGGAAAGTTTGGGAAACCATAATCTGAGTGATTTGCCAATGGTTAATTTGGACAGTTGAAGACATGTCAGGGGAGATTTCAAGTTGTTGAAATCAACTTGTCCCATGAGCTGCATGGCAGAAGGGTGACTTGGTCCCCTCCCTGACACTGCCTACCCCTTCATCTCAGGCATTCCTCATCATGGAAAGACGCCCCCGGCCCAGCATCCCCATGCTGGGTTAAGGGCCCTAGCTGAGGGCTCCCTAGATCCGGAAGCTGGCCTTGAACATTACGGTTGTCACGTGGTAGTGAGGCTTCCTTCGGTCTATTTCCCTCTGGAGATCATCTGCTTCCCAAGGCCAGAGATCCTCTTTCATTTATGTCTGTATCCCCATCCATAGCACAGTATTGGGCTCACAATGGGCACAACGACCACGTGTCTGTGGAATGAATGGGTGTATGTATGATGAAGGAACCATTCCTTCTCTCTGGGCTTGGTCTGCTGGGATTTGAATCTTGGCTCCACACCTGCAAATTGAGTGCCTCGGAAAAATATTTTCCCTCGCTGAGCCTTGGTTTCTAGGTCTATCAAATGAAGATTGTAATCATGTTTGGATGTCAGGCTTTATTGTTAGACTTGATATATTATCCATAAAGTACTAGCACAGCTTCTTATACTGTGTTGTCTAATATAGTAGCCATGAGTCACGTGTGGCCATTAAAATGAACTAAAATTAAAAATTCAGTTCATCAGTTGCCCTAGCCACATATCCGGTACACAGCTGTCACAGGTGGCTAGTGACTACTACATTGGGCAGCACAGATATCGAACATTTCCGTCACCTCAGAACCTTCTGTTGAACAGAGCTGGTCTAGAACCTAGTAAATTACTGCTCTTCTTACTGTTACTGCTGCTATTTCTCAGCTCGAGGTGGAGCAGGATGCCAGAGCGCTCTTCAGCATCGAAGGGGAGACTTGCCCTCACGGCAAGTAAGGCTGAGACCAAGCCCTGCATGTGCCTTCTTCCTGCAATGTCTCTCTCCCTCCCCACCATCACCTGGTGATATTCCCCGTGTGCTGTGTGCTGATGCTTGGAGGGCAGGCTTTCAGATGCCTCCCCTGGGCTAGCCCTGCCTGAGAGCGCTCTCGTCCTCCATGAGGCTGGGCTCTCTTCATGAGCGGGATTGGCTTTGTTCATCTTTGTGTCCCCAGTGCTTGGCATTTGGCAAACACTCAAAGTAAATTTGTTGGGGAATGAAGGAGCTGTGTCTAAAGGTTTACAAGGATCTAAGACGGCACTTTTGCTCAGCTTTGTGGCTGTGTCAAAGAGGTTCCCAGATAACTTATAGTGTGGCCAGGAGACATGGGCACAGGAAATAGCAGGATGAGTGGCCTTTGTGGATGATGGTGCCACTAGGAAAGTGACAGGAAGCACAAGGTGAATGGCAAAGCGAAGGTGGGTGGATGTTTCAAGATTAAAGGAAGAACTGCCTTGTGCATGGGAGAAACCCCAAGGTCTCCTCGGGTCTGAAAGCAGAGACTGAGGTTCCAGCAGAGCCTGTTGGGGGTGGGACAAGCTACAGGCATGACGTAGTTTCTGTTACATGTCCCTATTTGTCCTCATTTTTGTCCTGTGCTGATGGTGCTAGGGAAATGAAAGTTCATCAGAATCAAATACCTTTAATCTGTAACTTTAAAGACTCCCGGGTTTGGCTTCTCTCATCACTGGGGATTATTTCTTTTATGGGTGTGTTTCCTCTGTCAAGTCTGTATTGTATCAAGGATACGTGGGCCCAGACATTGAGGTAAACTGTTATATTTAACTTGCTGTAATCAGGCTTAGTCTCCTTGAATCAACTTACTGATCCGGAGGCCCAGTTAAGGGGAGAGATGTGTCTTTTGCTCCTTACAGTCAATAGAAACCACCACTGCCCCCAACCCATCCCATTCAAATCTTTACCTGGCCCTTCCCGGTTTAAAAAACACACAATCTCAGAACCTCTCCTGGTCCACTCCCCCTGAACTCCAACCCTCCATCAGGGTCCACATGGCCCTGTGGTGTCTGGCTCTGCTGTCTGACCACTTCCAGCTCCCACCCTCACCTTTCCATACCCCGGCCTCCTACCAGCCGCATTCAACTTTCTGTTTTCCTAACTGCCCAGTTCTTCATCACCACTGGGCCTTTGCGCGTGCTCATTCCACTTCCTGGTTCATTGTGCCCCTTCCTTGTCTTCTGGCCAACTTCTATTTCTTTTTGAGGCCTCAGTTTAGATGTCACTTCTCTAAACCTGCCTCATCCCATCCTGGGACACCCACAGTGAGCTGGCCTACACATGCCACCTGCTACCTGCCAACTACATTGCAACTCTAGCTGAGGCCATGACCCCTGTCCAGACTGTAAGCTCTGGTCAATGACTGTCTTATTCGTGATCATCTACTCAGTGTCCAGAGGCATGGAGGATGCTTGGTAATACTTGTCAGATGACTCAAAATGTGAACTAACAAATGTCATTGTCAAATTCATAAGCCAATCTCTGGTGACTGATCTGACCATCTTGATGCCTTTTAAGTTGAATGTTGAAATGACTTACTCATCACAGTTTATTCATTTACTTTCCAGAAAGGATAAAATCAGTGGCTCTGCGTACTTTTGCTTTTACAGCATAGAGGTTAATAGCATGGACTTTAGAACCAGACTGCCTGGATACGAATTCCAACTCCACCACTCAGAGGCCATGCGAGATCTGGCAAATTACTTAATTGTTGTTTGCCCCAGTTTCCTCATCGCTAAGATGGGAAGGGGAATGATACTTATCTAGAGAGGTTGTTGTGAAGATTAAATCACTTTATATTTGTAAAGAGCTTAGAAGAGCCCCTAACATGTAGATGTACCATATAAAATTTGTTAAATAAAGTAAATCAAGAATAAATCTCATAAACAATAGGGAGATCTCTTAGATGATGACCTCCTCTTGGAGTAAAGATTTGGCATGTTCCCAGCATAAGGCAAACTCATGACCAAAGTAAATTTCACTTTCAGTGTGTGACAGTCTCTGTTCCTATCCTTTCCCACCCTCTATGGCAGTGGTTCTCAATCTTTCCAATGCTGCGACCCTTTAATACAGTTCCTCATGTTGTGGTGACCCCCAACCATAAGATTATTTTCGTTGCTACTTCATAACTGTAATTTTGCTACTGTTATGAATTGTAATGTAAATGTCTGTGTTTTCCGATGGTTTTAGGCGACCCTGCTAGTGTGACCCAGAGGTTGAGAACCGCTGCTGGAGAGCCTAAGACCAATGAAAAACACAAATATTTACATTACGATTCGTAACAGTAGCAAAATTACAGTTATGAAGTAGCAATGAAAATAATTTTATGGTTGGGGGTCACCACAACATGAGGAACTGTATTAAAGGGTCGTGGCATTAGAAAGATTGAGAACCACTGCTCTATGGGGTCTCATTCCATTTGTAACTCCCAGAAATTTCATTTTCACCTTCTCCATCAAGCAACTGCTTTCAGGTCTGCTGGGATACCAATTCATACAATTGAGGTTTCATATGCCTCACCCCCCCATCTTCACATGAAGTGTACCAATTCCAGGAATCTGGGAGGGCAGAATGCCCATGTTGTACACTCTATTCAGTTATACATGCTGAGTGCAGCTGACCTTGGTCAGCTCTATGTATCAAATTTCTCAAAGAAGGAATCAAGAGAGGAAGGGTTAGACCTGTGGAGTTTAACATTGAAAACCTTGGTGAGCCATTGTGGGGGAGAAAGGAAAACATACCACCACTGGGCAATTAGTAACCACAACGCATTTAGAATAAGTCAGAATCCTGTTAGTCCACACTGCAACTCCAAGGTTCTGAAGCCCTCAGATGCCACGTGATCCAGCCTCAAAGGAGAGCTGTGGTTCCAGGTCAGAGTGACAGCAGCCAACGATTTAAAAAGCATAGCTCAGTGTGGGACCGGTGGCAGGAGGTTGCCTGAAGCCCATAAATGACGCCATTGTTTGAACTACATGCAATCAAAGAAAAAAAAAATCAGGAAAAGAAAGAAAACCAAACCACTTAAAAGATTTGGGACAATATTCCTTGCCAAAAAAAATATATATATATTTTTAAAGAAAAAAATGCAACCTGAAGCCAGTAATGCAAACAGGAAAACAGTGTCGAGGCCTGCTCTGAGGGCAGATGGCAGACTCTTGGATTTCAGCATCAGCTAGTCGTTACACAAACAAGGTGACTTCTGGCTGGGGGCCGCCTGCTCTGTAACAGCCACTCCTCTGTGGGGACTTGGGCCTTTCAGTGTCCACATTGTCCAGTCCAGAAGTACCCTTCAATTTGGCAGTGCTGGGTGACAGGCAGTGTGTTGTCATCCGCCTCCGTTATTCCTCACGGTGTCCTGCTCAGGTTGGCATGGATTACTAGGTCCATTTTATAGAAAGGGTAGCACTGACACAGGCCTTTTTTTTTTTTTTTGCCGCTTGGCCAATTAAGTGCAGAAGGGAAGAAAAGAGGAAGTCATGCTTGACCTTGAGGAGAACTGAGAGTCTGGATAATAATGTCACCTGGAGCCTGTTGAGTGTGGAGCAAAAGAGTGTGAAGTCAAATCCAGATCCACATCCTATTAGCACTGTGGCCTTGGGCAAGTCACTGACCATTTCTGAGCCTTGGCTTCCTCATCTGTACAATGGGGATAATAGCAGGACCTCCTTGTGAGGTCGTAGTGGGGGCTAAATGAGTTATGGGCATGCAAAATATTTACAGCCACTCCCGGCAAAACACAGTGTTAGCTCTTATTGCTACACCCTTTAACACAAACTCTTTCATTCTGGGTTTTATGAAGAGGGGAGGGTTATTTATTTTTATTCCCATTTTACAGGTGATGAAATGAGATGCAGACATTATTTGTAAAGAAACAGAGCTAAGGCTTAGCCCAGGGCTTCCAATGCTAAACCCTCATTGCTCTGGGCTTGCCATGTTGGTTCCCTGTGCCAGAATTCTCACACTTTTCTGCTATTGTGGACCCTAAAAGCCTTGTCAGGAGGTGCACCGGGACTAACACTGAGCAGAATTATGAGCAGGATATCAGAATCTCTAGACTTCTCTTTCTGCCAAAGTCTCTATATTAGCAGAAGCCTCTAAACCCTCTCCCTCTAACCCCTGCCTCAGGTGCTCAGTCTCTTCTGTACTTGCCTTGTACACCTGCTCCAATGGATGTGAACTTGTTCCCAATGATTACTCAATATTAACCACCCCCTCAGCATGCAGGAGGCTGTGGCAGTGGGCCAGGTGAGAACTGACAATGCCTTGGACCAGGGTGAAGGTAGTGGTGATGGGGATGGGAGAAATTGAGGGCTCGTAGGAGGTCAAATAGACTGTTCCTTCACTATTAGGCACTAGAGATATAAAGATGAGTAAGACATAGAAATCCATCTCTAAAGGGCTTACAGTCTGAAAATAGGGAGGCATGCATGTAACAAATATGTATAAACAAGTGCAACTGGCTATGGTGGAATAACTGGAAATGACCATAGTTCTTTGTCCTGTGCTATCCCCATGCCCTTTTCTTTGTGTCTTCCCAGCTTCTCTATCGAGAGACCAAGGCTATTTTCCTACTTCTTGGATTTGGACTGGTTTTGTGATGTACTTTCTCAATAAAATATGATGGGAGTGATAGTGTGCCAGTTTTGAGCCTCGGCCTCAACTGGCCTTGTGTGCTACCACCATCTCTAGGAACTTTGAGAAATTTCTAATAAAACAAAAGCTAATCTCCTTGATGACAAGAGACACATGACCTAGTCATCTCTGTCACCTTTTCTGACAGCAGGCCAACTATCAAGTATGCAAATACGCATCTTAGACCAGCTAACCCCCCGGCATCTGGTCAATGACCACAGATGCATGTGTGAGTCAGCCAAGATCAGCAGAGCCCAGCCCAGATGAGCAGATTAGTTCAGCTAACTCATAGACTCACCAGCAATGATAAATGCTTACTGCTCAAAGCATGGCTTGACAAGCTATAGCCTGTGGTCCAGCAAGTTGCCTGTTTTTTATAAGTAAAGAAACAGAGCTAAGGCTTAGCCCTGGGCTTCCAAAATTTTTACAGTTATGCCTATTTATTTATGCATTAGTTATAGTTTCTTTTGAGCTACAAATACAGAGGTGAATAGTTACAACAGAGACCTATGATCCACAAAGCTCAAAATAGTTACAATCTGGCCTTTTAAGAAAATGTTTTCTGACTGCTGGCGTGAAGCCTTTGAGTTTGGGAGTGGTTTGTTAGACAGGGATAACTAACTGATATATAGGTGCTGGGACAATGGGGCCAGTGGGAGCCATAGAAAGGTTTGATTAGTTCTCCACTGACTATGACATGGAGTGGTTGGGAGAGGCTCTATAGAGGAAGTGATGCTAAATGTGTGTTGAGCCAAGTGTAGTCTTGGGCTCAGAGGAAAACAATGAGGAAATCAAGGGTCAGAATAATTATAACCAGGCCAAAGTCACATGGCAGGTCTCTTGGTTCCTGTTCAGAGACTTTTCCTTGTTCAAGTAGCAATTTAACCTTTTGGGTAAGAGGGCCAAGGGCCAGATAGTGCTGAGTTTGAATTCCACCTCTACCATTTAAGAAGTTGGGTTACTGTGAGCAACTTAATTTCTCTGTACTTAGTTTCTTCTTCTATAAAATGGGGAAAATAATGCTGATCTCATAGAGTTGTTAAGAAATTAAATGAGATGGTGGGCACAGGTTCTGCTATATCACTTGATTATTATAAAAAAGCTGTAGAGATAAAAGACAACTTAGAAATCTTTGCCATGGGACTTTGCATTTTAACCAGGTTGAGAGATTTCAGCTAAAGAAATGTTGTTCTACTGATGGAGTTTCTAGAGGGACGGATGGTTTTGAACCCCTGAGACCTATACCTCATGGACCATCTGCTTCCCTGATGGGATCATCTCCCCTTGGGTACCCCTACCAACCTCAGCTTCCTGGATCCCCTCTCTGGGTTGCCCACATTCTATTTCACAACCCACCACAAATAGTGGGAGAGCCTGTGAAGGGGTTCAACCACTTTGTACTAATCTCTAACTTCGTGTTTCTCTGAGAAGGGGCTGAGCTAATTCACATGCCCATTTAGAGGTTGAGAGCAAATGAAGAGTGTTGGGCTAGATTCCAGAAAGTGCTCCTCCAAGCACTCTGGGAATCAGGAAGGAGTCTTCTCAGAATTCAGGGTCCATTGTTAGGGATAGACCAGAGAGCTGATGTAGTCAACATGAGGTGGTGAGTGTTGAAGCAGAGGGAAGCAGAGTAGCTTGGGGCTCAGAAAATGATACTTGGGCGAGTCTGAGCTGAGTCTTTCAGCATAAGTATGAGCTTGCCAGAGAAAGACTGAGGGAGAAAGGTATCCCAGGTAGAGGAAACTTCATGAGCCAGGGTAGAGTGACAGAACAGCAGAGCCTGTGCAAGGCAGGGCAGGAACCTGGTGTTGCTGGCATGGAGTTTGAGTAAGGCTATCAGAGTAGGCAGGAGCTTACAACCATAGTTATCAAAGGACAGGAGCACAGTGGGGCCTGGCAGATTGGTGATAAGGAGGTTGAGGGATCTGAGGGATCCTGTCCATTGGCCTCCAGGAAGGGCAGAGAGTAAGGTAGTTTCCAAAATCATCATGGGCCCATTAGCTTTGGACCCCATGATAGTTTCACCATCAGGTTACATTCTATTTCTTACCAAACCTAACAGATTTTATCATGTTGCTTCATAACGTCTGGTGGGACATGGAGGAGGCTGATAAACTATGCTGAGTGTGTGAGTCAGGGATGGGGGAGAGGTAGAGAGACAGGATGGACACATCCCGTCCTGTGATGCGTGGTTTTGCTTGGTGACAGTTGGGGATCTGGGACCAGGCCTGTCTTTAGTGCGCAGAGATGTTTGGTAAGCATTTGGAAATCCTTTCCGCTCTTCCAGATGAATGAAGAAGTGAACCCAAACCTGGAAGTGGAAATTTAAAAAAAAAAAGTCCCATCATCACTTTGGGAGCTGAGATGTCCAAGTGTCACAAAGAAAATTTCTCAATGAGGAACTGTTCAGCAAGGGAGAAAAATACCCTTTAAAAATACTTCCTGTGAGAAGTCAAATGGTAGGCAAACAAGAGTTGCACCATCAATGCAGTCTTTTCTGGGTTCATTTTTTGTCTTTCGCGTGGATTGGTTTCTACAAAGGCAGCATTCTGTCCCTAGCCACCATTGCCAATTCCCCTATACTCCATCCAAAGAAGTTGGCACTTCCAGCTGATTGGCTTTTGCTAGCCCCCACCTGACATTAATGAATACACATTTACTGATTTCTAGGGAGTGAGGAAGGAGGTAGGCACTTCCCTAGTTAAATGAGGGTCCGAGGGAGACATTGGAAGGCCTGTTCCATTCCTCTGCCTTCAGGCAGGCTGTGGGGAACATCTCAGATCAGCCCAAAGTGATTCTATTTTGCACTGAGGGACAACCGATACGCATAACTACACTCATCCATCCACATGGAGACGGTAGGGAGAGTTCCATTTGACCATGATTCCTTAACTCCCATCAGCTGGCAGGCCCTGTTCCAGGCTCAGGGACTGGAACATGGTTGTTGAGGCCATGGACCTCCGAGCTAGGCTCACCTGGGTGGAGCCCTGGCTCAGCCACTCACAGGTGAGTCACCCTGGGAAAGCTACTAATTAATCTTTTTAAGCCTCAGTTTCTATGTCTGAATAATAGACACCAAAGCTTATCTCACAGGGAGTAAGTGATACCTTGAATTTCAAAGATTTAAGACATGCTCAGACTATAGCTAGAACTCATAGGTGTGTGTGTGTATGTGTGTGTGTGTGTGTGTGTGTGTGTGTGTGTGTAAGCTTTTATGCACTTTTGATGCTCATGCTGAGTATTGTGAGAAAGCAGTTTGTAGGAGCCTTGGAAGTTGGGACTTGGGGCTGCCTGGCAAGCTTTTATTCTAATTCAGTTATTCACCAAATATGTACTGAGGGTCTAGTCTGTGTCAGCCTCTGCCCCAGGCAGTGGGAAGAGCTCTAAATGGTTATTAGATGGTCAGTTCTGCCATTTCTTTTCTGTGGTCCCTCCAGATCCATTCCCTGCCCTATTCTGTGCCTTGGAAGCTGACCCTGTCCGCTGCATACCCTGTTCCCCTGTTCCCCATCATCCCGTTGAGTTTGGCCATGGAGAGCCCTGGCAGGGAATCAGAGGGTGGAAAGTGAGAGATGTTTGCATCATTGATGGCAACTATGTTCCTCTACCCTGGTGGTTCCCATCACCTCTTTTGAGCCCTGGCAATACCATTTCCCCCTGCTGCTCTAGGTGTCCTAGCCTCACCCTGATGCTGGCCCTGGGATCCTCAGCTCCAGCCTACATTGTAAATGGCCCTTTGTGAAATGCTTTTTATTGGCACCACCTGCAGTGTGTGTGTGTGTGTGTGTGTGTGTGTGTGTGTGTAACTTTTTTACTGGAAACTTCATGGATATACTGGCTGTTATTGTCACTATCTGAGCTCCGTTAGGCCTGGGTTTCCCTTTCTTGGGAAGAACTCCAGCCACCTCCTTTATCTCATCACTTTGTTGTAAATGAAGTAGATCAGCGGACTAGGCACTCTGAGGTATGCTTTGCCTTTAAAATTATAGGTTTGGTTTTCAATTTTGTGCCTGCTCTGGGCAGGGCTCAGCTCTGGGTAGTTCCAGGGTGCTCTCCACTTAGGGGAGCAGGATGGGGAAGATCAGCATCTGCACCCAGCTGTGCCCTACCAGGGCACCCAAGGGCAGCTGTGGCATTTGAAGTTCCTCCTTCAGAACTGCTCTGTCTTCCTCTCTTTCCCCTCCTCCTCTACTCAGCCTGCTGCTTTCTACGTCTCCTTCCCTCTGCCCAGGACACCAAAGGAGCCCAATAATTCATTCTCTTGTGCAACACATACGCACAGAGCACCTACTATGTGCCCAGCCCTGGTATGAGTAATGAAGGCATTGCAGTGATCACACAGGTGTTCTTGGATGGCTGCAAGAACCAAATGAGACTGGATGTGAACATTGTCCAACATGGAGCCTGGTATCGTAGGTGCAAAGGAACTCTGAGTGAAACTGGATTTAAATGATGAGATATTGAGCCTTTCTCCTCTAAAACCAGGCAATGATGGACAGGGGCTATCTGGAGGCAGACAGCAAGCCCTAGAGGTATTCAAGGTAGCAGGGAGAGCTTGTTGGATTGGGCTGGTCAGGGAAGGTTCCTCAAAGAAGGTGGGACTGGAGGTAGGAGAATAATTCTCATCACAGGAGAACTATTTTAGTGACTGCAAATATTTAAAGTGTATGTTAAATTCTTGTATTAGAGTTAGCATCCCACCCATATGGAGTGGATAGCTCCAGGTCAGGTGTGGCTCACAGCAGTGGGGGTTTGGAGTATTCCCCAAGCTGCTTACCAGCTTATTAACTTTTCTGAATATATTAAAAAATCAGGGTAACACAACTACCATGTGAGCTTGTTAGAAGAAAGCAAGTGAGATGTGGATTGCAAACGTTCTTCAAAGGCGGCACCGAGGTACACACAAGTGAAACGCAGTTGTTCTTTGTTATCCAGGGTCAAGCATTCTTGCACTGCTGTGATGACATGGCCCAACACAATGCCTTTGGATTCTGGACCATTTTTCCAAACTGCTGTCCTCTGCTCTCCTGGATTGCACGTTCACTTTCTGCCATTCTCATGTCTAAAGACCCACTTCCTCCCCATCCCCAGCATTTACTTTGCTTCTGAATTTGATGTATGAATGATGTATGTAAAGCTTTGGAACTGTGGGTGACACCAAAGTTGGATGGGGAGGGAATGGCATTGCTGGGATCCAAACCCGGGAAAAGTTACCCACTTTTTGTTTGTGACACTGGAGGAAGGCTGTCCCTTCTCTTCCCCTCTCACTTGCCATGTGACCCGAAGAAATGCTTGCTTTTTCTGGGTCTTGTTTCCCTATCAGCAAAATAAAGATGCTGCATTGGATGACTTCTCAGGTACCTTGGTTCTAGAGTCTCTAAGTCTATATGTTTTCAAGAAAAAACTAAAGTAAGAGCAAAAACATTGACATTACCACTTTAAGACTTGAAAAAACAGGGTTACCTTTATTTGTTAGAAGCCAGACACTGTTCATTTAATTACCCAATCCTCACAAGAATTCTAAAAGATCAGCACTATTCTTATTCCTAGGCACAGAGAGGTTAGGTTTCTTGCCTTGGATCACACAGCATGCATGTGGTGTGACTGGGCTTTACCCACAGCAGATGTCCTCCACTAGTAGCCTTGGACCACTTCTCTCATCCATTGTTTGGGAGTTATCATGAGTCACCATCAAGAATTGGTCATGCTTTTATTAACACCCATCATTTCTTGGATTTAACCTTATTTTCCTAGTATTGTCACATTACACTCTACTATTTCCCAGAAGTCTGGGACTTAGCTGAAATTATGAGATGTTTAATACCTCTGTCTTCATGGTGTTGGATGATATGTGAGCCCTACCTTCTAAATAAATGCAAGCACATTTTTATTGAGCATTTACTATACACAGGACCGATTCTAAGAACTTTACATGTGTTAATACTTTCAATCCTCACATCCACCCTGTCTGAAGAGGTAGATCCTTTTATCACCCTCACTTTGCAGATGAGGAAATGAAAGCCCAGAGCACGGGCAGAGTAGCATTCCTGTGTCACATTGGGAGTGAATGGCATTGCTAGGATCCAAACCCAGGCTATCTGGCCACGGATATCAGGCTCTTATCCACTTCATTTTACTGTCTTTCTCAGAATAGCTTTCTCTGGAAAAAAATTCTATGGCATGGTTTTAGAAATTCCGTAATAAATGGGTTCTGTTTAGCATTTCTAAAAGAAGGGTTCAATAGAGTGAAACTTTTGGATACCAAATGGTGATCAGGGGATCTTTAAGAGCAGGACAGAGGAGGCACACTTGTTAAACTCATTTGATCATGAAGACTCTTTACTTCTCATGAATCAACACATATTTTGTAAAAATAAACTCTAGAGGCATTGCAAATAAGGTATTCAGGGGGGGAGGTGGCAAATTCCAGATTCTCAATAGAACCCCCCATTCTACCTCTCCCCAAATATTCCCCCATCACTCTACCTCTGTGTTGACCCTGGAATGCAAATCATCACTACTACCTGATATCTATACTTTTTGTAAATCTGTATTTTCATGAACAAAGCTTTTAAAGTGAGACATATTTTTATTTTCTCCTACGGATGGGAGGAAAAAGTTGGATTGGGAGAGAGTGGCAGAAGATAGTGTAGTAGCCATAGCACCAGATGCTGTGGTTGTTCCCAAAAGTTGCACAAAATAAGAATGTAACTTCTGCTTTTCATGAACTGTGGGTGGCAACTGGAGAATCCAGCAGCTTGCTTGAGAGGACAGAATTGGCCAAGTTAGAGGACAGTCTAACTTAAATCTGAGAGTCTTGGTTGTCTAACCTGCTGGCCTCTCTTGCTCATAGCACCTGCTGGCAGCTCAACATGCTTTAACTCTGGGATGCAAACATTTCTTCTTGCCTTGTCTCTTTTGTCAGTTTCCACATCTGACTCTATTCTGTACATGGCTACCAAGCAACTACTTTGGGCTATGAGCCAGGCAACTATGGGCTTAGTGCCCATTGAATCCACACATAAATGCCAGAGTTGACTAAAGCATGCTCTCTAAATCAGAAGGAGAACTCATCCAATGGAGACAACTAAGCCAGATGCAAAGGCCAATCATAACTTTTGGCAGAATTTAAGTATCAATAGAGATGGGCAAGTATAGAAGCTTGAGAGATTATGCCTAGGTGGTAGTGATGGAGTTGGGCTTTAAAAGATGAGTAGATTGTAGCTACTGAGAAATTGGTGGGAAAGACCTTCCTCAGTGAGGGAACAGCCTGAGCAAGGAAAGGATAAAGTCCAAAGGGTGTTATTAGCCTGCCAGCAGCCAAGTGGCACTATATTTAATTTCTTATATTATTTCTATGACACCAATGACCCTTCCTGTGTTAGAAGCTCCCAACATCAGGGAAATGATGGAAAGTTTTCCAGGTAGGGAGTTTCTCAAGAGCCCAGATAAATTAACTTCTAGGTACTCTGGGTTTCCAGTAGAATGGGGATAAAGAACTTATCTCATGAAGTTAAGGTCAAGATTAAGAATGATGTATGTAAAGCTTTGGAACTATGGGTGACACCTAAGTGCTCAATAAGAGTGATGATGATGGTGGAATGCTTTAAGATTTCAATAAATAGCTTGACCATGAGATCTACACTTACTTTTGCATTTACCAGTTTCTAAGCTACATTCAGTAACTATTTTTCAGATGACCTTGAATGACTGATTTAATAGGGGATATTTTTCTCATATTTCTCTCTAGGAAGTAGAATGTGCCAGTTGCCTCTTATCTTTGAGGATCCAGACAGCCAGACCACAGCCTGGGAGGGAAGAGCTTGCACTACTGGACCATTTGTTTATCTTCATGTGCATCTTCTGTGAGTTACTCTTGGGTGAGAAGAATATTTGACCCCTATTTAGAGGGATTGCCTTTCACCATCTCACAGTTCCCTAGCTGGGATTTGCTGAGCTGACAGAATGTACAGAGAAGAGTTAACTATTTTTAGGGTGAATTAGTAGGCACTGCAAAGTTCTAATCTTTTTATGTACCAAGTACTATGCTTTATAGGTAGTATATTGTTTAATTCTTCCTCTTTTGCAGATAGGAAAACTGAGGCATAGAGATATAAAGTACGTATCTTAACCAAAGCCACAGAGTGGGTTAGTGAAGCTGGAATTCCACCTTTGGTCTTCCTGGCTTCAAGGCCATGTTCTCCCTATAAAGATGAAATTACAATGGACACGAATCCAAAGAAAGAGAACCCTGAAAAATGAAATCATTCAAGTCCTGATGAATTTGTTGAGTGGGTTGTTTTGCTGAGTAGAGCAGTTGAGGATTGTGTCTCTGGGGAGCACCCATCTAATAAGGGAGGTATACAGACTTTCTTGTTGTCTACTGTCCATATCCTTCATTTTCTTTTTGGGATCTCCCCTTCCTTCATTGTGTGTCACCCTGGGGTCTTGCCCTTCTCTGGGGCCAAGGGGTTGGTCTTTGTCCCCAGATGGAAAACTAGACAATGGGAATTTAAATTATGACCCATGAACTGAGAATGCCTAGAGCTGATTGGTTATATTAGCATCCCCTGGAAGATAACTGCCCATTTGTTCCTGTCATCTGGCTGCTGTGCTTTTTTCTTCTTTCTGGGAGCTTTCTCATGGCAGATGTTATAGCTTGATTTACTTATTTCCCCCCAAGTACTACAGTAAGTAAGGAAATGTCTGCTGAAGTTATTTTCAAAGGATGGAGGCCTTTGAGGAATGAGTTAAACCCCTAGCTTTGTAACATGCTACCTGAGGGAACCGTGGACTGGTCCCTTTCATTCTCCGAATCTGAGTTTTCCCATCTACAAAATGGGGGCTTCAACAACAACTATAGGGAGAAACGGGTGAAATAAAAAGCATACATGTGTTATAACTATTTAATAGCTATTTTTTGAACCCTTAAAAAACCCTTAAAATTGCTGCATTAAAAAAACCCTTAAAATTTAGTGCCATAAAACAACATTTACTTTGCTTTTGAGTCTGCAGGGAATCACTTATCTCAGTTCCACTCAGTTTCAGCTGGAAGGCAGATCTAGAGTTGCTGCTGGCTGGACTGTCAGTCAAACATCTTTAATAGCCTCTTCATGTGGCTAGGGTTTCCTTGTACAACATGGTGGCTAGGTTCCTGGGAGGAGCATCAGTGGAAGCAGCATTGCTTTTGTGATGTAGCCTTAGAAATTACACAGTGTCACTTCTATTTCCTTTTATTAATTAACAGTGAGTCATTAAAGTTGGACCACATTCAAGAGGAAAGAAATTAGTCTCCATCTTTTGAGGTAAGTAGGACAAAGAATCTGTGGACATGTTTTAAAACCAACACTTTCTTGTAGCAAGTTATATTGTGTTGCAATGGGCCAGGTAGGGATGGGCATGAGCTATAGAGAGGCGAGCTGAAGTCTCATTTCTATTTTGCATTGGCCTTAATGAGGCAAACAACACTTACCTGGCTGATATCACAGCTGAAATACTGCCTCTGAGTGTTAAATATTATATCGTACTTCAGAGCTAAAGGGGCAGTATTAAGACTCTTTTGGTTGAAAGTAGCAAAACCCAGTTCAAGCTGACCTATATAACTAAAAGAATTTATTGTCTTATGTAAATAAAAAGTCTAGAGCATGTGCTTTAGTCAATCTACCCAGCAGCGCAAGGATGCCTGGGAAGACCAGGTTTGTCTCTACTTCTTCACTTTGCTAGTTCTATTTTTGGTTGCAAGATGGCTTCCAGAACTTCCTTGGTTATGTGATTTATTTATTTATTTAGCATCCAGAGAGAGAGACACCATCTAAACCTTGGCCTCAAGACCTCTGAAATTCACATCAGTCTCCAGGACTTCTATCAGGTATGGGTACCCCAGGGGAATCTGTCTTCCATGACCCAACCACAGAAGGAAGATGAGAGACCTGGGCATGCTGATGAGGGCCAGGCCTAGCTGTTTTGGTGCCCTGGGCAATGCTGTCCTCAATGAGGCTGCATGCCTGCCAGAGCCCTCGGCTAAGCAGGGGAGTCTCCGAGGTAAAGGGCAGTGCATCTCTGCTCTCCCCCACTACCCTTCCAGGACTTGGGTATCTGGCTGTTTCTTCAAGGAAAGAATTCCAGAAAGAGGACTGGCATAGGAGTGAAAACCTCTAAGTTCTCGTCCAGGTGCTACCTCTGCACTCTGTGATCCCAGCCACCTCGAGCCTCAGTTTCCTTACCTGTCAAGGAGGGCTGATGGTCCCTGCCTACCCTTCCTCTTTCCTAAGACAACCAGGATTCAAAGGTAGTGGAACCAGGTTGTGAAAGACCAGGGCCCACAACACACATGCTAGAGGATTATTATTGTTAAAAATAGTAGACGGCTCAGAGGCTCTGGCAGAACCCCTCCACTGCCAGCAATCGGCAGCCTTTCTGATTGAGGGGCAGAGAGGAAAAGCAGTTTCTTCCTGAGACCATTGTGTCTCCTGCTTCCCTTGGAAGCCTGCAGGGATCTGGGAGGCTTCCAACTTATGCATCGCCTCCTGGTAGAAAAATTTGTCCTGCTCAGCACCTGTCATCACCTCTAGAGTCAGCTGGCTGAAGGTGGGGAAACAGGAGCCTCACACAGAGGGATGCCTGCACCCCTTCCTCCCCTTACCTGCATTGCTCTTCCTGCTTCACTCTTCAGGACTGGATCTCCCAAGCCCTTGCCACTAGGGGGCTGTGCCGTTCTTCGGCCACATCTGTTTCCCATCTGAAACAATGCTTCTTGGTATGTGAGATGTGGTCAATCCACTTCTTCATTCTTAAATCAATATCCTTAACAGAAAGATTGCTGTCATAATAGGGGGTGAGGGTGAGGGCAGGACTAGGGGGTTAAGGGGACAATGGAGGGATAACGACATATTTGTAATACCTTAATAAAAAATACAAAATAATATAAAAAAAGAAAGATCGCTGTCATAAATGTAAAAGAACTCAGGAGACAAGTAGCCATAAGTACATCATCATTAAAGTAAAAAAGTGTACCTGGAACTGATTTCTGGGCCTTCCTGTGGTTTCCGCCTGGCATTTTGGAGAGCTGTGAAATCAGGTGCCATGAACTCTGGGCGAGTCCTGCAGGGGATGTTTACCTGCCTGAGACAATTGACTCCCATTCAATTCAAGCCTTCGGGCCTATTTGCAGATGAAACAGTCAAGGCACAGGGAGAGATTAAGTGACTTTCCCAAGGTTCCTAGCAAGGAAACAGTAGGCCTGGGGTCCAAAGTAGATGTGTAGTCCTCAAGGCATTGAGCACAGTGCTTGACTCAGAGGTGGCCAAGAGGGAGGTTTTGAATGAGAAAGACAACCTTGGAGAATTGGGGTATTACAGTTGAAAGAGACTATAGATACATAAATAAATCTCGGGGATGTAAAGTACAGCATAGGAAACAGTCAGTAATATTGTTATCACTTTGTACAGTGACATGATTATTGGACTTATGGTGGTGATCAATTTAAGATATGTAAATGTGGAATTATATGTTGTACATATGAAACTAATATAATGTAGGTCAACTATAATTAAAAAATACATTTTTAAATGTCACAAAATAATGAAAGAACATACAGTGGTACCTCGAGATACGAGTGCCCTAACATACGAGATTTTTGAGATATGAGCTGTCGAGCAAGCAATTTTTGCTTTGAAATACGAGCAACATTTGAGATAGGAGTAATCGCGAGGATCGGCCAGCTGCACACGACCCACCAGTTTACCTCGACTCGAGCGTCTCATAGTTTCCCATGCCTCAAGGTTACAGAATGAATTAAACTCTTATCTCGAGGTAACACTGTACTTGTAAGCATTCTAGCACTTTTATTTGGATCAGTGGTTTTCCAGTGGGGTTCAGGTACTCTTCTTCCTCTTGAGGTTCTTTTATTAAGAGCAGGTCCTCCTCCAAGCTTTTCATATTATGATTCTGAGAAAGGATAAAAACAAAGATTCCTTTGCTACAAACAGGTTTGAATATCTGTGTTTTAGGTGCCCTTCAAAACCCTCCCTACCCCTCCACCCCCGCCCTGCAAATTTTCTCAACTGTGATCTTGCAATTTGAGTGCGGCCACTACCCCTTCCTGGCTGAGTGTCATTGGACGAGCCAATCAGTATTCTGAGTCTTAACATCTTAAAAATGGGCAGAAAGAGAGAATAGCTACTTGGTTCTCAGGGCAATGTGCGAAGATTCTGCAGGAGGAAAGGAATGGTGGAGTTGTGCAATCATCAAACATTTTTTGAGTGGCAGCTCCAGGGCGCACTCTGGCTAGGTGCTACAGATACAAAGAGCCACAGGGCACAGAGTAGAGTAGGAAATAGATAAACAAATCTGGGTGCAGAGTCTCCTGGAAGAGAGACAAATAAGCAGGTGTTTCAATGGGAAAGCAATGCATGCCCTGAGGTTAGCCTCCTGAGGGTCATCCAACCCAGCCTGCGGATGAGGTAGCAGGATGGGGATGGGGATGCAGGAAAGTGACCTCTAGCAGGAGTCCTAAAGCGGAAGCAAAGAGCAATAGTGCTACTGGATCCTATGTACCTATTTCATTCACATAGGATTCGAGACACATAGAATTAAGACTTCTGAGGTTCCACTTCCTCTTTTGTGCAAGGATCTTACAGAGACAAAAGTAAATGCCATTTCTGGGTGTTTCTCCAAAGAAAATGAAAACACAATTCAAAAGGATCAATGCACCCTTATGTTCACTGCAACATTATTTACAATAGCCAAGATATGGGAGCAACCTAGGTGTCTAGCAATAGATGAACAGATAAGGAAGTAACAATGGAATATTATTCAGCCATAAAAAGAATAAAAGCCTGCCATTATGACAAATGGACAGAGAGTATGATGCTAAATGAAATTAAGTCAGACAGAAAAAGGCAAACATTGCATCGTTTCACTTACATGTAAGTTTACAGAAATCATAACAAAGAACAAAACCAAACCAAGACAAACTCAGAAGAAAAGAACAAATTGATAGTTGCCAGAGGGAAGGGAGTAGAGAGATGCGTGAAAAAAGTGACAGGAAATATAGTCAATAATAGAGTGATAACTTTGCATGGTGACAGATGATTAGACTTATCAGGGTGATTACATTTAGATCATATAAATGTCAAATCACTATGTTGCACATATGCAACTAATATAATATTGTATGCCAACTTTAATAAAAACAATTAAAAATAAATGCAAAGAATACTATTGGGGGAGTTTTTCTCCACCCTTTGGCAGACAAATATTATTCAACCAACAAATGTGCTCGGCCCTGACCCCTTGAGAAAACTCAACAAAATTTCAGAACCATCACCCGTGAGGGTCCTCCGTGTCTCCTGCCCTACTACACAAAGGAGAAAGCTGGAGCCCAGGCAGGCGGCTGTCTGCACTGAGGCCAGGAAGCCAAGGAGTGGGGGTGAAGTCTGCGGTGCCCTGAGGGTTCAGCCTGGGCGTGGCTATGTGTAGAGCAGACATGGCCAAGTCTGAAGTCTGAGGGGCTAGCTGTTGAGTCCATCACTGACTTCATCCAGTGATGGCTGCTTGTGTGTACATGTCACCCAGTAGCTGTGTGCTGAGGATTCAGAGATAAATCCCTCTCCTTGCCTTAAGGCACTCACGGGGCTGAGATACGGAAACTGCCAGTTAACATGTATGATGCTAAGTGCTGGTGAGTCACGTGCAGAGGGCTTGTGAGAGCAGTATTTGCATGTGATGCTCTGAAGGCCGGCACCCCTGGGTATCAATTCCAGCTCTGCCAGTTGCTGTGGAACCTTGGGCAACTTACTGAACTTCTCAGAGCCTCGGTTTCTCCATCTAGAAAGTGGGAAGAATGCTAACCTACCTGTTGGGATTGATGAGAGAAGTATCAGGCTCAATAAGCAGACTCTCAGCATCCTTAACTGTAAGGACCTCAGTAAGACCTTCAACTTCTCTGTCTCCACATGTTCTCCTCTGTGCACGAGGTGCCGGGAGTGAACTGTGCTCTGTAAAACTGTGACAAGCAGACATTGGTTATTGTTCATAGGATCCTTAGCCAGTCCCAGTGAGGACAGAGAAGGCAGTGCAGCAGGGCGGTTTGTCAGAGTCCAGCGAGGAACTGGGGCCAGCAGCCAGAGCAGTCTCTCCGACCTTGTTGCCTCTCACCCGCTGCCCTCCAGAGCCTCCAGGCATTTCCCTCCCATCATCTGAAACTTAAATATTTTCTGGACCAGGCCCTGGTGATCCTGGGCTGGGTTTCTTTGTCTATCAGCAGGGCCCTGCTGAGTGGGGGGGGGGCGCCCCCGGGGCGTGTCATCAGGCCTAAGAAAGAAGGAATGCAATTGCAAAAGAGGTTACCAGAGCCAGTCCAGCATGCTGAAATCAAGTGATGTGGAGAGGTTTTGTTATTTTTGAAAAAATGACTCATTCTGAGAAACCCTAACGACCTCACAGAACGTTCACCTAGTTGTCTGTATGTATAACCCCGAGCCCACTGCAGAGAAAAACAAACCTTGTTGTCACAGCTGAAGGAAGGGGTGGCAGTGGGAATAGGGATGACAATTTGAAGGAGGAAGACTTTGAAGATAACTCCTGCCCTCTGGGTGGACTCTTAACTTTCCAAGTCCTTTTCCCTAAATTTTCTCAGTCAAACCATCTTAAAAACATCCCCGGGGATGCCAGGAGGTACAGGAGGCAGGTTTAGTTCTGGGGGTGCCTGGGTACTACCTTGCAGGTGGGTAGCATGTTCTTTGAATTGACCTAAGATGGGGATGGGCAAGAGGGATAACCTTAACCAGAGTTTAATTGTGGGGGAGGGGGGGAGAAAGGGGTGCAGTAGGGAAAGAGAAATAAAATAGGCAGAGAGAGGAGTGGGAAGGAGGAGGAAGAGAAGCCCCACAGATGAGAACCATGCTTGTCTCCTGGGAGAGCTAGTCCTGGGAAGGGCTGGCCCCTGTGGGCAGCTCAGGGGAGCCCAGATTCAAGAGTGAGGAGATGGTTTCTTGCTTTCCCTCTGCCCTTTGTTGAATGTGTGGTTCACCAAGTCTCCACTTTCTATCCCTAAATGTTAGAAGGGAGTCGAATAGACTCGGAGCTTCTAACATTTAGTAGGCATACGCATAGTCTGGAAAACCTGTTACAGTGCAGATTGCTGGACCCCACTCGTTCAGAAGGCCTGGGGAGGGCCGGGAATCTGCATGTAACAAGTCCCATGTGAGGCTGCTGCTGCTGCTGCTGATTGGTCACTGACCGAACTTTGACTCTCCGAGGGTTGGGTGATCTTGAATGCCCTCCACACTGCCCCTCCACCCCGGTTTCTGCTGTTCAATGATTCAAAAAACTCAACAGCTCCTTGTCCTTGGGTCACTGAGAGCTGTGCCAAGTGCTGGGAATGCCAAAAGCCAACATGACATGGTTTGTGCTTTCTGGGTGCAGGAGTCTAGGTGAGGGCACAGATAAGATGGGGAGTCCCATTATCACACACAGGACAGAGGGGTGGCCGAGCTGGGTACGGGGCCTGCCGTGTGGGCACCAGGTGGGATTCAGGCAGGAGGGCGTTGGGTGAGCCCCAGGGCTCACCTGTCACTAACCAGGAGGAAGTGAATGTTCCAGAGAGAAAGCTTTGGCCATGTGCTCACTGCATGAGTGTACATACCCCCTGGAGGGCCCGGGGAACTGGGGAAGGGAGCTCCAGTGGGCCAGCCTTCCTGGGGACTACATTCAAGTGTATATGCCTATAAATATTGTGTCATACAAAGTATACATGTGTACACAGAGTTGATCCTTATTATTTGTGGATCCCATATTCATGACTTTGCCTATTTGCTTATAACCCCCAAGTCCATACTTGTGGCCCTTTCTCAGTCATCCAGGGGCATGTGCAGAGCATGAGAAATCTTGACTCACCCAGTAAGTTTCCAGCTGAACGATGCTCCGTCTGTCTTCTTGCTTCAGTTCTTGTGCTCTGCACAAGCATTCTTCTTGTGGTCTATGCGTGCCTTATTTTGAGCATTTTTGTGGGGGTGATTTTGTTGTTTAAAATTACCTTCAAGCAGAATTTCTTGGGGCCACCCGGTCTTTCTGAGATGTGCCTTCTGGGTAAAAAAATAGATGTGTTAGCTCAGCTTTGTAGCAGCATGAGTTATAATGCTGTTAGTTGTGAATTCATGGTAACCAGTCAACTACATATCTATAATAAGGTATTTTTAAACAGAAACACCATATAACAAGGTTATGTATTGACTTGTTGATGAAAATGTTAAAAAAGAAAAGAAAAGAAAAGAATAAACTGCCAACCCAAAGGATCTGCCTTGCATGCCTGATACCTCAAACCTTAGAACATTAAAACAAGGCAAAACAACTTTTGGACTTCACTTAAGGAAACTTGTGCCCCAAAGAACTGTTTGCAAGGGTAACAAGAAAAGCCTTTCTTTTACTTGTAGGTTCACCACCAGAGGCCCATAGAAACCTAGCCTGCTATGTCCCCTAGGAGCAACGGGGCAACGCCCACCATGTCAGTGTTCACAGCAGCTTTGTAAAACAGGGCTACTACGAATAATGAGACCGGTCTGTGTTCAGGTGTGTATTTATCATTAAGCCGATGCTAAGCACTTCCTCTTGCTCAGTATTATACATGAGTATATTGAACAAGAGAATCCACAGTTGATGAATTCCAAGAGGTTAATGAATCCAAATATCTAGGCAAACTTTTGTGACGGCATTGTATGCCTAGATTTGAGCCAAACTCTTCTTTGCGCATCCTGAACTTTTCCTGATCTTCCATCCCCACTATAGCATCTCACCAACATGGTTTAGGCACAAATCTGCATCTGAAAGACCTTGGTGTCCCGGTGGAGCTGAATGCAATTCAGTATGGAACACAGGACGATTTTAAATTGGAGATTATTTTGACTTGACCACTGGGATTCTGACTCCAGTTTTAATGTTCTCTTCCCCACCCCCACTCCAACACCATGAAGCAATGTTCCAGGCACTATCTGAGTGCCCCACAATTGAACTAAATTCTGACATGACTCACCGGGGACAACGTCAGAACCCGCAGGCTGAGGGCTCCGTCCCATGAGTTTGCCTGACTTATCATCTGACAACCCGACTACAGGTCCGAGGTCCCTAGGATTCCCCCCCTCCTCCAGTTTGATTAATTTGCCAGAGCAGCTCCCAGAACTCAGGAAACCAGTGTGCTTGCCTAATTACCAATTTATTACAAAGGATATTAAAGGACATGAATCAACAGCCTGATGAAGACACATAGAGTGAGGCCCAAACACAGGAGGTTGGGAACCCACAGAGTTTGGGGCCTGGTTCACCAGCCCAGAAGTTCTCTGAAAGGGGCCACCCCCTGCTTTTTGGGGGGCGGGAGGAAAGGGGGCAAGGTACAGAAGCCTCAGCACACAGGCATGATGGATTAACTCATTGGCCATTAGCAATTGATTCAACCTCTGGCTCCATTCTCCTCCCTGCGGTCTGAGAAAGTGGAGATAAAAGTTAGAATCTTCTCATCACACTGTTGGTTTCCCCAGCAACCAGCCCTCTTCTTCAGGTGACTAAGGGGTTTTCCAAAAGTTGCCTCCTTAATCGAACAAAAGACACATTATTGCTCTCATCACTCAGGAAATTCCAAGGGTGTTAGTTCTGTGCCAGGGCTGGGGATGAAGACAAGTAGTTATTTCTTATTATAAATCATACCTATTGTTGTACTTATTAATGCCTACATTTGGACTGATTTAATTTCCGAGTTGGAGGGGGAGATGGTTCCTACACCTGAGATTTCCATGGGGACCTTGACCGGTGAGCAGGAAAAGGAAGGTGGCAGCCAGGTTCTGGCAAAGCTGGGCCTGGGCCCCTGCAGGTCAAGGCAGGAGGCCGCTTCACCACGCAGCTGCTGGTCTGGGCCCAGCCCTTGCCCCTTCCCCTAGGGCACATAAACCTTCTGGCTTGTTTCTGAAAAAAGTGCTGAGAACAGGAAAGGCCTCGCAGGCCTTCCCAGGGTTGAAATGGACGTGACTTCCCTGGGAACCGGGCCCTGGGCCCTGCGGCCTCCTGGACTGTGAAATCCTTGCCTCCCCGGGGACAGTGTGCTGGAGGGAGTCTGGGTACCCTGGGCCTCGGCTCCTTCCTGTGGGGCCTCAGAGACCGCTGGCTGTTGGAGTGAGAGGAAGCGCTGAGGCCGAAGAAGCTAGGCGGCTGGCGGCAGGCCCACATAAACACGGTCCGTCACTGTAAATTATTTACGCGCCATATGGAGGCTGGACAGGCTCCTGATGGGGCGCATTCATTAGAAGCCTGATGATCCTGTCTTGGCCCAGATTCCTGCGGGCCACGAGAGGATAGAGAGGAGTGAGGGGGCCTTTTCCTTTCGCTCAGCATCCCCCTGCTTAGAAGCCTGCAGTGAATTTGTCTCCACGATCAGTCCAAACTCCACCAGCTCCCGGCACAACAACATTTTGCTATTCTCTGCACCGTTCTCACCTCCAATGTTTGCCCTGCCTGGGTACCTTCTCTCTCAGCATCCTTTAAGGCATAGCTGGAATGCTGCCTCTTCTGTGTGGCTCCCTGGGGGGTGAGCTTGCCCCCATGGTTCTGTGCATCCTTCACTCTGAATTCAGACACCGACTGCACCCCTACCTGGGGTCCTGTGTTTCCTCAGGTAGAATTAGATAGAATGACGTTTCCCTAAAGCTCTGTGAGGAGGATAGGATAAATTCCAGCTTTATACAGTGCCTGGCATCTGCAAATCATACCACAAGTGTTACTTCTTTATTATTATTACTAGAGGCCCGGTGACGAATTCATGCACGGGTGGGATCCCTCAGGGTGGCCTGTGGAGATCAGGCCCCAGCTCAAGTCCCCAGGCTTGCAGCCCTGGCTGGCACCCTGCCATGGCTTGGCGCCACCCCCTCACCTGTTCCACTATTCCACCTGCGGGGTTATTGGTCAGGGCTGGCTTTCCCCCTCCCCCAGCTCCCTCAGCACCTGGGAGCCAAGTGGTGGTTGCATTGGTTATCAACTGCGGGGTGATCAGCAGGGCGACCTGGCTTCCGCTTGCACCCGCCTTGGCCTGGCACCACTCGTTCACCTGCTCCACCATCCCTCTACAGTCCCGCTCTCATCAGGGGGCTGGCAGCACCACCACTGCCGCTTGCTGCCAGCACCGCATTGCCGACACCCACCATGTTCCGTGCAGCCCCAGGTGGTTAGCACACATAGTGAGCGGTCAAACTCCTTGTAGAACAATTTGCATATTAGCTTTTATTATATAGGAGGATTCTTATTATTATGGCATTCATTTCCTCTGCTATAACCACTTTCTTTGTAAGCCTCATTCTTACTACAGTGCAGGGGGCATAGTCCTACTCATCTCTAAGCCTTCTGCGTCCAGCTCAGTATCTGCACTTAGTAGGTGTCCAATAAAGAACACATGCTCAAGGGTAGCACACACATATAGTAGCCAGCCTTTACTGAGCACTCACCATCAGCCAGACGATATAAGCTCTTTACATGAATGACTTATTTAATTCAATGGTCATACATAACATATTGTCAGTATTTCCATTTAACAGATGAGGAAACTGAGGCACAGAGGAGGGGGATCATTAGCTCATAGTTATCTGTCTGGTGAGTACTGGAGTAGAGATTGAAACCTGGGGAGATTTAAGCCTCCCCTGTTCCACTGCTTCTCCTAGCAGGACAGGAGCGGCATGAATGGGTGTCCAGGGTAAGTGCCTGGTGCATAGCAGGTGTTTAGTGAACGCTGAAGAAGTGTTTGGGGCATGTGTGTACTTTGACTGCCCAGCCTAATAGCAGGCAAGTCCACAAATCTACTAAAAAGTCCTTATTTGTTAAACTTGTTTCTAAAAATAAACATTTTCTATGGCTACATCAACAAATCAATGAACGACTGGTGAGGATATGGAGAAAAGGGAACCCTAGTACACTGCTGGTGGGAATGCAGACTGGTGCAGCCACTATGGAGAAGAGTATGGAGTTTCCTCAAAAAAATTAAATATGGAACTGCCATTTGACCAAGGGATCCCACTTCTAAGAATATATGCTAAGAAACCAGAAACACCAATCAGAAAGAATGTATGTGCCACCATAGTCATAGTAGCACAATTTATAATAGCTGAGATCTGAAAACAGCCCAAATGCCCATCAGCAGATGAGTGGATAAGAAAGCTGTGGTATATTTACACCATGGAATACTATGCAGCTGTAAAAAGAAGGATCTCTTACCCTTTGAGACAGCATGGAGGGACCTGGAGAGTATCATGTTAAGTGAAATAAGCCAGTCAGAGGAAGACAAGTATCACATGATCTCACTCAATAAACTGATGAACAAAATAGATCCAGAGACATAGAAGCATAGAACAGACTGTAGAATCTCAGAGGAAAGGCAGGGGAGGATGGGTGGGTGGAAAGTGATCAACCAAAGACCTTGTATGCATATAGGCATACCCCATGGACACAGACAATAGGGTGGTAAAGGCCTGGGGCCAGGGGCAGGGTTGGGATCTGGCTAGAAGGGGTCAATGGTGCGGGGGAGGTAAAGGGGAACAGAGAGAAGATGGGATTTAAGAAATACTTTCAACAATGAAGATTTAATTAAAAAAACACGAAAAGGTTCTCTAGAGTCTCCTGTCTGGTGTATCTTTCCCTGAGCTGGCCTGCTCTGGACCCAGCCTTTGACATTCCAGAGGGGAGTAACAGCCTGTGTCTCCCAGGTGGTTCTGTACCAGGCTCGGAGCCATCTGCTCGTGGGCGTCATCAATGTGGTTGCTGACCTCTTCCCTTCCCTCTGCTGTTCCTCCCCCCTCTCTCCTGCACCTTCCTCCTGCCCCGGAGGTCCTATCTAGAAAAGCCCTTCTGTCCTTCACCGTCCAGTTCGCACTAATGCTCCTCTGAGAAATCTTTCCCAGCTGCAGCCCCGTTCCTCAGCTCTCCCACACTGAACACACCTGAATTATTCATACAGCACACGCGGGTGTTTGTGACAAAGTGGTGAATGGCCAGGGCATTAGTGTCGGATGCCTGACTTTCAGGCTGGCTCTGCTTCCTCCTCAATGTTAAGTTTCTCCTGAGCCTCGGTTTCTCCATCTGTGAAATGGAGCTGGCACCTACATTGCAGGGCTTTTGTGAGGATTAAGTGAAAGACTACACAGAGAGCACTCGGCCACAGGATAGGGACATACTGCTGCAAAAGCGCTCCTTTGCCTCCCCAGTGCTCACACGAGTGCCTGGCACAGAGCAGGTGCTCAATCAGTGAAAATGCAATTCAGTTTCAACAGAATATGCATTTATTGAGCACCCACTATGTACCATGTAGTAGCTATACAAAGATGGGTGGCAGCTAACTGTCAGGATGCCTACCAAATAAAGATGGCCCATAGAGACTGCACAAACACAATGTGGCCCTTTCGTTGGCTCCTTTGTTCCTTAAGGCATTGGTTCCCAGGTTCTGGGGGGACAGAGGTGAAAAAAAGGTTCGTCTGGCCCTCCGAGAGACATGATCAGGAACATATAATGCACAACACAGCAGATGACACCTGTCATACAGATGTGAACAAGGTGCGCAGGCTCAGAGGACAGAGTCGCTGGATTGCGGGTCCTTTGGTAAGGGGCGGGGAAGAGAGAGGGGGGCTGGATGAGATGAGTTGTGTCCTTGCACTTGCTGGCCCTTTGGCTTGGGGACAACCTATCCTCATCGACCTGCCTCAGATGACATGGCCTCTCTTCAGAGAGTCCCCCTCGCAGGGCCCATCTCCTCATCATTTAATCACCACCCTGTTCATTTCTTCTCAAGCAATGAACTATGATCTGTAGCGGATGAGAGGAAAGGGGAAGGGAAGGGGAAAGGAGCTAACAGTTTTTAAACACCTACTCTGCCAGGCACTGTGCTTGTCAATAGTGAACGTTCTTTAATTAATTTTCTCAGTGCTACGTGTAGTCCAAACACTCACCTGCCAATGTTGATTTCCTCATTTTGCAGACTACCACAGAGGCCCCAAAAAGACACATGCCTTTGCCCAAGGTCACAGCCAGAAATGGTGGAACTGGACTTGGAATCCAGGGCCAGCTGCCTCTCCACACCCATAACGCTTTCATGGCACCTGTGGAGGCCAAGTAGGCAAGAAAGAAAATGGAATGAGTCGTTTATAGCCCCAGGCATTTTTGGCGGCAACAAGTAAATTATTTCCCTAATTCCTGTCTGCAGTTAATACAGACTTGGCAGCAGGGAACCAGGTTGCTGACAAACAGGTTTCCTTCTCAACTCAGCAGCGCCACCTGAAGGACCCAAGGGAACACTGCAAAAATGATTCGGAGCAGGCCCCTGGTCTCTGCTGGAGGGGAGGGGTCCTGAAGAAGGGATAGACCTGAGGCGTCACCTAATGACCTTTCGTCTTTAAAAGGAGCGAGCTGAGACGGAGGAAGTAACAACATTAGTGGCGGCAGATCAGAAACTGTCTTTTCTGACTCTCGGTTCAATACTCTCTCATTCAATAAAACATCAATTGAGCACTTACTACGTGTTGGGCATATTCCTTCTTGTGGGATATGCCTTTTAGGATTGTTACTTAATTGCCATAACAACATACTTCATAACTGCAACTGGGATGTACTGACTGTCACCAGGTACCAGGCACTAGGCTTAGGCAGCATCTTGGCTGATCCTCACGGATGCGGAAAGGAAGGCTTAGTGTGGGCGCATGCTCAGCCTGGCTCAGTGAACTGTGGAGCTGGAATGCAAACTCAGATTCTTCTGACCCCAGCACCAGCGACCGTAACCACTATGTTATATTTACTCTTTAAAGTGTCTAAGGTTAGTTCAGAAGTACCCAGGCTCTAATGAGGCTTTTGCTCCTAATTCAAAGAATTACTTATCTTCTAAGAGTGGCGCTAGCCCTCCTCTCCAGTTCATTGCTTCTAGAATCCCTAGGAGTTTATACTGGCATTCTATGGTGCAGGCACCATGCTAGCTGCCAGGGACACAAAGGTGATTCTAACCCAGTTGGGAGCCTTGTAGGTATCAGCCTTAATACAAAGCGACCGGCAAGGTGTGTTCTAACAGAAATGCCACACAGCTCCCGGGGCGCCACTCACGTGGAAACAGAACCTCCTGAGTGGGGGGCGGTGTGCTGTCTGCATGGCCCTATCTGGTGGCCCTGGTCCAGAGGGATGAGAACATGGGGTGGGGCAGGGGTGAGGGATGAGCAACAATCTCTTCCACCTCCACAGGGTGGGGAAAGAGGGTGCCTGTCCCTGAAGCTGCGCAGACTTTGGCTTCCCCTTCTCCTCAGCTGGGACCCGGAGTCCAACAAGAGGCACACAAACTTTATTTCAGCTTCCATTTCTGCATCAGCCACCAGGTGACATTTCACATTCCCAGAAATTTTGCCCTGGTTCTCATTTTTGGAGGGATGGGTAGTTTCTCTCTTTGGGGGTGTTTGCTTCCTGAAATTGAAGCTCTCCAACTGCAAGTGACAAGTGCAGCCATTTGAGGAATTCTCTGCCCAAACCACAGGGAAATGAATCTACAACAGCTCCCTCCACCCCACCCCCACACAAAGGAGTTTCCATTTCACAGATATCAGCCCCCCTATCTCGCCCTCACTCTCCTCACCCCTAAGAGCACTTTGAATGTGGGCACAGATTTTAACTTTACTTACAGTACAAGAACAACAGGATTTTTTTTTTCACTTTCTAAATATAAAATCATGTCCATACCGTTCCCCATTGCCCACCCTGAAGATGCTGAGTCAGACTCCTCTGGAGAGACTGTGGTCCTGGGTGACAATCACAGGACCGGGATAGGTGTTGATGGTGCAAACTGTAAAGGAAAAAAGAGGCCCTCCCTCCAGCCCTCCAGGAGGCCCTGGTCTGTCTGTTGCTGGCCCTGCGACCACAGGAAGGAACACTGTGATGGAGGAGGATCTTCTCATCAGGTAGAAGGCAAGGGGGTGCCCCCACCATACCCCCATAATGACAGAGCTGGGAAAAATCCCAGCCCCTGTGACAGAGGGAGGGGGAGAATTCTCTTCTGCCGGTCATGGAGCATCTTGGTTTCTCATTTATTCAGTCTGAAGGTTCCTTTCTTTCCCACACGGTAGGCTAACTAGGCATTCAATAGCCAGTCTGGCACCACCATCCGCCAAAATAACCTTGTTTTTATGGGGAAAGGTGTTCTAAGGTCCAAACAACTGTCTTGGAATCCAACTATCGGGACACATCTCTCTCCGAAGCAGAAGGGCATCTGTTAGCCACTGTAAGTTAATGCTGCAAAATGAACTCCACACTGAGTTCAGATGCCTGATTCCCTGGCTGGCCCTGGCCATCTGGGTCATGAATCTGGGCACGTCCCTTGATTTCCTCTTGGAGCTTCACATGAAGAATGCAAGTGGGACTAGATGAGGGCCCACGCGCTGGGGAATCTGTCTCTGGACCTTTGAGTCTGTCATGTTACTTTCGTTTCTAGATTATTATTGCTAAACACAGTGCTTCTTTGGCCCAGGGCTTGCTGGCTTCAGATCCACTGTCACTTCCATATCAATTAACTCCTGGCTGGGTCCAGCCAAGGGGGCACTGGACCATTTTGAAGAATGCCAGGAAAGGGGAAACCGTGCTTTCTCCTCCCCTCGGCCTGTGTCTGGCAGAGGTCGCATTTCCTCCTTGGCTCTGTATCCCTCTTCTCAGCGGGTGACCCCAGGCCTTGGGTTCCCATGGTCCTGTCTCCTGCCTTTGTCCCTGCAGTGAAGGGGTGGCAGTGGCTTCCTGCCATCACTAATCTCCGGGTTGCCTCATTATTTTCTTTTTGTCTTTCTAGCCTTTCCATCACCTGTGCTACCCATTCCCCATGCTAACTTCCCCATTTCAAACACAGAGTAAGTGGTTTCAGCCTTTTCCATCTCACACACTCATAAACTAATTACTGAAATTCCGGGGCATACCAAAATGCAGATATTTTTCCGATCTTATGAAAAATAGATATAATTTTGATTCATTCACACCACATGGCTATTGTTGTATTGGCTGTTGACATTTTTTAATCTGACAACCTAAGGCAAAAGAAGTCCGTGCCGCTGACTAAATAGTCAGGTATTATATGTTTTGCAGCACATTGCTGGGCCATGACACCCCAGCAGAACATCTAAGAAGAAGGAGAAGGAGAAGGAGAAGGAGAAGAGGAGGAGGAAGAAGAGGAAGAGGAAAAAGAAGAGGAGGAAGAAGAAGACGAAGACGAAGACGAAGACGAAGACGAAGAAGAAGAAGAAGAAGAAGAAGAAGAAGAAGAAAGAAGGGGAGGAGGAGGAGGAAGAAGAAGAGGAAGAAGGAGGAGGAGGAGGAGGAGGAGGAGGAGGAGGAGGAGGAGGAGGAGGAGGAGGAGGAGGAATGATGGAGATAATGCTGATGACTCTAACCCTTGGTCTATAACCTCACATATTACAAAGCTTTCACTCGGGTTCTGTAATTTGAGTCTCATAATAACAGTGTGATGTAAGAATGGCATTTATCATTAATTCCACTTCACAGAAGAGGAAATGATCTCACCGAGCTCCCACAGCTGCTGGGTCTTGATAGAGTTGGAAACAAAACCTAAGGCTTTTGATTTCTCCTCTAGTTTCCCTCCCCAGGGTGTTCTTATACTTTTCAGAAACCCCGCTACCTACCATCCCATGGAATGGTGCCTTAATGCTATTCTTTTAAGATGGTATTTTCTGGAATGGGGGCACACACCATAGGTAGAAGGTGTATTAGTCATCAATTGCCGTATAATGAACTAAGCCACCACGTAGTGGTTTAAATGGTGTCATTGAATATTTTGGAAGTGGTCCATGCATGCCTGGATGCTTTCCCCTTTCTCACATTTCCTGGGTTGATTGTTCACCCAGAATGTGGGGAATGGATTCAGTATGAAAGGGCTTTGAGGGGGTACTTTCCAGAAGTTTGATGTGGGCCCTGGCTGTGGTGTGATGAGGAGGAAGGTGGCTGGCTGATGTTTGTACTGTGGACTCTGTCCTCGGCAGGCCCTGCAAAAAAGCAGCTTCCAGCCAAAGGACACAGCCAAGAGGGCAAAGGACAAGCTTATTTGTATTAAAATCACTAAGTAAGAAAGACCACCGTATCTTTCTCTCCATCCATAGTCTTCACCAGGAGTCTAGTGTACAACATTACACCAGGAGACAAGGTGAATCCCTGTACTGTAGGGACTTCTGATACCATTAGAGAGAAAACTGTGTCCTATTCCTAAGCCCTCAGAGACCCCAGCCTTTGGGGAGGATCACACCCTCCCCATCATACCCTTCATGCTGGCAACTGTCAAGAAATGTTTATAGATACATTATGCTCACCTTGCGCCTGTCTCGTACCCTTCTACAGGGGTGGGGAATGTCTGGCCCACAGGCCATATAAGGCCTGAGAAATTATTTGGTCTGGCCCTGCCAAGGCATTATCAGTAAGTTAATTAAATGTCTGACCAAATATAGCAGGCTAATTTTTAAGATGATAATTTTGTATGGCCTGAGAATGATGTTAGGAATATCCAAAAGGCCATTGGCAGAAAAAAGGTTTCCCACCCCTGGTCTACTGCCTAGGATTCCCTGCCAAGGATCTCACCTTGGTTATTTCTCGAAGTCCCAGGGGATTGCTCATGTGGACATGTGAATTCTGATTCTCTGACTCCACGCAGTGTTTACTCTTGCTGGGCTCCAGCTTTCTGCTCTGATGTCTACGGCCAGGCGCTGGGACCCTTGCCAAGTCTAGTGTGGCTGGTGTCTGTGCTGGGGCTACTATATCATCTGGTTTAACACTGTTCCATGCTGACCCCAGGAAGATGCCTGTTTCCATCTTGTCTGCACACATATGCCTCGAGCAGATAACCCAGTCAAGCTACATCTAAACTCCTGACCCACAGAAACAGTGAGAAGAGGCCCCGGCCTCTCTTGGTAGCTTGCCTTTAATTGCTGGGGTGTTGGGCCCACTGATGATGAGGCAACAATGGCAAGACTAAGGAAGTACAAGGCAGGACCCCAGAGAGTACTTGGAAGCCATGACAAGTTGACTCCTTTCTATGAGTATTCTTGCTGGAACAAGTATCTTTTGCATTAAGAGTAATAAATCTTCTCTCATTGAAAACAGGGCAGGTGGATGAGATTATTATTATGAGTAAAAATGAACTGCCTTGGCTCAGAAGGGAGAAAGTTGCTTAAATACTAAGATTTGGACTTAATTTCTTAATAGCCAGAACACAAACAGATAAAGAACAGAGAATTACTTTTCAAACTCAGCTCATTCCTATGATCAATGCTATTAACAATTGCTGGCATTTATTGAGTGATTACTACATGCTGTGTCCTTTATATGCCCAACCTCACTGACTCCTCACAACAACCCAATTGGAGAAGTATTCTGAACGTCCCAATTCATAGATGCAGGAAATGAGATGTAGAGGGGCTAAGGAACTTGCCCTGGTTCTGGGAAGAGCAAGGGCAGAACTGGAGTGTGAAGACAGATATAACTTTACAAACTTGGGAGGAAGTTCTGTAAGATGCCTGCTAAGATAGTGCATGCCCCCTGAGATGGTTTGCATGTAGGTTGGCCAAGGGTGACTGGGTTGCTATGGTTAGGTTGGGGTCCTGGGTTTTATGAAATGCTGACATGAGAAGACTATCAAAACTTATGATGGGGCATAGAGTAAATGCCAACACACTGTGTGTGCATGGAAATATGTGTGTGCTAGGTGGTTGGAACAGACCCTGTGCACTACCCAGGTCCTAGCAGAGCCTATGTGGGCCCAGACTCCCCAGGAACAATCCATCTCCCATGGAATGGGAGGCTCTGGAGAGATGGTGCCCTGGGATCCGGTGACTGAGATGCTCATTGTGGGCTCCACCCTTTGCTGGCTGTTTGACTTCAGGCAAGGGACTGAGTCACCAGAGAACCTACAGTTCTCATCTGTAAAATGAGGATAATGAGACCTGACTGCTGCCTTCTTCACAGGGAGGGCAGGAAGCTTCCTGAGATCACCTCACCAGAGCCTTTTGATGTTCTTGAAAGAATCCTCTTTAATTGCCCACCCAGGCACTTGAGCAGCTGGGCGAACATTTTTATGATCCGAGTTTCCCACAGCCCATAACACACGTGCTCCCAAAAGCACTCTGAGGTTTGCAATGATAGATTCGGTTGGCCAGCGTTCTGCCAGGCCATCAGCAAAGATTTCTCAGAGCCTTAGTCATATAATAGGCGGTTTCTCAGGGGTGCTCTTGCCAATGCTTCAGCTTATTTATGTAGCATTTCTTAAGAGTCCCTCTGTGCACATGGCACTTTCTCACCCCTCCCCAGTCTTATGCACAGCAGTCAATTCTGGCATAATGGGAAGCTGCTGACCCTCAAGGACAGTGCTTGGCTGTATTAGCCTTAGCTTGGATGTGCTCTCTGCTCTCTGGTTCCAGTTTTTAAATGCTTCCTTTAAAAAAAAATTAAAAAATAAATAAATAAACAAATAAATAAATATGTGTGTGTTGATTTCAGAGAGGGAGGGAGAGAAAGATAGAAACATTAATGATGGGAGAGAATCATTGATTGGCTGCTTCCTGCATGTCTCCTACTGGGGATGGAACGCCAGTCCTGGGTATGTGCCCTGACTAAGAATCAAACTGTAATCTCCTGGTTCATAGATTAATGCCCAATCACTGAACTACACTGGCCAGACTAAAAGCCTTCTTTAAGTGAAGAGAACATTCACTTTCTCATTTCTCATCTGGACCACCACAAAAGCTCCCTGCCTCCAGCCATGCTCTCTGTGTCTGATCCACAGGACATACTGCTTCCTTCCTCAAAACCCACCAATGCTGCCCTATTGTCTACACAATAAAACAGAATAAACTAAAACTGGCTTTGAAAACATTTCCTCCCCCATGGTTGGCTCATTTACTCAGTCAATCATACTACTTTATTTGCTCATGACCTCCTGTACATGGTGCTGCATTACACCTTGGGGAACAAAATAAGGTCCCTGCTCTCGAGGAGCTCATGGCCTCATGGGAGAGACAGACACATACTCTGTGGAGTTCCATGTAGTCTGATAAACACCATAATATGGAAAATGGAGGTTCTACAAGAAACTGCTGGAGAGGAGCCCAGCTCTGCCTGTGGTGAGGGTACCATGTCGAGTGCTCAGGGATGGAGAGGATAGAGCTGGACAAAGAGCTGGGGTGTCGAATGGAAAATGAGTCCCAGAAAGCATGTCCGGATGTGAAAGAGGCCGAGGGGAATTTGGGAAACTGACATGATTATGGCAATTCATGGCTTGGGGAGAAGCCCCGTTTCTAAAGGTCCTGGTGAGCCTTGTTAAGAGGCCTGGGCTTAGTCCTGGAAGTCAAGGAGAGAGGTGATGTCATTACTAACCTCCTGACTAGACTCCCAGGCCTTCATCAGGGCTTGTCATTCTTCCTAAAAGCTCCTCCCTTCTCTCCTCTCTTTTCCCATTTTCCTGTTAGGGTTCTAGCCGCCTTTCACGGTCCCCTTCCAATGCCATCTGCTCTATGAAGACTTTTTGGAGCCAAATTTATTTGATCAGAATTTATTGTTCATTCCTTTGAGCACCTAGAGTCCATTACTTGTATTTTACCACTTATCGAGTTGCACGTTCGCCTGTATTTTAGTTGTGTCTGTTGGTCTCTCCCAGAGGACTGAAAGCTTCTCTAAGGGCATATTAACCTTGGAATATTTACCTTGAATTTCCCATAGCAACTAGCATATAGAGATTTGAGCCAACCCTCCCTGAAGTTCAGTACATTGTTTATTAGCAATGTGATCTTGGACATGTCACTTTATCTCAGACCTTGAGTTGCCTCATCTATAAAATGGGATAATCATTTTTTATGGCATGGGGTAATTGTGAGGATTAAGTAAAGTACCTGGTTCATACTCAATAAATATTCATTGTCCTCCTCCCTCCTCTAGTGTCTGGCTCAGAAACATGGTTGCAAATCCCAGTACAGCACCCCGAGGGAGGGAGGAGTGCCTACTTTTCCCATGGGTCCAGAGGAAGTGCTAGGTACACCTAGGACAGTGGTCGGCAAACTGCAGCTCGATGCCGCTCTGTTGATTAATGAGTTTGCTGATCACTGACTAGGAGATCCCATCTGCACTGGCTTGCTGAGCCCCTGGGAAGACAGGCAGGTTATCAACATTACTATTGTATGGTTATTAGGAGCATCCCCACCCATTCTAATCTGATCATGTCTTTGACACCTTTCATGGAACATTCATCCTCAATGTAAACAAAAAGAAAAGGCTGAAAATGACTTGCAAAACAAGTTAAATGATGTGAGTCTCCTGTTCTGGGATTATTAAACCAAGGTGTGCCCATAGGGGAGAGAAGAAAGTGATCTGCCATGAGCCTTTTTCTTTTCTCCTTGACTTTGCTCAGCCTGGGTACAGGATCTGTACTCTAACATTTCAAGGGGCATTGTCAGTGCAGCAGTCATCCTTGTTACTGCCATCGGAAGTAGCAGCCTCTTCCTCTTCCCCTCCTCCTCACTGCCATTTGCTTTGGTAGTGGGTAGGGGTGAGAGGGGGGAGGGAGAAGGGGCAGGGGGAGTTGCAATGTAGATCCTCTCTCCATATAGATCCCATCTGCATGTATAGCCTCATAGGTCACTGTACTGCCTTTCCACATACCTGGTTCTTAAAGCAACCCTATCATCTTAATCGATGAGGAATCAAGGCTCAGAAATCAAGTGATTTGCTCAACTCACAGAATGAGGTGTCAGTGGAGTGTGGTGGGGTAGGCGGGAGCAGTGACTAGGGCTAAGACGGGTTGTTTGAAAAGAATAACTTGCCCTGTTTTTTTTTTTCTTTTTTAAAAAAATATATTTTATTGATTTTTTACAGAGAGAAAGGGAGAGGGATAGAGAATTAGAAAAATCGATGAGAGAGAGACATTAATCAGCTGCCTCCTGCACGCCCCCTACTGGAGATGTATCCACAACCAAGGTACATGCCCTAGACTGGAATAGAATCTGAGACCTTTTCAGTATGCAGGCTGACGCTCTATCCACTGAACCAAACCGGTTTCAATGCCCTGTTTCTTGGTAGCCAGCCTTAGTTCCTGCTGACAGAATGTCACGACGGTATCTGAGAAACTTTTTAAAGCACCAGTAGAAACCAATTTCTCTTTCTACCTCCTTTGAGTTCTTGGAATACCCACTGTGTGCCTGGGACATACAAATGTTGGCGATACGAACAAAGATTGAAGGAACACGTGATGAATAATCTGTCTATATAAAAGGCTAAGTGACCATCGCAACCGAATGGGACTACCAAACAGGCTGTGTGGGGCAACCAGTGTGGGGCAACCAAATGACTGAGCAGCAGGCTGTGTGGGGTGACCAGGCCAACAGAGGGGACAGTTGGGGGCAACCAAGCCAGCAGGGGAGGGCAGTTGGGGGCAATCAGGCTGTTAGGCAAAGGCAGTTATGGGTGATCAAACCAGCAGGGGGGCAATTAGGGGCATCCAGGCTTGCATGGAGGGCAGTGAGGAGCGGATCAGGCAGCAGACAGAGGCAGTTAGGGGTGATCAGGCTGGCAGGGGGGCAGTTAGGAGTGATCAGGCCGGCAGGCAGAGGTGGTTAGGATGACCAGGCTGGCAGAAAGGGCAGTAAGGGGCATCCAGCAGCTGAAGTTCCAGAGAGATATCTCAGCTGTGGGGGGTTGTCATTAAGAACTCTTGGGTCTAAACCCCAAGCTGAGTTCCCAGAAGAGAGCATCAGAACTTAGAAAGGTGCCCATATACCATCTGACTGTGAAAAGCAGCAGGGATGCTGTCTGCCAGGGAGAGATGGCTGGAAATGTAGGCACCCTCTTAAAGGGCCAACATACAAAATTTAGTGTGCAATCACTCACCTTGGGCTCCAGTAGAGGGAGGGCAGAGTGGACTGAAGCTGTGTGAGCAGAAACCAGGGCTGGGGACTTAAGAACTAGATCTCAGAGGGCAGACACCTTGGTTTACTATGCTTAGTCATTCCCTCACAATGTGGAGGACATATTTCTCAGGCAGACATTTGGTATCCAGGTGATTTTTGCCTAGGGGGAAGACAGTTGCCCCACCCTATTGGAAACATCCCTGCCCCACCCTGTGGAGTTTCTGAGGCCCACTAAGAGACTGAGCATAACAATTAGCCTCCAGGCAGAAGTAATTGACCCACTCTGTTGGAAAACCTCTTGGTCCACCTGTGAGCAATTGCCTTAGGCTGCTCAGATTGAATTTAATCAGTCTGCAGGTAGAGGTGGGTCTCTGGAGGCCTTGAGTCTTTGCCTGATCTAATTAGTCAGAAACAGTGTTTGACATTTTCCTACACTAGAGATTGGGAGTTGTAGGCCATTCACCTAATACATAGTCACAAACTCAAACAGAGAGCCAAAATAGGGAGACAAAACAACCCCCAAATGAAAGGACAAGAAAATTCTCCAGAAAAACTAAATGAAATGGAGGTAGTAAATTTATCAAACATAGCATTCAGAATAATGATGGCAAAGATGCTCAACAGCATGAGAAAATAAAGATATAGCAACTATGAAGAATGACACAATGGAAGGAATACACAGCAGATAAAGGAAAGCCAGGGACTGGGATCAGTGAATTAGATAGGGTAGGAAAAAATTATGCAATCAGAGAACCATAAAGAAAAAACAATGAAAAAATAGGACAGCTTAAGGGAGCTGTGAGACACTATGACATGTAACCATATTCACATAATAGGTGTGCCAGAAGAAGAACATGAGCAAGGGACAGAGAACATATTAAAGAAATAATAGCAGAAAACTTTCCTAACCTGGTAAAGTAAAAGGTCACACAAGTCCAGGAGTTACAGAGAGTCCCAAACAAGAAGAACTCAAAGAGACCCATGCCTCGACACATAATTAAAATGTCAAAAATTAAAAACAAAGAGAGAATCTTAAATGCAGCAAGAGAAAGACAATTTGTTAACTACAAAGGAGTTCCCATAAGGCTGTCAACTGATTTCTCATCAGAAACTCTACAGGCCAGAAGGAAATGGCATGAAGTACTTAAGATAATAAAAAGCAAGGATCTGCAAGCAAGATTACTATATCTAGCAAGGCTATCATTCAAAATAGAAAGTCAAATAAAGAACTTTCCAGACAAAATAAAATACTAAAGGAGTTGATCACTACCAAATTAGCCTTTCAAGAAATGCTAAAGGGACTGTTATAATGAGAAGAAATAGAGAGGGAGAGAAACATAGGCACACAGAATTAAAAAGGGAATAAATAAGTACCTATCAATAATAACCTTAAATATAAATGTACCAATCAAAAGAAATAAGGTAGTTGAATGGATACAAAAACATGACCCAACTATATGCTGTCTATAGGAAACCCACCTCAGAACAAACAACTCACAGAGGATGAGAGTGAAGGAATGGAAAAAAATTCCATGCAAATAAAAATGAAAAAAAGCTGGGGTAGCAATACTCATATCTGACAAAATAGACTTCAAAGTGAAGGCCAACACAAGGGACAACAGAGGTCAGTATATAATACTAAAGGGACTGATCCAACAAGAGGATATAATCCTGGTAAACATATATGCACCCAATATAGGAGCACCTAAATAAACACATAAAAAAAAAACTTCTAGAGGACTTTAAGGGAGAGATCAACAGCAATACAGTCATAGTAGGGAAATTGAATACCCTGCTGACTTCACTGGATAGGTCTTTCAGACAAAAAATTAACAGCAACAACAAAAAATACATAGAACAACAACAACAACAAACAGGGACTCTAAATGACACACTGGATCAAATGGATTTAATTGACATTTATAGAACATTTCACCCCCAAATTGCTACAGAATATACATTCTTTTCAAGTGCATATGCATTATTTACAAAGACAGACCACATGTTAGGACACAAAAAATCTTTACAAGTTCAAGAAGATTGAAATTATATCAAGCATCTTCTCAGATCACAGTGGAATGAAATTAGAAATCAACTACAGTGAAAACACTAAAAACATTCAAATATATGAAGACTAAACAGCATGTTATTAAATAATGAATGGGTTACCAATGAGATAAACAAAGAAATCAAAAACTTCCTGGAAAAAAATGAAAATGAAAACACAACAACCCAAAATCTCTGGGACATAGCAAAAGCAGTCCTGCGAGGGAAGTTCAGAGCACTACCAGGCTACCTAAAGAAACAAGAAAAATTAATAATAAACCATTTAACCATACAACTTAAAGAATCTACACTAATAAAAGAGTAAGATAAAAATTGACCGCACCTTTGCACTGCCCACCAGTGACCAATCAGGAGTATGCAAATTAACTCAATAAACATGATGGGTTAATTTGTATACACAGGCACTTAGCGGCTGGGGGCAGGATATAGGCATCCCATACCGACCCTGCCTCTCTGGGTCTCTAGGCAGTGTGGGCAGGTGGAAAGGCAGCTCCAAGGCCTAAGCAAAAAGGCATCTCTAAGGTGCTGGCAGCCAGGGGAAGGAAGGCCCATTCTTACATGAATCTTCATGCATCAAGCCTCTCGTTAGAAATAAAACTGTAAAAAAAGCTCAAGTAAGTAGAAGGAAGAAAATAATAAAGATTAGAGCAAAAATAAACAACATAGAAACTAAAAAAATACCAAAGATCAATGAAACCAATATTTGGTTCTTTGAAAAGATAAACAAGATTGATGAACTATTAGCCGGACTCATCAAAAAGCAGAAAGAGGACCCAAATAAAGCAAATCAGAAATGAAAGCAGTGAAGTAACAATTAACGCAGAAATACAAAAGACTGTAAGAAAGTACTATGAACAACTATATGTCAACAAGTTGGATAATGTGAAATGGACAAATTCCTAGAATATTTAATCTCCTAAAACAAAATTAGGAAGAATCAGAAAACCTGAATAGACCAATAACAACTGAGGAAACAGTGATCAAAACTCCTACCAAACAAAAGGTAGGAGTCCAGATGGCCCCTCACAGGGGAGTTTTACCAAACATTCAAAGAACTAACACCTATCCTCCTCAAACTATTCCAAAATATCTAAGAAGAAGGAACTCTTCCAAGCTATTTTTGAGGACAGCATTATCTTAATTCCAAAACCAGATAAAGATACTACAAAGAAAGAGAAATACAGTCCAATATCCCTGATTAACACAGATGCTAAAATCCTCAACAAAATATAAGCAAATCTGGGTCCAGCAATATATTAAAAAACCATTACCAAATGGGACTTATCCCAGGGATGCAAGACTGGTACAACATTTGCAAACAAATAAATGTGATACATCACATAAACAAATTAAAAAGACAAAAAAAGCATTCAACAAAATCCAGCAAAGTGGGAATAAAGGAAGCAATATCTCAACATAATAAAGATCATATATGACAAACCTACAGCAAACATCATACTCAATGGTTAAAAACTAAAACCATTAATCCTAAGAACAGGAACACGATAGGGATGTCCACTTTCATCACTCTTATTCAACATAGCACTGGAAGTTCTAGCCACAGCAATCAGACAAGAAGAAATAAAATGCATCCAAATTGGAAAGGAGGAAGTAAAACTCTCAGTATTTGCAGATGGCATGATATTGTATATAGAATACCCTAAAGACACACCATAAACTATCAGACTTAATAAATTAATTTGGCAATATAGCAGGATACAAAATCAACACCCCAAAATCTATGTTTTTTTTAATACACTAATAATGAATTTTCAGAAAGAGAAATTAAACAAACAATCCCATTTACCATTATAACAAAAGATACTTGGGAATAAACTTAACCAAGGATATAAAAAGACTTGTACCTGGAAAACTACAGAGCATTGAAAAAAGAGACAGAGGAAGATATAAACAAGTGGAAGAATATACTGTGTTCATGGATTGGTATAATTAACATCATTAAAAAAAAACCATACTACCCACGGCAATCTATAGATTCAATGCAATCCCTATTAAAATACCAACACCATATTTCACAAATTTATAATAAATACTCCAAAAATTTATATGGAACCAAAAAGAGACCCCAAATAGCTGCAGCAATATTGAGAAAGAACAAAGCTGGAGGAATCACAATACTTTATATCAAGTTATACTACAAAGCCACCATAATTAAAACAGGCAGGTGCTGGCACAAGAATAGGCATATAGATCAATGGAACAGAACAGAGACCTCCCAGTCATTATGTTCTACCAAGTCATTATGTTCAATTAATGTTTGACAAAGGAGGCAAGAGCACACAATGGAGTCAAGACAGTCTCTTCAATAAATGTTGTTGGGAGAATTGGACAGGTGCAAAAAAATGAAACTAGATCACCAACTTACACCATATACAAGAATAAACTCAAAATGTATAAAAGAATTAAATGTAATTCACGAAACAATAAAAACCTTAGAAGAAACCATAGGCAGCAAAATCTCAGACATCTCTCACAAAAATATGTTTATGAGTACATCTCCTAGGGCAAAGGAAGGTACTATATTAAAACAAAAAGCTTCTGTACAGCAAAAGAAACCATCAACAAAATGAAAAGGGAACCCACTGTATGAGAGAATGTATTTGGCAATGATACTTCTTAATCTCTATAATATATAAGGAACTCATACAACTTAACAAAAGGAAGACAAATAATACAATTACAAAATGGGCAAAGGACCTAAATAGACACTTCTCCAGAGCGACATACAGATGAAAAAAATGCTCAAAATCACTGATCATCAGAGAGATGCAAATTATGACAATGAGGTATCACCTCACACCTGTCAGAATGACTACCATCAATAAATCAAGAAATGACAAGTGCTGAAGAGGATGTGGAGAAAAGGGAACCCTAGTACACTGTAGACTGGTGCAGCCATTATGGAAAACAGTATGGAGTTTCCTCAAAAAATTAAATATGAAACTGGATCCAGTGATCTCACTTCTAGGGATGTATCCTAAGAAACCTGAAACACCAATCAGAAAGAATATATGCATGCCTATGTTCATAGCAGCACAATTTAAAATAGTTAAGATTTGGAAACAACCCAAGTGATAATCAGTAGATGAGTGGATAAAAATGCTGTGATATATTTATACCATGGAATACTATGCATCAGTAAAAAAGAAAAATAAGGATTTCTTACCCTTTGAGATAGCATGGAGGGACCTGGAGAGTATTATACTAAGTGAAATAAGCCAGTCAGAGAAAGACAAGTATCACATGATCTCACGCATATGTGGAATCTAATGAACAAAATAAACTGATGAATAAAATAGATCCAGAGACATAGAAGCATAGAATAGACTGTGGAATTTCAGAGGGAAGGCAGGGGAGGGTGGGATGTGATTAACCAAAGAACTTGTGAATGTGTGTGTGTGTGTGTGTGTATACTGTGTGTGTGTGTGTACTGTGTGTGTGTGTGTGTGTGTGTGTGTATGTATGTATAACCCATGGACATAGACAATAGGGTAGGGAAGAACTTGGACAGGGGGTGGGGGCTGGCTAGAAGGGGTCAATGGGGGAAAAAGGAGACATGTAATACTTTTTATTACTTTCAGTAATAAAGATTTTTTTAAAGAAATTTAAAAAGAGATTAGAGGTATAGCAAAATATTAAACATCACTGTTATTATCTGTACTTTCCTGAGTATTTGAAATAGTTTGCAATTAAATGGTTTAAAAAATTAAGAAGATCATTTGGTTCAGTGGTTAAGCATTGACCTATGAATCACGAGGTCAAAGTTTGATTCCCGACAGGGCACAGCCCCTGGTTGCAAGCTCAATCCCCAGTAGGGGAAGTGTAGGAGGCAGGCAATCAATGATTCTCTCTCATCATTGATGTTTCTATCTCTCTCTCTCTCTCCCTCTCTAAAATCAATGAAAAATACATTAAAAAAAATAAAGACTATTTGAAGTATGGTCTGTTGTCCACTATCATTAATGGTGACTTTCCTTTTGAATAAATATTGTTTCTTGATATAACTACTGACAGTGTGAAGCCATGGCAATCAGCAAGACATTTAAAAACTTATTTTTTCACGTTTAAAGTCATGATATACTCAGTACATCCCTTTATAAAGTTTGATTAAGTTTCATAATTTGGAATTTATTACTTAACAGTGAAAGACCATAATACTTTGGTCAAATACTTGCTCCTTTTGCTATGGTGAAATGGATGAAGAAATATTTGAAAACTATAAAAGTGACACATTAAATAGACTCTTTGTTCATTAACTATTGTCAGAAGATGCATAGAACTTGTTACTGAAGACTTGGAAGATCATTAAGGCAAATCGTGTAAGAGGTTTATGATTCAGTTGTTTGAAAGTTGTTTTCCAACATATTTCATCTTATATCATTTCTAGATTCTTCATTTTAATAGTGAAATATATTGGTGGACTCCTTCTTGTGAGCTCTTAAAGAAAAAAAATGGTACTAGAAAAAATATATTCTCAATAGTGAGTTTCTTCACAAAAGGAGTATTTTTGGAATTTGTGTTGAATGAAATTTAAAAGGCCAAATTTCTGAGCTAGCAGCACCTCATGTGAAATTTCTTTGCTGCATTTCTTTTGCAAGATATTGAAACCAAGGAGTCAAAGATACAAGAGCACAGAGCTCAACAGGACATCACTGATGTGGATCACTATGTGGAGGCAAGGAGTTTAAAGTAGAGCAGAAATTTCACAGGGCTTCATAATTAGACAGGGAATTCACCTGACAATGTTTTGTGCAAGCACAGATTACCTCCTTTCCTTTTGGCAAAGTATTTGAAAGAGTGAATGAACGTAAAATCAAGGATTCCAAGTTATTTTACCTTTTCAAGGATGCCAAGTGACTGTCAAGAGTAAACTGTAACAGATATAGTTGAAGAAATGCAACCATGCCCTTGGGTTGTCCCTTCAGGGTAAATGTTACAATTTAATAGCAGATGAAACCATACTTGCTTTTCAAAAGAAACCTGTTAACCACAATGAGATACTATTATTCCTGCAACAAAATGGCTAAAATACGAAGACAGTACCAGGAGTTGAGAATATGGAGCACCCAGAACTCCCTCACTAGTGAGAGGGTACTTTCATGGAACCAGTTCAGGCAACTGCTTAGCATTATCCACAAAAGCAGAACATAAGCAAACCCAATGACCCAGAAATCCAACTCTGAGGTCACACCCAACAGAAATGCAAATATATGTTTACCAAGAGAGCAGTACTGAAATACCCACAGCACCACTAATACACGAATACTGAATTATCCAAATGCTCACCGGAAGTGCAATTGATAAACTGATTGTTCTGTACCCATACAAAAACAATACTCTGTGCAAGGAGAATGAGTAATCCATAACAACCTCAGTGATATGGGGAAATTTTACAAATGAAAATTTGAGCAAAATGAACCAGATATTTGAGAGGATAGCCCTGTGATTCTACTTAGAACAGGCAAGATTAATCTGAAAGCTAGGATGGAGGGGTAGGTGGAACAATTGGAAAAGGCACAAAAGAACTTTTTTTTTCTTTTTATTAATTTTTATTAATTTTTTATACATATCTTCCCATTGCCCCCCTCCCTCCCAAACATACCCCAACCCCCCAGTGTCTGTGATCATTGGTTATGCTTATATGCATGCATACAAGTCCTTTGATTGATCACTTATCTACCTCACCTAACTTTAATCTTTCTGCTGTAATTTCACAGTCTGTTTGATGCTTTATGATTTTTGTCCCCCTGAGAATTATCAGTCTACTCCCTTTCTGTGCTCCTGATTCTATTATATTCACCAGTTTATTCTGTTGATCAAATTTTTAATTCACTTAATTTTTAGATTCACTTGTTGATAGATATGTATTTGTTGTTCATAATTTTTTGTCTTTTACCTTTTTCATCTTCCTCTTCTAAAAGAGTACCTTTCAGCATTTCATATAATACTGGTTTGGAGTTGATGAACTCCTTTAGCTTTTTCTTCTCTGTGAAGGTCTTTATCTTCCCTTCAATTCTGAATGATAGCTTTGCTGGATAGATTATTCTTGGTTGTAGGTTCTTGCTATTTATCACGTTGAATATTTCTTGCCACTCCCATCTGGCCTGCATCGTTTCTGTTGAGAAATCAGCTGACAGTCGTATGGGTGCTCCCTTGTAGGTAATGAACTGTTTTTCTCTTGCTGCTTTTAATATTCTCTCTTTGTTTTTTGCTCTTGGTATTTTAATTATGATGTGTCTTGGTGTGGTCCTCTTTGGATTCCTTTTATATGGGGTTCTGTTTGCTTCCTGGACTTGTAAGTCTATTTCTTTTACCAGATGTGGGAAGTTTTCAGTCATTATTTCTTCAAATAGGTTTTTGTATCTTGCTCTCTCTCTTGTTCTGGCACCCCCACAATTCTGATGTTGGTACGCTTGAAGCTGTCCCAGAGGCACCTTACATTATGTTCACATTTTTGGATTCTTTTCTCTTCTTGCTTTTCCAGTTGAATGTTTTCTGCTTCTTTATATTTCAAATTTTTGACTTGATTCTTGCCATCCTCTAGTCTGCTGTTAGGACTCTGTATAATATTTTTTATTTCTGTCAGTGTCTCTAGTATGTCCTTTTTCATCTCCTCTTGGGTCTCACTAAATTTATCCAACTTTTCTAGCATATTCTTGAAAAACCTTATAAGCGTGGTTTTGAACTCTATATCCAGTCATTTTTTTCCCTCCATTTCTTTTGTTTGTAATCCCTTCCCTTGTCTCGGCATTTTAACTATGTCGGGGAAACTTCTGTGTTGAATTCAGCTTTATGATACCAGACTTGCAAAAACGAAGACGCCTCTGTTGAGCTTGGGAGGGGTGGAGTCTCAGGGCTTAAGGGACCGCCTTGCCTTCCAGTCAGCCCCGCCCTCCACGGCCCCTGAGTCTCATGTGACTGGGCAATCGCTGGAGCAGTCCTTGTGCCCGAGCGCCCACAGTGCCTCTAACTGCTGCCTTTCCGGCTCCCCTGTTGCACCAGGACCACACGAGTTTAGGTCTCCAGAGTTTCGCCCGAAATAGGGGCTTAGTGGAGTCAGAAGTGGCACAGTTGGGAGGGTCTGTCTCCCGCCCACTCGTGAAAGCCAGCGGCACAATCAGCAATCTGTCCTGTGCACAGTGCGGTGTGCGCCACCAGGCCTTTGATCTTTTGCGACTCCTCTAAATTTCCGTGCACTTCTCCCTTTTCACAGTCCAAACTCCCCCTGTATGAGTTTCGGCTGGATCTGGGGTTTAGTGTCGTAGGATTAGGGGTTCAATACCTTTGAGAGTCTCCATTTCCCTCCTGCCAGAGAAAGCCAGCCAGGTACTCCGGCACCCGCTCTCTCCGTGCGCGCGTGTCTCCGTACCTCAGCTTTTTGCAGCTCCTCTGGGTTTCTGTGAGCCCCTCTCTTTCCCTCTAGCTGTAGAACTTACACTCAGCCAGCTTTCCTGTGGTTCTGGATGATGTCCGTTCTGTCTTTTAGTTGTAGTTTTGAAATTGTGCGAGGCAGCAGTGTAGGTGTTTACCTATGCCGCCATCTTGGATTCTCTCGAGATTCACAAAAGAATGCCCTGTCTTGAACAAAGTGTTATGAAAACACATTGATCTGCACACCAATGTGCAATTCTCTGTGTGCATATTATTATTTTTTAACAATAAAAAGATTGCATATTATTTTTGAGTAAAAAGAAAAGGTACTTTTTAAAATGAAGACAGTGGTTGATCACCAATGATTTGAAACATTTCCCAGGTTGGCATTGTTAAATATGACATACTAGTATATCACATTGTGGGTTATAAGTGTCTAGTCACTATGTCATATGCCTGAAACTAATATTATATGCCAACTGTAACTGAAAATGAAATAGAGATAAATAAAAAATGAAATAGAGATAAATATGAAAATTTTGTAAAAATATGAAAAGAGCAAAAAAATGTAAAAGCACAACAATAAATGACATATATAACCTATATCTTTATTCTTGAAAAGACTGAAGCAGAATATTCTAGCCTATTTTAAGTTTCCAAATGAAATGCTATTGGATGTGACATTAGTTTTTTTTTTTTTTGATACAATAAACTGTGGGGGAAATGGATTATGATCAGGGAAACTGGAAATTTAACAGCTAAAATTTTACCCAAAATTTTTGCATAATTGGAAAATGAAATTGAAAAGCATGTATTATGACTGAATAAGACAACAATGTTACATTTCTTTCATTTTAATCTACATTCTTTTTGAGCTGCTCTTTCCAGTTATGGTAACCATTAAAAGCAAGAATCAAAACAAACTGAATTTAGTATCAAACATCAATCACTACATCATAAAATTTAAACCAAAACTAAAACAATTTAGGAAACACATTCAAAATCACATCGCTATTAATAAATAATTTTTATTAATATCAATCATTATTTTTTCCAGGAAATCAAAACAAGTTGTTCAGTGTTGCTAAATAAAATAAGAATTATTAAAAACTAGAGGCCTGGTGCACAAAATTCATGCACAGGAGGAGCTCCCTCAACCCAAATTAATCCAGGAGCCCTTGGAAGATGTCCAACTGCCAGTTTAGGCCCTATTTATTAGAAATCAGGCCTAAACCGGCAATTGGACATTCCTCTGGCAATGCAGGACTCTGCCTGCCCTAACCACTCTGCCTGCCTGCCTGATTCCCCTAACTGCCCTTCCCTGCTGGCCTCGTTGCCCCTATTAATTTTTTTTAATCTTATCTTCTTCACACACAATTGTATTTGACTTCCTTATTGGTTTCCTCCTATCACACAATTTTTCTCTCTCCTTTATGTAAGACTTTTTCCTGACTCATCAGTTATAAACTTTTCTTTCCTTCTTCTTTCCTACTTGTTTCATCATCCTTCTTCCCATCTTTCTCCTACCCTCCCTCCCTCTCCCTTCCTCTCCCTCCTTCCCTTCTTCCCTTCCTCACCCTCCTCCCTCCCTCCCTTTCTCACTTCTTCCCTCCCTGACTCTTCTTCCCTTCCTCCCTCCCTTCCTCCCTCTCTCTCTCCCTTCTTCCCTCCCTTCCTCCCCACATTTTTTTCTTTCCTTTTTCTTTACCCCTGCTCTCTCTCCCCTTTTCCTTCCTTCCCACCTTAATTCTTTTCTTCACTTTTCCCCTTGGACTTGCTTTGCTCCCTCCCCCATTTCTTACTTCTTCCTATTCTCCTTTTAAGCTCTACCGGCTCCCCTTTAAAACTTTTCTTTGCTCCCTCTTACTCTCTCATCCTACCTTTCTCATAGTCTTCTCTACTTACTTCCACTGTTTTAATATCTACCTGCCTAATTATTCATATCATTTCTTCTTTTTTTCTGACTCCTACTTTTAAAATCTGTCCCCAGTACACAACTGTACTTGATTTTCATTATAGCTCCTACATTTCACTCATACACCTTCTTTCCTTTTTTTTAACTCTTCTCTCTATTGACTCCTTTATAAAGTTCTTCCCTCCCTCCCTTCTTAAAGCTTCTGTTGGGGAGAGGGGTTAACCCCCAGCCCAGGGCTCAGCCCCAGCCAGGTGTCACCGCCCCTCTTCCCCAGCCTCCCTGCCACTGTCCTGTTCCCATTCCCTGCCCAGGATGCCCAGCCAGGAGAGGGTGGCCAAGGCCTGTGTGGCCTGGGCATTTCTGCTGCTGCTGCAAAGCAGCAGCACCTTCACCCGGAAGGCCTTGGACCGTCCATCATTCCATCCCATACTCATGGGTGCCTCCCTGCCAATGTCCCACACTGGCGGCCACCACCTTCCTCCTGCATCTGTCCCACCCCTTGCCAGGGCACCTGCTTCCCTCTCCCCTGTCATGCCCCAAGTTTCCTTCCCTTTTGCATTCCTGCATCTTTTTCTTGTTCCCTTTCTGTATTTGTTTCTCCTCTCGGCCTGTCTACATTGCAGGCCTGCCTTCCTCTCCCTCTCCTTTCTTATCCCCTCCTATTGTATCTTACCCTGGGCCTTGCAGCTGCCTGAGCAGAGGGCAGGGTTGCAGCCTGCTGATCTGGTTGTGACATGGTGCTGTAACAGATAATTTGCATATTTCTCTATTATTAGTATAGATTGCTTAATGCATCTTGATGTCAAACTTTTCAACTGCCATTTTATGTATGTTTTATATGTCAGTAATAGATTAGAATAGTATGTGCTTACTGGTATACATTAAAAATACACATACATTTTAGCTGTATGCTCAAAATTTTGTTATTAATGTACTAGAGGCCCAGTGCACAAAATTCATACCAAGTGTAGGCCTTCCTTCTTCCAGTTGCTGGCACTAGCTTCCCTCTGGCACTCAGGACCTGGGCCATAGGCTTCTCTCCAGTTGCTGGCACCTGGGACCCAGGCTTCCCTCATAGAGGGAGGCCCTACCCATCTGCCACAGCCCACTGTCAGTGACCTGAACCTCCCTCTGTGGGGTGATCATGGGGCAATGGCCAGGTCCCCAACCAATAACTTTGCACCTGTCTTGGCTGGCCTGGTGCCAGGGGGTGTCATAGTGTGGTCCCAGATGGTCATTCAGATGGTGGTTCCACTGTTCGGCCGTTTGGTCAATTTGCATATTATGCTTTTATTATATAGAAATTTGCTCAATGAATAAAAGCTCAGGAACCACTGGTCTACACCAGTATTTAGTCTTTGGTAATAGGTTATTTTGGTTTATGTGGGTTGAAAGTTAGAGAATTTTGAATCCTGGCTGTGCCACTTACCTAATGTATGTTTTGAGCAATTACTCAATGTATCTGGAACTTGACTTTCTAGTCAGTTGAATGGGAATTTAATACCTCTCTGAAAAAGTGTGCTGAGATAATGAGTCAATATATATAAGTTTCTTTGTACCTTGACTGGCGTATGGAGGTCTAATCAATAGTTCCAATTACTGTCCTATAGCTGTTTACTAGTGCTTTTCAAACTTGCCACATGATGAGGTTCTCCTGGGTGCTTGTTAAAAATGTTTGGGTCACCTGAGATTTTCTGAATTAGAATCTTCATGGGTGGAGCCTTGAAAGCTGTACTTTAGGAGGTGGTTGTTATGATCAAGCAAGTTTGAGAAAGACTGATATACAAGGTGCTGAAGCCCTCTTTCTTTATTGATCATTCTTCACATACAGTCTTTATATATATATTTCAGAAAGGAGAGGGAGAGAGATAGAAACCTCAATGATGAGAGAATCATTGACCAGCTGCCTCTTGCACACTCCCACTAAGGATCGAGACTGCAACCTTGGCATGTGCCTTGACTGGAATCAAACCCAGGATCCTTCAGTCCACAGGCCAACACTATCCACTGTGCTGAACCAGCTAGGGCTCCATGTACAGTTTGATCTCCTAAGAGCCATGAATTCCCATAGGAGTTCTGTTCTCCCATCTATGTCCTGTACAGGGTCCAGCAGGAGGCTCTATCGGCCCCTGAGTAGTAAAGGCCAAGGTGAAAGCTTCATGTCTGAGATGATGAGCAAAAGTCAGGGGAGAATAGAGCAACAGAAGACTAGGAGAGGCAATGGGCTGAGATCTTGGCAGGAGAGGGGCAGCATGAAGTGGCAAGAGAAGCTTCCCCTCTGGGCCTGGGGCTCAGAAATGGGAAGTGGGGGGCAGAGTGAGAGATGTTGGAGGCAAAGCATGGCACCAGGCACACTGGGCAGGCTCTCTGCCATGAAGTCTTAGGTCCATTGTGGGAGCTGACAATGACTGAGACATAAAAACAGACAGGTCCAGGAGTAGGATAGATATGGTGCTTTATTCTTTGATCTTCTTTTATCCCCATTTTTTTTACATGCAACATTATTTCATATTATTCAGGTGTACAGCATAGTGATTAGATAATATGCTTTACAAAACAATCAAATAAACAACATTGAAACAGACACATGGACACAGAAAACAGACTAACGGTTGCCAGAAGGGAGGAGGGTTGAGGGGCTGGATGAAAAAGGTGAAGGAATTAAAAAGGACAAATTGATAGTTTCAAAAGAGTCCCAGGGATGTCAAGTACAGCTTAGGGAATGTGGTCACTAATATTGTAACAGGTTTGTCTGGTGCCAGGTGAGTACTGGAGATATCGGGGGCAACACTTTGTAAGGCATCCTTTGGACCCCCAGGACGAGGAGCCACACATTCCATTTCCACTAACTTAGGAGAGACAGGCTTGAACTGCACATGAGGATCAAGCAGGTAGAAACAGGTGGTGCCTGCTTCCCTGGGCTTGCCCATACTAGGTGCTTACTAAATGCACGTAGATTCAGCATGCAATGGGGTCATCACACTGCATCTTGCCATTCTGTCTTCGTGCAGCTACTTATTTTCCCCCACGTGCCACTCGATCTCCCGTGAAGCCCATCAGGCTGAGCTGTCCTGAGCCTGCGCAGACACTACTGTGTCCTGATGGCTGAGTTAGCCTCAATCTGAAGGTGTGGATAATTAAGTTAATGAAAACGTTTCCACTAGCTGCTAAAGGCCTCATTAATCTACACACATGTTGCCACAGGCAATTTATAACATCAAGGGTGGGAGGATCAACAAACGTAACTTCAGAAATTTATTAATCAGACTTAGGCAAGCACGCTGTTTGGAACTGGGAACTCTTATTCTGTAGTGGCCAGAGGATTCGATTATTTCTTCAATGACATGAAAAGGACTTAGGCAATATTTCAGAACATGTAGGTTATTATGTTGGTGTTTATGACGTTAGCAGTTGATGCTAATGGCATCTGTCCAAAGACTCCAGTGTAAGTGGAAGACACATGCAACACTATCAACAATAATACACACACACACACACACACACACAAAATAAAAGTAAGGAAAAAAAAGAAATTTTGTAAAGCGACAGCTGCCATGGATACTGATTCCTCTAATACAGCGGTTCTCAACCTGTGGGTCGCGACCCCTTTGGGGGTCAAACGACCCTTTCACAGGGGTCGCCTAAGACTATTGGAAAACACCTATTTTCCATGATCTTAGGAACCAACACGCCGCTCCTCAGTGTAGCAAAATGTAGCAATGTAGTTTACTGTTGTCGTATTAAGACTGTTACCCATGCTACACCACGATTTAAGACAAAATTTCATTTATTTGTAATTAGAAATAAATATTTCACAATATATAATTACATATTGTTTTTGTGGTTAATCACTATGCTTTATTTATGTTCAATTTGTAACAATGAAAATATATCCTGCATAACAGATATTTACATTATAGTTCATAACAGTAGCAAAATTACAGTTATGAAGTAGCAACAAAAATAATTTTATGGTTGGGGGTCACCACAACATGAGGAATTGTATTAAAGGGTCGCGGCATTAGGAAGGTTGAGAACCACTGCTTTAATAGATTTGAAGGAGGTAAATTGAAAATCTTCTGGAAAGGTTTCTTCATTCTAGACATCATTCAGAACATTTGTGAGTCACACGAAGAGGTCCAAATGTCAACATTAACAGGAATTTGAAAGAAGCCAATTCCAACCCTCATGGGTGACTTTGAGGGGTGCAAGACCTCAGTGAGGCATGTGGTGGAAACAGCAGGAGAACTAGAGTTAGGAGGGGAGCATGGAAGTGGAACTACATCACTGCAATCTCATATACAACTTTAACAGATTCTTCTGGGGATGAGCAAAGAAACTGGTTTCTTGAAATGGTGAAGATAATTTACTCCTGGGGAAAAAGCCTAGAAACCTAATTGCAGTTTCAAAATAACATTTTCACTCAAAAACACAGGGCTTCTTGGAGAAACAGCTGATTCCAGGTATGGGGCAGAAAAGGTGCCTGGTGAAGTTGTAACATCATTTTATACCACCAGCAGGGAAGTTAGAAACAAGCAATTGGTTCTGTGCAGCAGAGTCAGGAGCCAAAGGTGGGACAAAGATGTGAACATTTCTAAGGTGGAAACACACTGAATACATTTCAATGCATAAATTCTAATGATCCTTTTGAGAAAACCTTATTGGAAGACTCTAGAGAAACAATCCATTATATGAAAACTGGTAAATACAGGGAAAGAATCAAGTACAATTCTTACTTGTTTTATGTATAATCATATCTCAGACTATAATAATCATCCTTATACAGAGAAATTTCTCTTTATAGAAATAGTCCAGCTAATAAGTAAAGAATGATACAATATAGATACAACCATTTTGTAAACCCTCATGAAATAATGGATCTGAGAAAAGATTATTAACAGCTGCTATCATCACAATACCATGTGCCAAATAATCAAACATAAATCTCGCAAGCCCTACTTTTAAATACCAGGTTACAGATTTGCAAGGAAGAGCAGAACATGTCAAACAATGCCTTAGGGATGCCAGGAGCAAATTCTAGACCATGGATAATTCTATAGGACAGAAAGGACCGAGTTTCTTGAACAAATAAATTGCAAAGGAAATAAAGGGGAGGTGGTGCAATTATATTAAAAGAGACTTTAGAGTCATACCACCTGATAGCGGTGTACGGACCTAGTTTGGGTAGTGATTCAAACAAATTAAAAAAATTTGAGCCTCTGACCACCCTCCAATCTCTTTTCCTGTCATCACCTTAGGAACCATCCTCCGCCTCTGAGACCAGTCAACATAGTTTTTGATCTTAACTCCTTATTGCCGAATAACTATGCACGCCCAAATTTGTCAGAATCATTCCACTAAGGTGGAGGCTGCCGTCTGCCGCCTGGCTACCCCACATCTGCGGCCCGACACCTACTTCTCTTTTCCACCAGGCTGATGTGGCCAAGGAGGGCAGGTGCTTCTCCCAGGAGCTGGCCGAGAAGAAACACAAGGGCATCTGCATCTCTTAAAGATGCAAAGCCTGTGAGCTAGCCGAATTCTCTTCAGGACCTGCTGAAGCCTCCCCAAAGTGAGTGGGCAATACTAAGGGCCCCATGGAAACTGCCATGGTCCTGGAGAACCTGACCCAGGCCCTTTGGAGCTGCAGGCCAGGTTCTCCCCGTGCAGACTCTCAGCTCTGTGATTTCATGCAGAGCCACCTCTGGGGTGAGGGGGTGAAACTCATCAAGAAGGTGGGCGACACCTGGCTCACCTCCGCAGGCTGGCCACCTGAGGCTGGACTGGGTGAGTATCTCTTCAAAAGGCTCACCCTCAAACACGACTAGAAGCCGTTGGAGCCCAGAGGCATTTGAGGGCCCCCTCTGCATCCCATGGAGTCTGGCTCTTGCCTGAGCCTCTCCCTGAAACCCCTAGCCATCCTTTTAACCACCCTGGAACCCTCTCCCATGCATTGGACCAATGAAAACAATAAAGCTTTTTATAAAAAGCTTTAATGTAAACAAAGACTCCAGTGTAGAATATTTTGGAAATAATAAATATGGATAAGTTGGTGTCTTTTTCAGAAAAGTTGGGATCATGTGTCCTGGAAAGAGAAAACAGTTACGTAGATTCTAAGTACCTTAAATAACCATTTGCCCTAAAAGTGCTCATTAGCCACTCAACATGAGCTTTAGGAGAGGATTAGACAATCAACATGAGCCTTAGGAGCCAATCAACATGAGCCTTAGGAGCCAATCAACATGAGTCTTAGGAGAGGATTAGCCAATCAATACGAGCCTTAGGAGAGGCAATTGAGAGCGTGGTTTCTGCTGTGTCATTCAAGTTTCATTAAGGGCTTGGGTAAAGCTGGGGGTCTCCTGCTTTTTAAGTTGGTATGTCACACAAAGAAGGGAGATAGTGAGTGTCCCGACTAACAGATTTTACAACAAACTCCGGCAGGCTAGAACAATGGGTCTGATATGACAACAGGAGAGAAAAGTATCACATTTGAATATGTTAACATAGACTTGAATTGCAGAATCACAGGAGTGAAGGGATGAAGTTCAAGAGCAATGTGACAATAGCTCAAAGTAGGCCAGTAACCAGGGCCAGAAATCAAGTATCCTCTAGAGCTCTTATTTCTCAGTAATCCTTCCAACTGAAGACCTATCTAGAAAGCTCGGGAGAAAATGGGCTGGGGAAAGAAAGGAAAGGAAGATAGATATCCTGAAATTCAGTTGAAAAGTCTCCAAATGCTTTCATAAAGTTGAACCCAGTTTCTTCAAAGTGGGCAATAAAAGAAGAATCTTCATGAAGACAAAGGTGCTGGTCCTTTGAGTCATAACTTCAGCTCTCAGGGCCTGACTCCTCATGACCAACCTCAGAGGACACACGTTTGATTCACTACAAATCTCCTTCTATCTCAGGTGACTGAAGACCACAAGTCCAAAGTTACTGTTTGGGATTTAGGAGATCGCCACTGTACATAGAAGCTATCAACTCAGAGGTGCTGCAGACAGGCAGTGGATCTGAATTTGTTGGAGTTCCCAATACTGGTTGAAGTGTTTGGTGGTTTTCCTTAGACATTGACACTCTGTGTTGCCAGGTAACAACAACAATAATAGTAATAATCCTATCTAATAAAAGAGAAGCATGCAAATTGACTGTACCTCTGCAATGCCCACAAGCTACACCCACCAGCCAATCAGGAGTGCGTATGTAAATTAACCCAAGCAAGATGGCAGTGACGAGCTGGAGGCTTGGGTCGCCTCCAGCGATGGAGGAAGCCAAGCTTCCTGCCTACCCTGGCCAGCCCTGGCCTCCACTCAAGGCTACAAAGTTTTAATTATAGGAGGTAAATAAATCCCAGATATCTGCTTCCAGCCAGCCATGGCCTCCACTCAAGGAGCTGCTGAAAAAAAAAAGCAAAAAGAAGGGTCTGGGAGCTTGTGTCACCAGGCCAGGCACCCCAATGGACCTCCTACCCTGAAGGGACTGTGGCCAGCCTACAAACAGCCATCAGCCCCTCAACCAGGCTGGCCAGGCACCCTAGCAGGGACTCCCACCCTGAAGAGGGTGTAGCTAGCCTGAAAACAGCCCTCACCCAGGCTGGCCATACCCCGATGGGGTGAGGGTCACCACTTGGGGGCTTGGCCAGCCTGCAAACAGGCATCAACCCCTCACTCAGGCTGGCCAGGCACTCCATTGGGGATCACTACCCTGATCCTGGACACACTTCAGGGCAAAACAGCCAGACCCCACTGGTGCACTAGACCTCTATCTATACTAATAAAAGGGTATTATGCTAATTAGACTGGGAGACCTTCCAGGAGACCTTCTGGATGTTCTTCTGGACAAAGCTATGGTGGCAGGGCTGAGGTAGATGCAGTTAGAAGCCAAGAGAGAAGGGCAGTTGTGGATGATCAGGCTGGAGGGGGCCCGGCCATTTGGGGTAAGCAGACCAGCAGAGGGGCCAGCTGGGGGGGAGCAGGCCATCAGTGGGGGGTCAGTTGGAGGTGATCAGGACAGTGCGGGGGGGCAGTTTGGGGTGAGCAGGCTGGCACAGGAGGCAGTTGGGGGTGAACAGGCTGGTGGGGGGGCTTTTGGGGGTGAGCAGGCTGGCGGTGGGGGGAAGTTGAGGTGAGCAGGCCAATAAGCAGAGTGATTAGGAAATCAGGCAGGCAGGCAGGTGAGTGGTTAGGAGCTAGTAGTGCCAGATTGCAAGAGGGATGTCTGACTGCTGGTTTAGGCCCAATCCCTGTAAAATGGCAGTAGGACATTTTTTGAGGGGTTCTAGATTGGAAAGGGTGCAGGCTGGGCTGAGGAACACCCCTCCCCCCCATGAATTTCATGCCCTGGGCCACTAGTATTAATATAATAGGGATTTGGGCTTTTTTCTTAGAATTCACATGGTCCCATTTCTTTTTCCCACTCTCTCTTAGTGTTTGATGCTGTGATGACAGTCATGCCCCATTTGAAGAAAACCTGCTCTTAGAAATAGAGTTAAAAATTAGGAGCCAAAGCACAGCCTCCCAGATATCGTTTGGGTGTGTCCCTCTTTCCCTGGCCTCTTGAACCAGGGCCAGAGACTGACCAAGCATAAGCACGAATTTAAAAGTGGGCTTAAAGGTGAAGTGAGATATTCTAGATCACAAACAGAAAAAATCCCTAATGCAATCAGACGCCCCTCCAAAATCATCAGTCTACAAAACAGCAGTAAAATCAACTTCTGAGTTAGAGACAGGGTGACAGGTAATTGTCTTCACAAATCCTTCAGTGGAATTTGAGACTATTGATTTTCCCAGAGTAAGAGAACATATTGTTTTGGAGCCCTTTGGTTGGGATGGTGGCAGGGGTGGGGGCAGGGAGAGGGGGGGATTGGTTCCTTTTCTTGGCCAAATGAGGGACATGGATAGAGAAAAGATAATCAATCCCCTTTTAACTGAGATGCTCGGGAAAATCCTCAAACAGGTGGATCCCGAGATCCTGGCAATGCATTGGAATTTTTGGAATAGATATTTTCTTTCTTGTGGGAGCCCAGGTAAGATGAAAGATCATGGTCATGCTCTTTAGCCAGGAATGTCAAGACTCTTGCACCCCTCTGAGAGCTAATGTTCATAGCGGTGACATTAGAGACATGTTCAGCTACTGGAGGATCTTCTGACTCATCCAAGTGGAATCCTTGTAAACGTATAAGCACCATGTTCACTGTAATGGCTCTCAACGAATCAGGATATTTTGATTCACTAAAGTACCCCATTCCAGACTCAACTGCATTAATCTGAAAAAGCCATTGATGGCAGGTAGTGGAGCATATTGTTTACTTTGAAGAACATGACTTACACTCAACTTTTAACACACATGTGTGCAAAACAGGATCTGCACTCCTTTCTCTAAGGAGTTCCACTTGTATAAGCCTTTACATTGTATGGTTTCTTCCGTAAAATGGCCCGTGCATACCTGACCTCATGAAAAACATGCCTTGTGTTAGTGTTGCCTGACAGTCTACACATCTCAATGTCTCTGGGCTAATAGTTCCTAAAAAATGATAGTGGAACACTAGCTTCAAAGAATGGTAATTCCAATAAATACTGTCCTCAAATCATGAATGGGCAGACCTTTCCAAGGGTGGGCTTTTACGTCTGGGTCAAGATCTAGGAGGCTATTTATCTCATTTCTATTGGGATGACAAGTCCCGTTGGGCATGCTTTATACAGACAGTTCCACTGTGAGGTTGCCAGGGACCTCATTGTAGATGAAGACTATGAGGGGAAGTGCTTTGGCCAGATCACAAAATGTGTGAATGACTACTCTGGGACCCCTAGCGGATCTCCTGGCTGCTAAGGTCATCCTCATGCTTTGGTTGACTTTCAAAACTCAGATGGCTGGGCAAACCTTGCCCATTTGTGTCCAGGCAACAGAGATAATCTACTTCTGTAAATCTGTGGGTCTGTTTCAGAACCCACAGTGGAGCAAATCCCAGATTGGAGCCCTGACAATATTGACAGTTAAGTGAAAAGAAAAAAAACTCTAACATTTTAAAATTACAAGGACACATAGGTACTGTGGAAAGTTTAGGAAGTACAAAAAACATACAAAATTCAAAACACACTTAATCCTATCACCCAGATTATCCCACATTTTCTTCTAATTTTTTCTTACGCACAGAATTCTGTTTCCTTTGATAGCTTTATGGTTCTGTTTTATATCCTGAAGTTCCATTTATTTATGATGATTAAATAGATTTAAATGTATTATTAATAGCTGGGTAACACAGGTATACCATAACTTCTTTAAAAGGATTTCCAATTTTGAATGTTTATATTATTTATAATTTTTGTAATTACACAATTGTAAGCCCTGTCATTTATAGCTATCTTTACATGATCTTATAAAATCTTTCAATAACTGGCTCATGACTTGCTTTGGACAAATTTCTTAAATAATCGTTGTGAAGTTTCTTTATATACCTTCCTAGTGTAAGTATTGAACTTCATCTCCTGAGCTATCTTTATTTTTCATCTTATTCCACTGGATATGATGCCTTCCATGCTCTTGGCCTCCTCTCTGGTCACCATTCACACCCTGGGTCTGAAATCTTGCAGCCCAATCCACCTTAGCCTCTGGACCATGCCAAGTTCACATTCACTCCTCTGGTAGGAAATTGGGTGGCCAGGAGACATGGAACTTCTTTTGGAAGATCCCCTCTGCCCCTTAATCCAATAAAACTTTATGAATTGCCCACTGCATGGCCAACTCTTATAACTGGCTGCAGAGACCTTGTCCTTGTTCCATCGTCACCCTGGGAACATCAGAGGGAACACTGTGACCTCCTACAGGAATGTATCTCCATCCCAGGCAAACACCGGATTCGTGGGAAGGCAGTGCAAGCCTAGACCTTCACCATCAGCACTTTCTTTCTTGCCACAACTTCTGTTTGCTCCATACGCACTTAATAGTGTAGTCACTTAATAGCCCTTTCTATCAATTTTCCCATCTGCAGAATGGGAACTATGATTCTGGGCTGACAGGCTGTTGTGAACAATAATGACTATTTTGAGGCATGTTGAGATCTGCAGATAAAGGAAGCACAGAGTGCTAATGAGCCTGTGTTGAGCAATGGCACTTTGAGAGGTGGCTTTGCTTCCCACAGAAAGAGGGATTAGTGCCTAATCCCTGAGCAGACGGATGTCTTGCTGCTGCTTCCGGATGCCCCAAAACAGTGGATTCCAAAGCAAATTTTCCTAGACACGTATGCAGCTCTCAGGCAAACTGGAAACTCAAAGTTAGGGCTGAAGCAACATCAAAATAGTGCCCAAGCCAGTCTGTGCGGGGATGGCACCATTTCCCAGGGTTCCTTGGGCCTTTCTGGAGCAATGTTTGTCTGAGCCTGGAATGATCCACAGATGACTCTGGGTAGTTTATGGATGAACTTTTAACAACTCTTCACAGTTACGCATGGAATTTGGTGTTTGCTTTCTATTTGTAGCAAGTGATACTGATTTTCTTCATTGTATTACAAATAACTACATTTTCTGGGTGCTTACGACATGCTGGGCACTGTGGTAAGTGCCTTAGTGTGAAACATTTAATTATTGTATTACAGTGAGCTTACTACCCCCTTGGGACACATGCATATTGAGACACCAAGACTCTGAGTAGCCTGTCCAAACTGCCCCTGCCGGCAAGCAGCAGAGACGGGACTGCAATCAGGCAACTCTGATCCAGTGCCCTGTTCCTGTGAGCCATCTGTCATATTTCCTTTCACCATATTTGCGTGGAAGGTACTGAGATAAACTATGTTTTAAAAAGGGAGTTATTACACAAGCACGTTGATGGGAATGAAATGATGAAGAAAAAAGTGACACACCTTGAGATGGTCTGAGGACCTGATGGCTATGGTAAGGCTGGGATCTCGTGCCCCAAGGACAGTACCCCTTAGCCAGTGGGCTGGTGACCACCTGTGTCAGCAAGCCTGAAAACTGGTTAAATACCCAGACTCATTGAGTGAAGATCTCTATGGGTGGAGTCCAAGAAGCCCTATTTGTAACAAATTCCTGAGGGCATTCCTATTATGAAGCTGTGGCACATCTCTTGCCCACATTCCAGATCCCTACCCATGTCTGGAAAAGACAACAGCAACAACAACAACAGCAACAGCTCTTATTGGCTGGGTGTCCTCGGGGCTGGCAGTTTTTGGAATCATGTGTGGGGCAGAGGGAGGGCAGTCTTACCTGAGGGGATGAAGAGCTACTATTTGGGGTAGCTGAATCCTCACAGGTTACTGTGTGGTATGAATATGCCCATTTCACAGATGCCCATTTTACAGATATGAACACATTCATTTTACATAAAACTGATGCAGACAGAGGTGAAGTGGCTTGGCAAGTGGGAGACTAGTCGTCAGATCCGGGCATGTGGGTTTTAAACCCCTTTCCATTGCCCCACCCCATCGAGGCTTGACTTTTAGGACCAGTACATCCCATAGACCATGGAACTGAGGTTGCATTTGGACACCTGCACTAACTGGTATATCCAGTATGTCACATTAGAATTTAAGGCAAAAAGAGAGCAAGCACTCATGTCAAAGAAATGTGTGTGCTGTTAAGTGCAGCCAGTGTTGGGTGAGGGGCTAATGGATACAGGATACTCACAAAGAAGGATGAGATAGAGTCACTGCCTGCAAGGAACCTACTCTTTACCTGAAAAGGGTGGGATGCGGATGGGATGGGAGAGTGGAATCTGCCTGCTTGTGGGAGAGAAGAAATAAGTATAAATCCCTACCTTGGATTGGCTATAAATAAATACAAACATAAGTCAGAAAGAGAGAGTATAATGTGGCCAGGAGTTCAGGCTTCATGGAAGGACCAGTGAGGTGGTCAAGGTGTGGCTTCGGTTCTATGACCTGAATCCTAAGGTTCCTATCTGAATTCCATACCCTTTATTGGCTCTGTGTTCTTGGGCAAGGGTGCTTAAGCCCCAGTCTCCTCATCTGTAAAATGGGCATAACAGTCATATCTACTCATTGGGAAGTTCTGAGAATGAAATAAGCTAATCCACAGAAATTTCTCAGCACAGTGCCTGGCATTCAATAATAGTGCCATGAATCTTATCTTATTGAACTGAGCCTTGAATGGTGACTAAACAAATCCTACCTCACGATAATGGTCATAAGGATTAAATGAGACAATTTGAGTCTGAGGTCCAGCAGATGCCTGGATCTTACCCTTAGGGCAGTGGTCAGCGAGCTGCGTGGTTTGCTGCTCTGTTGACTAATGAGTTTGCTGACCGCTGTCATATACGACCCTTTACGTCTTTGCACAATTGCCTAATCCTCACAGCTTCCAACTACATGGTAACATTTAGTTTAGTTCAGTGGTCAGCAAACTCATTAGTCGGCAGAGTGGCAAACTGTGGCTCACAAGCGGCATGTGGCTTTCAAGCCGCAGTTTGCCGACCACTGCCTTAGGGTAAGGGCAATGCCTTATATTTCTTTGTACCTTCCATGGTCCCTAGCACAATGTCTGGCCATAGGTTAGTTTGAATATGAAGACGTCCAATGGGTAGTTGACAAAATGTTAAGGGGCAAGGGGCAGGGGTGCATTTTAAGTAGGGCAATAGCCTGAGTGAAAGGAAGTGGGGGAAAGAGCCCAAATCCTCCAGGAATTGAAGAATGCCTTTCAGCAGTTGGTGAGAATACAGACTGGTGCAGCCACTGTGCAAACCAGCATGGAAGTTTCTCAAAAAATAATTAAAAATCGAACTGCCTTATGACCCAGCAATTCTACTTCTGGGTGTATAAAACCAAAACACTAATTTGAAAGAATATATGCACCCCTATGTTCATTGCAGTGTTATTTACAATAGCCAAGATATGAAAGCAATCCATGTGCTCATCATTAGATGAATGGGTAAAAAAATGGTGTACATATATACAATGGACTATCACTGTGCCATAAAAAGGAACAAAATCTTACCATTTGTGACAGCATGGATGGACCTAGAGTGTACTATACTTGGTGAAATAACTCAGAGAAAGATAAATACCATATGAGTTCACTTATAAATGAAATCTAAAGCACAATATAAACAAACAAAACAGAAATGGACTCACAGACACAGAGAACAGATAATTGCAAAGGGGAGGAAGGCTGGGGGCGGGGGACAGCTGGGTGAAAAAGGTGAAGGGAATGAAAAGTACAGATTGGTAGCTACAGATTAGTTATGAGGATGTAAAATACAGCAGAGGGAATATAGTCAATAATATTATAACTATGTATGGTGCCAGTTGGGTACTGGACATATCAAGGGGACACTTTGTAAAGTATATGATTATCTAATCATTATGCTGTACACGCAAAACTAATACAAAGTAATATTAAATGTAAACTGTAATTTGAAAAAAAAAAACTTTTCACACGTGATAATTTGGTCCCCTTTGTCTCCCCCTGGCGGCCATCAAGAGCATACACCGCTCACTTGGCCGCTTAAAGAACCATCGCATCCTCACCTGTAGATCCCGGAGCAGCTGGGCTTTGGTTGCGGAAGGATTCATGACCAGTCTTGACCGCAATGACTTGCTCTTGGTGACATTTCCTGAGGAATAACAAACAGTGACATAAGATCAGCCCCGAAACTAAAGATAAACTGTCTTTATCTGTCCAAGGAATGCTGCCCTTTTACCTCCCCCTTCGGGGACCACTTAAATATTCTCTTTCCTGTGTCATTTGGGCAATAATCATGTTACAATGACAACAGCACTTTGGATGCTTCCTCTGTGACAGGCGGTGCTTTTTACTTCGTTTACTTCATTCCAGCTCCAACCACCCTATAGGGTGTACTTTTTCGACCCCACGTTTTCAGATGAGGAAACCGAGGCACAGTGAGGAATGTGGCCTGCCCAAAGTGACACAGCTAATATTCAGCAAAACCAGGTTTCGAACCCATATACTCTGGCTCAAAGACACATCCCCTCCTGCTGTGCCATCAATCTCTTGTGTCACGTGTACTTCAGATGACAAACCATAGCCCACCGGTTAAATGACTGGACCTTTGAGACATAAAGGCCTTGACTCCCCAACTTGGGCATTCTCCCCCCCTTCCCCTGCTTGCTGACCTCCCCCCTCCCCCCCAGTTAAAGTGGTTCCTCACACTTAACCAACCATAAAATCATGGAGATAAATGGTTTTAAAAGCACATTGCCGGACTCCACCCTCAGAGATTGTGATTCAGTTCATCTGGGGCTGAGCCCAGGAATTTGCATTGTTCACAAGGGAATCTCTGGCACAAAGAGCACAGGGTTAGGGCTGAATCTTCTAGGTACTGGTTCTTAGATCTTTGACAAATCACTTTTAGCTCTCCTGAATCTGTTTCCTTGTTGGCAGAACAGGTATGATAATCCTGACCTCATGGTAGTTGTCAAGATTAAAGAGATGATGCTTGGTATGCACCTGGCACAGTGCCTGGCGCAAAGCAGGCATTCCCTTGAATGCCCTTGCCCTCAAGTGCAAGGTCAAGGTTTTATTTTCTTTATATTTCTCTTGGTCCCTAGCACAGGATATTGTCAGCTGAGAGACTGGTTTCAGTCATATGTGCATGGCTGAAATGGGACTGTCTGGGTCAGGAGTGGACACCTCCTTCTCAGAGACCAGAATGACCCTGATTTGGTATAAGCTTTGGCACAATGAGGTCCAACCTCAATTCTTTACTTGCCTTCCACACGGCTGCTGGGAGAATCTTCAAATAAGGCTATATGTGAGGTAGAGATGGTCCATTTTCATTACCTGGTTCTTTAACTATACGAGGGCCCTGCCGAGTTCAAGCCAGGCCTGCATGAAGCATGTGAGCAGGTCTGAGAAGATGGGAGTTGTATTTTGGATCCCTGGAAGGCAGATCCCAGGGCTGCAGGGCAGGCAATGGCTCTAGGAGACCCCAAAGCTGTGTCTAGATACTCTGTAGAAGGGGTGCTTCCATTCTGGTGTAGGATAGAGACTATGAACATTCCACTTGGTCTATGGCATTGCTATAGCTTTGGGATGGAGATCCTCCCTTCCTTGTGGGGGACAGGCAAGGAGGTAGCAGGCCTGGGACTTGTGCTGTCTCCAAAAATGGAGTCAAGAATGCTTGCTTCTCTGTTGCTTTACCCACATCACCCTCTTTAAGCGCTCTGATATTTTCTCATTTCCATCAGTAAAGACTGTCTGTCTCATTACTCACCAGCAGTGACTCCAGATGGAGCAGCTACTCTTGTGGAGAACCATGGGGACCTATCATTCTCTGAGCCACCATAGGTGCTGCTGTGTTCCCAAGGCTGGTGGCGTTCCCTTGGGCTGGTGGCTCCTTCCAGGTGTCGCTCTGTGGCTTGTGGCAGGTGGGCCCTGCTGCATCCCTGCACTGGGTTCCCACCAGCATCTTGCCCCGGATGCATGCTCCACTCTTCTCTTCCTGGAAGGGGTCCATTTCTCCATTAGGACAAGCTCAGATGCCTCTGTTAAGAAACCTTTCCTGAATCTCCCTTTGTTTTTTCTCCTCCTTTTATTACAATGTCCATATCTCTCCTCTCTCATGTCCTCTTGGCCCCTCATACATCTGTTTTAGCACAGACCCCACAGTGTTGTCATTATCTGTCTCTACCAGGCTGGGAGACGCATCTTAACTCCCTGGTAGCCCGAGCATCTGGTCCCTGGAAAGTGCTTAGCAAATACACTTCGCACGAATTATTCATGATGTGGTTAATTTCTGTCATAGATCCTACTACACACATTGGTCTAAGTGATAGCTATGATATTCATAAAAAATATTTTACAATAATTAGTAATGCCAGGAAGATGGATATATTTAGCATAACAATAAATTATGTGATTAAATGGCATTTAAAATATTACTTTGAAATATAGTATTATGTTTATTTCTATTAATTTTATTAGTAGTAGGATATTCCAAGCTGAAACAGTAGGAATCTCATTTTTAACCAGCAGATGGCGCTCGAGTTGTGTTTAAGCCCTAAATAAAAAAATACATATTCATATTTTCTATTTTTAACCAGAAAGAAAAAAAAAAAACATCTTTAAGAAGGCCATTGTTGGTGCCACTGGGAGATAATTAGGGTATGTAAAACAGCTGATACAGTAATTAATAAGAACAGTGACTTAAAAGTCTTGAAAAGCTTCCCTGCAAAACTGCGGGAGAGTAATTGACCTCTTGAACACGAGGAACAGAACCCGGAGCTCACACACAGTGGCCAAAGGCTGTGAATTACCTCGTGTGTTTAGAACCAGACCAGGCAATCCTGGAGCTGCGCTTCTGAGCCACACCCGGGAAGGCTGCGGAGCGGTGGTTCCCGAGAGGGCAGGTTCTCCAGCGTCTGTTTTCATGACATGATGGCCATGATTGGCTCATTAAACATGGGCACCGCACTACAAGCAGAGTCTGGGATTCCAGGCCTGTTTCTTCACCGCCATCCTGGAGAGACTTGGAAATTCTGGGCTCTTGTCTCCATTGGTTGGTGTGGCCTTGGCGTGGCCCTCCCTGGTCTGGGTGCCGTTTGCCTTCTATGGGAAATGCGGAGGTAGATACTGTGACCCCGTACAGAGTCTGCATGGGTCTGTTTTCCAACTCAGGAGGAGGAGGGTGAGCATGGGCGCAGCAGCAGTTCATGCTGTTCGGTTGGAGAATCTGCCTAAGTCTCCTGGGAAGGAGGTGTTGGTTGTGTACATTTGCATTCTGCCTCTCCCTGAACTCTGGGTCTACCTGTACCCCCTGCATAACCACCTTCCAGTTCCTCCTCTGTGACAGAGCAGCAGTCCCTTAATACTGGGGGTGTGGGTAGTGGAATGACGCGGGCTCGCTCAATGCTTTGTAGAAATGGAAGTCTCTTCTAGGTGCTGAGTCCATTACACGTGTTAGACGTGGCCAGTAAAGGGCTATGGGGAGATGCTGTTTGGATTTTCTCTCTACATTTTTCTAGCCCATTTTCCATATCTACTTGGGCTCACAGAGTGCAGTCCCTCTCTGCTCACCTTGCTGGGTGCGGTGGTCACGGAGACATCCTGCTCAGATCTCCGCATGGATAGCTGCCATGGGGAGCATACCTGACTATCACACCAAGGCCATGCTCCCTGAAGGCCGCCCCCAGGCAACGATGGCCCTGGTGGGGGCACCTGCTCCCCACAAGGGTCCCCTAAAGAGCAGCCCTGGCTTGGGTCATCCTGGTGGATGCTTTCAAGGAACCGAACTGAGCTACAGTGTAAGGCTTCTCCTTCCTAGTTCTTCCTGCACCGGTTCTCCTTTCACAGGTCACCGAGTGAAGGCTCGTGCAACCTCCTCCAACCCTCCCTCTCTTTCTCTCCCTGGAGATGAATCTCTCCTACATCTGATTCCATCTTGGCAACTGCTTCCTGCAAGACTGAGCTGGCAGACCAGGCTGCCATGGGATTAAGTTCTGGTCTCTATTTTTGATCCATCCTCTGAAGAGAAGACACAGACCCAGCTGTGGGCTTAATGGGTGAGTTGTGGCTTCCCCCTGTCCCTGCTATGTGCTGACTGCTGTTCTAGTCTCAGCTCTCACATTCAATCAAGGAAAGGGACATCCTATTCTGGTGTCCTGCTGGGGAGGTGACCTGTGGACACCTTGATCCGAAATATTCTGGCTAGTTTCTCCTTATGGGTCATTTTTATGGACTCTGCTTACCGAGGACGTGAATAAAAGTGCTTTCTGCCCACTTCTTCCCGGTGAGTCTGGTCCTGTGGTGGAATGGTCCTCCCAATGGTTCACAGGAGGAGGGGAAGCCAGAAGTGGGGTGCACCTTGAGCAACAGGGACAGCTGGGGTTGGCTGCTGCCACAGTCTCTGTGAGCACTACCTGCAGGCAGGGCCTGGGGCATGAAAACTGACAAGAATCATCCAAGGAGCAGGCAGTTCAAGGGGAACAATTCGTCTTTGTTCTTTATCTTTTGCAATGAGATCTTCCTGGTAGCTCTTTAAGGCTAAGCACAGGCTGTTTCCTTGGTTACAAAAGATCACTTACTAGGGCAAAAAGGTGGGGGGTGCTTGTGCCATCTGTAGGTATTCAACTGGCAAATTGCACGTGTAAGTATATTAATGTTTTAGGGCTGTCCTAACAAAGTACCACAACTGAGTGGCTTAACATAGCAGAAATTTATTCTCTCACAGACCAGGAGGCTGGAAATCCAAAATCCAGCTGTGGGTGGGGCCATGCTCCTTGTGCAGGTTCTAGAGCAGAAGTGGGGAATGTCCGGCTCACAGGCCGTATAAGGCCAGAGAAATCATTTGGTCTGGTCCAGCCAAGGCAACTGCAGGTGGGATTTAAAATTCAATAAATCTAGGTGCTTTTTTCATATCAATATAAGTGAATGATATTGTAAATATCCAAATGGCCCTTGGCAGAAAAAAGGTTCCCCAATCCTGATCTAGAGGGGGTTCCTACCCTGCCTCTTCCAGCTCCGGATGCTTTCCCAGTAGTCCTGGGCCTTCCTTGGCTTGTCATTGGGCCAGTCAGTCTTTGCACAGTGTTCTCTGTGTCCAAGTTTTCCTCTTCTTACAAATCTATCAATCACTGCGTTGGGGATCACCCAACCCCTGATGACCTCATGTAACCTGATTCTGTCCACAAAGACCCTATTTTCAGATAAGATCCCACTCACAGGTTCCAGGAGGATGTAGATTTCTGGGGAGCACTATTCAGCACAATACTCAGTCCGCGTGTGTAGATATGTGTGTGAAATGCACCCAGACCAGGCTCTGCACATTTCTGTTACTCTTCGCCTCTCCTCTGCTTCCTTCATTTCACATGGACCTCAGGACTTTTCCAGTGCTTTAAGGGTTGAGAAGATACTTTCTTACTCTTTATTTTATCACATTATATCAATAAAGAAAAAATGAATTTGTTGTTCTCTTTGACAGAAACAAAACCCGGAGGCTCAGAGAGGTGAAGTCATTTTTCTGAAGATCCCACAGTTGGCAGTGGCAGGAGAGGTCTGTCTGGTTCTGTGCTCATTCCACGTAGTTGTCCATAATTTTAAATGTAAAAAGCAGAATGAGTCTTCCATTGCCCCCAAACCTTTTTCACTAATGAAGGAGAGAGAGCCTTCTTTTTGGTAGCTTGCGTTTGTTTGTTAATGTTTGCCTTCCAGAGAATCAACAATCCAATCGGACAAATAATATTGAGCACCTATTATGTTGGAGGCAGCATGGTGGGTCCCCAGGACAGTGTGGTGAGTGAGAGACAGGGTTTCTGACCTCCTGGAGTCTATGGTCTCACCACAAAGAACACAGAGATGCAAACAGGTTCACAGAGCAATAGATACCTGCAAATTGTGGTGGGTATTTGGGAAAACATGATGAGATAGGAATTTGGTTCAACAGGGATGGGGATCGGTGAGAACTCTGGAAAGGTACCTTTAAAATGGAGATCAGAAACATGGGTGGGACTCAGCCAAATGAAGAGGGGATAAGGAATGTTCCAGGCAGGACAAACTACCAAGTTTGGAAGGAGCTTGTTGGATTTGAGAGGATGAGGGGAAGTTGGTATAGCTGTCAGGGCATGAAAAGAATCAGGGAGTCATATGAAGAAGTGATTTTAAAAATATGGTTGAGAGACGATGGAGGCTTAGGTTTTGGCAAAGGAGATTGAAAGAAGGGGTAGGGTTTGAGATGAATTTAGAAGATGAAGGTATCATTCTGGCTCCTTGCACGCTTATGCTTTTCCTGATCAAATGGAAATGTACAGCAGACATTTCCTCTCTCCTTTCTTCTGGCCTCATATTCAGTAGCTTCATGAAACCTTGAAGTCATAAGTGGGAGAAAAAAAATCAAGAGAACAGCCTTGGTTCTGGCCTTGACATCATCGAGTTATTGAGTGAATGCCAGCAACCACTTACCTCCAGATTCCTTGATATGTGAGCAAGATATAGCCCTGGTTGTTTAATTCAGGAGTACACATGGGCTTTCTCATAAATTGAGAGAATGCATCCCGAAACTGCTTCAGGAAGGCTGTGACACCATCCTATCAGGATCTACAGAAAAGATAGGGCTGAAGATTGGGATTTGGAAGGAACTAGCGGTTTAGATGAAAATGGAAGTCATAGGTGGGAATGATTGTAGAGTGACAAGCGTGGAGAACCCAGGAATGGCTGACCTGTCAAGAATCAGAAGACTGGGGCCAATAAGCAAAGGGGGCCAGGTGTATAGTCTATCTCAGGTAACATGATAGATGCCATGATGCTCTACTTTGGGAATTAAAACCACTTGTTCATTCAACACTTGTTTATTGAGTGACAAGTCCTTGCTAGACAGATCCTATTTAAGGTCATGGGCTAGTAGCCATTTACAAAGCAGTCCTCTTGGGAATGGAGTTCTCTGGTTTCTGGGGGTTCCCACCTAGCATTCCATGTGTAGAAGAGAGGACCTAGCCCATTTCTAAATGAACCACTGGGCAGGGGTCTTTGTGAAACCCTGCACTGGGCCTAATGTGGGAAAAATCAGATGCAGCCTGGCCTTAAACAGTCCAATCGTACAACTATGTGATCTGTAGGAGTCTTGGGGAAAATCATGAAGCGTATACAAGTTCTGTATTTGTCTCTGGAAACATCATACGTTTTCTCTGTAACTGAGCAGATTAGGGGGTTGCCAGTGCTCTTTCTTGATGGACCACTCCCATACTTTTCCCCTTCTCCTTGCGGAATGGATGTTTGATGATGTGACTGGAGTGGAAGCAGCTGTAACAGAAATCTTTTAGGCTTTAGTTTTTGTCCACTAGCAGAAATGGCAATGTTACAGTCATAGAACCTAAACTGTGGCATTGACACACCGGAATATGAGTTATAAGACCTAAGCCCAGAAATGGAGGCTCCCCAATGAAGGGGACACCAGTGATCTATGTGAGCATGTTACTTGGCACAGTGATCGTGGGGGCATTAATTCCCAAATCCCATGTCTTTATAACTAAAGAAACAAGTTTGTACTCCTGCTGATGTGGCTAAGTGGTTAAGTGTTGACCATGAACCAGGAGGTCACAGTTTGAATCCTGGTCAGGTCACATGGCTGGATTGCAGGCTTGATTCCCCATAGGAGGCATGCAGGAGACAGTTGATTAATTATTCTCTCTCATCATTGATGTTTCTCTCTCTCTCCCCTCTTCCTTCCTCTCTCTGAAACCAATAAAAATGTATTTAAAAAAAAGAAGTTTGCATTCTATAGCTTTCTGTGGAACTTCTTCAATGACAAGCTTGGAGTCTCACATTTAATCTTTAGCCCTGTTACCAGAAATCTGTTTGACTCTGTAAAATCTCTTATTCTCTCAGGGCGTTGGTGTTTCCCTTTGTAAAATGAGACACTTGACCTAAAATATAACTTTTGAAGGTCCTTCTCATTTGAACTGCTTGGTTATTTCTATTAATTTTGGTTTCCTTCAGCGGCTTAGTTTTTCTTTTCTTTCTTTTTTTTTTTTTGCTAGAAGGTAATGCTATCAAGTCCTTTATGTTAGTACAAAGACCCCTCCATTTGCTTCAAGGTTGGGAGATTCAAGTTGGTCTTCCTTACAGGCTCTGAATGTGAACTTTTTGTTACTTTAGGTCTCTTTGTATGTCCTTTGCCCCTTTCCCAGCCCTGCTGACCCAGGACAAAATCTGGTTTAGCTTTTCAAGTCTCAAAGGGTCTGTACTGTCCCAGTTCCACTGGCCTCAATTCAGGGCCACAGAAGGGAAGCTTCGGGGTTTCTGGACCCTTCCAGGGAGTGGGAATGACAGAGGTCTGATAGTTGGCCCCCAAGACTGTGGCTGGTGCAGGTTATACCTGAGATTGGACTGGCCAAAGACCTGTGTTTGGTTTGACCAGGATTTGCCAGACCATTCCTTGCCCCTCATCACACATCCCCATGTCTCCAAGTCTTTTCCTCTCCCTGCCTTCTGAAGCTACCCTTCATTGTTTAAACTCTCAGGTTTGGCCCTCCAGATCCAACTGGAAGCATATATCTTCAGGCTGTGGCCAAGAATTCTCATATCACCCTGGATTTTGGTGGGATTTCTGGTTTGGTGTCATTGAGGGAACCACAGGGCTCTCTTAATTTATGTTCTTATTTGGAATTAAGATCCAAGAGTCAGTCTAGGTGTCCTGTCCCAATAGGCGGGGTGGGCCCTTAATGGTGCAGACCGCCTGTCACCCATCAGCAGCAATCAGTGTCACTTTCTCTCAGACACATAACATTGATACAGATGGACCTGTCCTGCAAAGATACAGGCATACAACAACTGTGATCCAATCAGGATGTGCTCCTCACTCAGGGACCAGCTCCCAGGTGTGTCTGTCTTTCTCTGCACAGGTCCCAGAAACTTATCAGCCTTCATCTCCTTCAGGAGCTGCCCCATTCATCAGATTCTCTACTCTGTGGGAACTTTCTCCCCTAAGTCTCACCTGAGAACCTGCCATGATCAAACTATGTGCTTCCTACCCCTACAAGCACAAATAGGGCTTTTGGATTTCAGGGGTTTGCTGTGGGTCACTAACAAGAATGATATAATACACACACACATGTTTGAGTGTTTGGCTTCTGGTCATGATGGTTTGCTGAATGTATATCACTTCATGTCCTGTACACTTTAAGAAATATAAGATAATTATTAACTTATTTATTGAAAGAACCCTTTTGTGGTCAGTGATTTCCTAGGTCTTGGCGATATTTTTCTTAGATTTAGTGTCCATGGACTTAGTTTGGTAAATCTCCTTAAGAGACATCCTATATTTCCCCAATTTGGGGACCATAATTTCCTTTTTATTCTGGAATATCTAAGTCAACCAATCAAGAGCATATGTGGGCCCCATAGTGAAGCAATAGTGAGTAAATATTCTCAGGTGTTAGGGTCTCAGGTAATTCTGCAAATCCTTTCTCCTTTTTTGTTTTCTCCTTGGCCATGTAGGGAGATGCTGTAACTTGTTGCCGTGAGAATGGCCAGGGAAAAATGGTGGCCAAGAGGATGAGAGGAGGGGCATCAGAAATGTCTGACTTGCAGTTACCCCACCCGAGTAGGCCATGGGATGAATTTCTGGGTAAGATCTGAGTGTGGCTATGGAGGGACTGAAAGAGATAATCCAGGTGCTTCTCCTATGTTAGGAAATAGTAATGGAGACACCCTGTAGGGACTCTTGTATGTGGCTGCGAGGCAGCTAGTATTTGGATGCCAACCACCCAGAGCTCAAAGGTGTCCGAAGGAGCACCTGCCATATAAAAAGACTTCTTCCCTCTCTGCCTAATTCCCTCTTCTCACCTCCCCTCTCCTCCTTCTCCCCACCCAGAGGAGAGAGGAGTGCAGACAGACAAGGTAGGGGAAGAAAGGATTGAACATACTGCCCCAAGTCCTTTAAGCTATTGAGCACTGGGGGGATGTGAATGCAAATTAGACATAACCTTAATTGTGCAACTGGACTGGACTGACTCTTTAGTGTCTAAAGGGGACTAAAAAGTTATGGGATGCCACTAAGGGATGAAAAAGAAGATGTGACATAGCACTAGAGGCAGCGATTAGAAAGAAGTAAGGTTTCATGTTTGTTCTTCACCATGTTTAGACTTTTCAAACACTGACCATGGTAGACTGTATTAATGGCCACAATTCTTTACTCCTCTCTGTCAATAGCCCTAAGTGTTGAAGACACTTTCTTGTCTCCAGCCTTATCTTATTTTTATTACTTGTTTTGGCCAATAGTGTATTAGCAGATGATATGCAAACAGAGACTTGGGATGCGCTTGTGAGTGGGTTTCTCCATCACCATGAGGAGGGCTTGCTTCATCTGCCTGCTCCTCTCAGGAGGGAAATGATCCCAGAAGAAAATGAGATGCACAGATGAATCACACCAGCCAAACCACCATCAACCAGCTAACCCTCAACTGACCTGCAGATTATAAAACTAAATGTTGTAAGTCTTTGGGCTTGTGGGTGGTTGGTTATGAAGTGATTTTGAGCCTTAGTTAAACCAATCCATCACCCGATACTGATAGCATGGTGCTATTTCCTGCTGAGCCTCTAGGTGGCCTCAGATTCTTGGCCCCTGGCCACTATTAATCCATGGGAACAGCAGACCAGTGAACTCTGCCAGACTCCAGGAGGCGACAGGGAGCCTGGGAAGGCTGCCCTGGGTGTTTGGGTGGGTTCCTGGTGCCACTGGAGGTCCCTTCTACCTCTCCTTTATACTGTTTGCACTTGTTTCCAGAGAGTTGGTGGCCCAGCTCTCCAGCCCTCCCTCACAGGGTGTCTGATTTAGTCTACTTGGTCCCTTTTCTTAGCATTTGGATTTTGGGCTTTTTACAACTTCAAAGAGCTTCTCACCCATATTCACTAATTAATTCATTACTCCTGTGAGTAAAACCTGAAGCATCGAGAGGAGAAAGTCATTAGCAAGGACACCAGAGGCTCATTATTTAAGAAGAGACTGCCCAGAGCCAGACTCCCTCCACCAGAGCTGTTAACCCTTTCCTAGCCGACAGGGAAATTCAACAGACCCTCAGCAGTTGTGAGACACTTATTGTGAGCTCAGCCTCGCTAGGTGTCACAGGGGATATAATAAGTTACAAAACATTATTTCCGACCTCAAAGACCTTCCTTTCTGTCTAGTGAGAACAAAGGCTCTGGAGCCTTGGAATCCTGGCAATTTATATGCTCTGAAACTTTGGGCTAAGTAGCCCCTCTGAGCTTCAGACTCCTCATCTCTAAAATGGGATACCAAGTGGTGTAGGGAAATGCCATGGCCTTGGGGGATGTCGTACCAGGCTTTGAAACACAGCTTTCTAGGTCCTTTGCTGTGTGGTGGCTGAGCCTGTATTTCAGGTCTCCTGGGGACTGAAGGTCCTAATTTATGTAGAATCCTCAGCACAGGCCCTGGGACTTGGTACATGCTCAACAAATGCCCTTTAACTTATCTCACTTGGAGAGTCTGAAGGCCAGAATGTGGGTTGATTTGTCTTGGCACTCCTTTAAGAGTTCCTGGATATAATACATTCACAATAAAGATTTGTTGATTTGTTAATTGACCCATGGTAGGAATATCTATTATTGAATAATATCTGTGTCCTAGGCATACATCTCTGCATTGAAACTACATATTTACTTAATCCTCATGGCAATTTCAAGATATGGACATTACTAGAGGCCCAGAGCACAAAATTTGTGCACTGGAGGATGAGGTGTGGGGGGATGTCCCTTAGCCCAGCCTGCACTCTCTTCAATCTGGGACCCCTTGGGGGATATCTGACTGCTGGTAGTTGGACATCCCTCTCACAATCCAGGACTGCTGGCTACCAACCCCTCACCTGTCTGCCTGCCTAATTGCCTCTAACCACTTCTGCCTGTCAGCCTGATCACCCTCTAACCTTGTCTCTGGGCTTAGTGTCTAAAAGGGGCTAAAAAGTTATGGGATGTCACTAAGGGATAAAAAAGGAGATGCAACAGCCTCTCCTAACTACTCCCCTGTCAGCCTGATCAAGGCCTAATTGCTCCATGCTGGACCAATCACCCCCTGATTGCCCTTCCCTGCTGGCCTGGTCATCCCTAACTGCCCTCCCCTGCTGGCGTGATTGTCCACAACTGCCCTCCCTTGCCAACCATCTTGTTACCACATGGGGCAGCCATCTTGTGTAAGGGTGTGATGGTCAATTTGTATATTACCTCTTTATTATATAGGATTATTTTTGCTTTACAAGTGAGAAAAAAGAAGTTCAGCTATGGTGAACTGATCCCTGGGTCTCCTATGCTATCCTGACCAAGAGACCCTTAGTAAAGAGAGTAGACTCCATTTGCATTCTTCCTGAATCAGCCAGCCTGTCTTTCCTGCCGCTTTATGTCTGTGTTCCCTTGCTAAGCCCCCAAGCCAAACTCTGCCCTGGTTTTATTCCAGTTCTCTCGTCCAGTGTTTGTCTTTCTCTTTCTTTTCCCGCAATGGGTGTAGGGTTAAAGTATATTGCTAAACCTGGGTCTCTTTGTGATCTTTTCGCATAACATTTAATCGCTGGTAATGACCGGACCCCAGTGGCGCTTATCTAGTGAGCTTCAAGTTGGCATTTCAATTAGCTGTACTGATTGCTGAGTTGGGGCATTTTATGTGTTTGTGAGAAAGCTTCGCCTGGGAGCAGTCAGCTAAGGGACTTATTACCACAGTACTTCTTGGTGGAGGGGGTAGTGCTGGTGGTGGTAGTAAAATAATCTCATTACAGCTTCTTTTGCTCTGGTTGAGAGAAAACAAGGGAAGTTGACTCTCTCAGGTGATTATTTGTGCAGGGAGGGGCTCTGTGCCCACAAGTAGAAGGTTTTTTTTTCTCCTCTCCGACCCTGCCCTCCTCTCCTCTTTCACTCTCCCTCCTCTTTATCCTCTTCCTTTATCCTCTTCATTACTTTCTTTCCTTAACTAGAACCTTTAATGGAAATAATAGTAACTTAGGTCTCCAGGCCCCATGTGCTCAGGGATGTAGATAGGGTTCCATTATCAGGTAAAACTGGAGTTCACACACACACACACACACACACACACACACACCACTTGTGTTCCACACACCAAGACCACTCTTCCTCCTGGTACCCAGCATTTAAAAAATATTTTTTTTATTAATTTTAGAGAGGAAGGGAGAGGAAGAGAGAGAGAGAAACATCAATGATGAGAGAGAAACATTGATCTTGATCAGCTGCCTTCTCCATGCCCCACACTGGGGATCAAGCCCACAACCCGACCACGAATCAAACCATGACCTCCTGGTTCATAGGTCAATGCTCAACCACTGAGTCACACCCACCAGGCATAAAATGCTAACTTTCCAAAAGCACATTAGCCAAGAAGCATGAGGTTGGGGAGAGGGCTTTAATACTAAATATACCCGGGTTCAAATACTCAGAGTTTATTCGCTCTGTGACTTTGAGCAAGGCCCTAAACCTCTCTGGTTCTCAGCTTTCTAATCTATAAAATGAGAATAATAAATCCTCAATCATAGAGTTGTCAGAGAACAAGAGTGTAAATGGGGGAAAAGCTTTGCACATGTAAGAGCAAAATTATTGGTAGGTGTTGGCATTATTCTTACTTTAAATACTTAAGTATTAATTAAGCATAGTGATTTGGGTGGATTTCTGGATTCTCTATTGTATTCCATTGATCTATATGTCTGTTCTTATGCCAGTACCAGGCAATTTTGAGAACAGTGGCTTTGTAATACAGCTTGATATCTGGTATCGAGATCCCACCTACTTTGTTCTTCTTTCTCAGGATTGCTGTAGCTATTTGGGGTCTTTTTTCATTCCAGATGAATTTTTGGAAAATTCTTTCTAGGTCTGTGAAATATGCCGTTGGTATTTTGATAAGAAGTGTATTGAATTTATAGATTAATTTGTGTAGTATGGACATTTTGATGATGTTGATTCTACCAATTCATGAACATCGTATGTTCTTCCATCTGTTATGTCTTCCTCTATCTCTTTTGACAAAGGAGGTATGAACATACAATGGAGTCAAGACAGTCTCTTCAATAAATGGTGTTGGAAAATTGGACAAATACATGCAAAAAAATGAAACTAGACCACCAACTTACACCATACACAAAGATAAATTCAAAATGGATCAAAGACTAAAACATATGACAGGAAACCATAAAAATATTAGAGGAATCCAAAGGCAGAAAAATCTCTGACATATGCCAAAGCAATTTCTTCACTGATACTGCTCATAGGGCAATGGAAACTAAAAAGAAAATAAAGAATGGGACTACATCAAAACAAAAAAACTTTTGCACAGAAAAGGACACCATCAATAAAACAACAAGAAAGCCCATTGCACGGGAGAACATATTTGTCAATGATATCAATGATAAGGGTTTAATCTTTAACATTTACAGGGAACTCACACAGCTTAACAAAAAGAAAATAAACCCAATAAAAAAAAATGGGCAACTGATGTAAATAGACACTTTTCGAAAGAAGACAGAAGGAAGGCCAAGCAACATATGAAAACATGCTCAAAGTCACTAATCATCAGAGAGATGCAAATCCAAACAACAATGCGGCACCATCTCACACCTGTCAGAATGGCTATTTTGAACAAATTAACAAATAACAAGTGCTGGTCAGGGATGTGGAGAAAAAGGAACCCTTGTGCACTGCTGGTGGGAATGGAGACTGGTGCAGTCACTGTGGAGAACATTATGGAGTTTCCTCAAAAAACTATAACTGGAACTCCCATTTGACCCAGTGATCCCACTTCTAGGAATATATCTCAAGAAACTAGAAACATGAATCAGAAAGGATATATGAACACCTGTGTTCATAGCAGCACAATTCATCATAGCTAAGATTTGAAAACAGCCTAAGTGCCCATCAGCAGGCTCATTACGAAAAAAAGAGAGAGGGCCCAAATAAATAAAATCAGACAGGAAAAAGAAGTTACAATTGAGATCATAGTACTACAAAGGATTACAAGAGAATACTATAAACAATTATATACCAACAGATTGGGCTACCTAGAAGAAATAGAAAAGTCTAAGAAATATAAACTAAGATTGAATCATAAAGAAACAGAAAATCTGAACAGACTGATTACCAGTAACAAAATTGAATTAGTAATAATAATAATAATAATAATAATAATAATAAAACTTACAGCAAATAAGAGCCCAAGACCAGATGGCTGCATAGGTAAAGTCTATGAAACATTTTAAAAAGTTAATACCTATCCATCTCAAACTACTTCAAGAAATTGAAAAGTTAAGAATGCTTTCAAACTCATTCCATGAGGCCAACATTACCCCAATACCAAAATCAAAGACACTATGAAAAAAAAGTATAATCTAACAAACCTGATGAATATAGATAAAAAACTTCTCGAAGAAATATTAGCAAACCAAATCTAGTATTAAATTAACAAGGTGATACACCATGATCAGGAGGATTTATTTCAGGGATGCAAGGATGATTTTATATATGCAAATCAATCATGGATGATGCTCAACTTGTGAATGGCTAAGTGAGAACCACAATCCAGCTCTACTCACCTCCAGATGTTCCAGTTCAGTGAGCTACATTTGAATTTGGATGACTCATTGTCTTTTTTTTCTTAAAAAAAAAAAAAGACCCACAAAACAAAACAAAGGAGGGGTAGAGAGATAGGAACATCAAGAGAGAGAAACATTGATTGGTGCCTCCTGCACGCCCCCTACCAGTGATGGAGCCCACAACCTGGGCATGTGCCCTGACCAGGAATCGAAACAGTGATCTCTTGCTTCGTGGGTCCATGCTCAACCACTGAGACACACCAGCAGGACTGAATGACTCATTGTTGAAAACATGGCTGCTCAAGCTTCTCTGCGCCTCTTTTGTGATAATGCTTGATAGGCCAGACATTATAACATTTACCAATGCTGAAGAGGAGAATGTAAAAGATCACTCACTTATATTTTTCTAGATATCACACACATTTTGGACTAATATGAAAATAGACCAAACGGCAGAACAATCAAACAACCTAACAACTGAACAACCAGTTGCTATGATGTGGGGGAACACAGCGGGCATTGGCAGCAGGTGGCAGAGTGTGGAAAATGGCAGGCATTGGCCATGGCAGGATGGTGGAGCAGGTGAGCAGGGATGTCAGACCAAAGTGGGCAAGCCTCTGGTAGTTACTGAAAATTCTTTGCTCCTGTATACCACGGTCCCACCAGGCACTTACACCTGCTGCTGGCACTGGCCCCACTCACACCTGCTGCCAGTGCCAGGCCCTGGCACCAATTGCTTGGTACCGTCAGTGGGTGCGAGCAGCGGCTGCTGGCCTCAGTCACTCCTCAGGGCTTCTCTACCTCTCCGTGCTCCTGAGGGATGATAGGGGCCGGCAGCCAGTCCTGATCACTCAGCTGGGTGCAGGTGGCAGCTACCAAACCTGATCACCCCTGAGGGCTTCTCCACCTCCTCCGACTCCTGAGGGGCTATTGGGGCAGCAGCTGTCGCTTAGACCCACTGTTGGTGCTGGCCCTGCTTACACCCACTGCTGGCCCTGGCCCCAATCGCTCTGTGCCATCAGCAGGTGTGAGCAGGACCAGCAATTAGCCCATGGGAGCAGCAGCGGTGGGAGCAGGGCTGTTGGTAGACAAGGGATCAGGGCCATGGTAGGAGGGGCCAGATGGTGGTATGGAGGATGGGCCGAGACCCGCCCATGTGCCCACTGCAGCCCCCCAGCCCACAGTTCCTTTCAAGGTGCACAAATTCATGCACTAGGTCCCTAGTGTGTGTGTATCTATATCTATATCTATATCTATATCTATATCTATATCTATACCTATATCTATCTATCTATACCTATATTCATATCTACATATATCTGTATCTATATATATGTAAAAGTTATATATAAATGATAGACACATATACATAAATTGTTTAAAACTTTTCTAAATCATTATGGAAGGAAATATCTTAATTTATAGTAAGCAGCAATGGAAGCTTATTGGCTAAGTGACTTACTCATCTTGGACAAGGTAGCAAAGATCTTGAAGAGATTAAAGTCCCAAACATGTCAGCATCATGAAAAATGTAGGGGTTAAGCTTGAATGAACTCCTGAGCTGCTCTGTCCCTTCCCACTCATACCATACTATCTATTTTATTGTGTCTCTTGGACAGGCATGCCTCTGACAATGTCAGCTTCTCTCTCCATCCTATCTAATAACATTTGGGAGCTTGGGGAAAGCTTTCTCGGATATTTATCAGGCCCCTCAGAACCATGAGGCAATCATTGGGGGTAGGGGGTGGGGTTGGGGGGGTCTCTTTGCAGAGAGTAAGCCAGACTGGCCACTTGGGGGAGCCTAATGCATTATTTTTAGGGCACTTGTTTCCCAGTGCTGATCTTCAGATGGACAAAAGCTGTGTGTGCACTTCCTGCTAATGCTCAGGATGTCAGCCCCTGTGTGCTGAGTAATGGGTAGTCACTTCTTTCTGGCATCTGACAAGGCTCAACCATTGACATCATGATGAAGTCTCACTACAGGGCCTGACACTGGCAGTGGGTGTGAGCGGGGTATGCAGCAGGTGTAAGTGTCTGGTGGGACCATGGTGTACTGGATGTTTTTTATAAGGAAAGGGGATGGTTTCCAGGAGAAGGAGTTTGAGCCTTAAAGAATGAAAGTTTAATATTTTGCCACATCAACTGCTAAACAACACTTATACTTTCTCTAGGTCTCTAAAGCCTTTATAAAAAGGAGATATATGTAATACTATATGTAATACTTTAAACAATAAAGAATTTTTTAAAAATGAAAATAATGTCATTTATGGTTCACCGAGACTGACTTTTGGATGCCTCTGTAAGAAAACCAGAATGTTCTAAGTACTTCTGTGCTCAATTTCATACATTCTTGACACCCAGTAGGTGTTTAAGTATTGGTAAGTTATGAAAGTACTATGATTTATCTTAAGAGTTGAAATTGTGTGTTACAGGTGTTGATAGTGAAGAAGACAGCCTATTTAATAAAAGAGAAATATGCCAATTAACCATCACTCTGCCACACCCACAAGCCATGCCCACCAGGAGCGAGTTTGCAAATTAACCCCAGCCAAGATGGCTGTTGCCTTGGAGTGAGCAGGGGGCTTGGGTTTCCCTAGCAATGGAGGAAGCCAAGCTTTTCGCACACCCTGGTGGGCCCAGGCCATCACACAAGGTTACAAAGTTTCAATTATAGAAGGTAAATAAATCCCAACAAAAATGGTGGCAGCCATGGAGCTGAAGAGAGCAGAGGCTTGAGTTGCCCCCAGTGATGGAGGAAGCCAAGCGTTCCACACACCCTGGTGGGTCCAGGCCTCCACTCAAGGCTATGAAGTTTCAATTATAGAAGATAAACAAATCCCAACAAAAATGGCTGCGGCCACCAAGTGAGCAGGAGGCTTGGCTCCGCTCCAGGCTACAAAGTTTCAATTATAGAAGATAAATAAATCCCAGATAGCCCTGACCAGTTTGGCTCAGTGGATAGAGCATCTGCCTGTGGACTGAAAGGTCCCAGGTTCGATTCCGGTCAAGGGCATGTACCTTGGTTGTGGGCACATCTCCAGTAGGAGGTGTTCAGGAGGCAGCTGATAGATGTTTCTCTCTCATCGATGTTTCTAACTTTTTATCCCTTTCTCTTTCTCTCTGGAAATCAATAAAATATATTAAAAAAATAAATCCCAGATATCAGGGCCTCCACTTGGGTTGCCTGGGGGCGTGGCTGACTTGCAAACCACCACAGGCCCCTTGACCAGGCTTCCCCATGTCTCAAGGGAACCCCCACCCTGATCTGGGACACCATTCAGGGCAAATCAGCTGGCCCCCACCGTGCACCAGGTCTCTATCCTATCTAATAAAAGAGAAATATGCAAATTGACTGTCACTCCAACACACAAGATGGCTTCCCCTATGTGATCAAAGATCCTGCCCCCATGTGAACACAAGATGGCTGCTACAAGATGGCCAGCAGGGGAGGACAGTTGGGAGGAACCAGGCCTGCAAGGGAGGGCAGTTGTGGGTGATCAGGCCATCAGGGGAGGGCAATTAGGGGTGACCAGGCCAGCAGAAGATAGAAGTTGGGGGTGACCAGGCCTGCAGGGAAGGACAGTTTGGGGAACCCAGGCCTACAGGGAAGGGCAGTTAGGGGCAATCAGGCTGGCAGGGGAGCAGTTAGGCATCAAGCTGGCAGGGGAGTGGGTTAGAGGGTGATCAGGCTGGCAGGCAGAAACAGTTAGGGATAATCAGGAAGGCAGGCAGGTGAGCAGCTGGGAGCCAGCAGTCCTGGATTATGAGAGGGGTGTCCAACTGTCCCCTACCAGGATCAGGCTTAAACATACAGTCAGACATCCCTTGAGGGGTCTCAGATTGGAGAGGGTGCAGGCTGGCCTGAGAGACTTCCCCCAGCCCATGCATGAATTTCGTGCACCAGGCCTCTAGTTATATTATAAACTAGAGACACGATGCATGAAATTTGTGTAAGAGTAGGCCTTCCTTCTCCCAGCTGCCACCACCAGCTTCCCTCTGGCCCCCAGCAGGCACCAGGGACCTGGCTTCCCTTGCAGCCCTGACTTCATCCGGAAGGCTGTCTGGAAGGACGGCTGGTCTAATTAGCATATTATGCTTTTCTTATTATATATTGTAATTTTCATTATTATAGGGATTCATCTGGACCAGTCCCAGAGAGAGCTCATGCTAAAAGATACACTATTCCAATAACAACAACAACAATGAAAATCCAAAGCAAAAATTATGAAAAAGTAATTTATATCCATTCTATTTGACTTTTTCAGAGAACATCATAGGGGGAGGGTCCATTTCATCCAGGGAAACACTGCAATAATTGCTTTGCCTTTTCTCTCCGACTCTCTCATATCTTGTAGCTGCTACAGAGTCTCTCTCCATGTATCTCCCACAAGAATTACTTTCTTGCATTTCTTAGCATGTTAAATACCATGTCCGTCACTGGTGACTGAAACGGAAGGGAAGACAAAACAGGCTTGGTGCTTAATGTGTTAAGCAGTTTTATATCTTTTCCCATATCCTTAATTTATTTAAAAAAGATTGATTTTTAGAGAAGAAGGAAGGGAGAGAGAGAAACATCGATGTGAAAGAGATGCATTGAGCAGTTGCCTACTGTACTGCGCTCCCTGACCAGGGATTGAACCCGCAACCTGAGTATGTGCCCTGACCCCAGTAACCCAACCTTTCACCTTCTGGTGCATGCATCAATGCTCCAACTAACTGAGCCACACTGGCCAGGACCCTAATTTTTTAAAATGTAAATCACTTTAGTCTCTTTCCCTTTGAGAAGAGATTTTGCTTCTGTGGAGGACTGGAGGAGTGGGAAAACTCAAAGGACAAATACAGGATTTTTCTTTGTGGGACAAAGGAGACTTAAAGGCTATTAAGACTTAACAGGAAAATTTTTATTCTCTATTTTATATGCTAATTATTAGAAATTGGTTTAGGAATGGGCATGAAATGCATTCCAGTCAAGGAGACCTGAAGATATCTCTGTTAGATATTTATGTCTGGATGTGAAGCTTGGAGCACTGGTGAGCATCTTATGACCATTAGGGACTTAGTTGCTTAAGATAGTGGAGAGGATGATGGGAGCACCTGGGTGTTTTTTTTCTTTCTTTCTTTCTTTTTTTTTTTTTTACAGCACTACCGAACTCATTACCTACCTCTGGATTTCTTGTTATTATAACTTTCCTCATGGTTTAAGCCACAGTGGTGCTGGAGCTGGGATTTCTGTTCCTTGAGGAATTCTAAGAATTGTTTGTGTGGTGGTGAATATTAAATGATTAGCCCATATATAACACTTTGCACCCTGTGTAGCATTTAATAAAGAATCAATAAATGCTAGCTCTAATAAAAATATGACTAAATCCATTATATCTGTCCCCAAGAGTGGCTGAAGGTATAATTCATGTTTTATTTGGTTCTCCAGAAGTTCTTACAAAACAGAAAAATAAAGGATATGGAGGCCAGCAATTATGTAGAGAAAAGTTGACAGGTTTTTCTATATTTATGATAATTTCCTTAGGCTAGATTCCCAGAAATGACATAACTGGGCACAAGCATTTTAAATTCTTGTCACATATATTACAAAATTGCTGAACCATTTTATGGGACAACCAGCCATCTTGTTAAATGTCTCTTTCACTAATCTTGGTCAGTGTTTGGAATAATTATTTAAAACAGATTGTATTTTTTTCTGGTAGGCAAAATGTGGACTTATAATTCTGATTTCAGTTTTTTGGACTAGTGGTAACTTTTAAAATACTTAACTAGGTGTCAAACATCTCCTGGGGCTGGTAGAGGTTTAGGAGCAGTCACTAGTAACTTACAGTGGTCTGACTGTTTTGAAGTAAATAAAGGGCTTGGAATAATTTGCCTTTGTAGCATCCTGGGTCATCTAAAATTTTCTGGCTATGTTTCTCTTGAACTTCTGGAGGCCTCTTCTTGAATGAGAACAGTAGAAGGGTAGGCAATGCTACGGAGAGCATATTATTACCAGGAGTACCCTTAAGATGTGTAGGGAACCCTTGAAAGATATTTTTACAAACCCCTGTATATATCAACAATTTGAATCAGCCCAAATCAATGTCAGCACCTTTTTGATGGACAAATTTGGCATGATTCTCACAATAGAAATACCCTTGCACTGGGAGCAATTCTCTTATCAGGCCACTCTCTTAGAACCAGAGATTAGCTTCTAGGCTCCTGGATAATGTAGTGGGCAAGAGTCTTAGAGATCCATGGGGCATCTTATAACCCTACACATAGTAGAGGTGGGAATAGAGAGTTGGAGAACATCTCAAAAGAAAGAAATGGAACCCCTGGTCTATTTATAGTCCAGGCCTAATGCACTCTACCGGGACTAACATTGCTTGCCCAAGACCCAAAACTATCTTTAGAAAATGAGGAGAACACTCATAATAATGTAGGCCAAGCATGTCAAACTCATGGCCCACAGGCCACATGCCTCATTTATTTGGCCCGTGTTAGCCTTTGAGTTTGACATACTTGGTATAGGCCCCCTTGCCTGGGTCTAAGGGTCACTTATTATTATCACTACACTAACAGCTAATTACAATTGCATTTTTCTCATATCCAAGGCCTTGTGCTACATGTTTTGCATTGAGCTAGATGTAACACGATTTCATTTACAGTTGTAGCAGTAGTGCTTAGATGCTAACAGACTGGCTTGCTTAGGCAGTGTAATATAAGCTGGTGCTCAAACCAGTTTGGTCTAGCACCGTAGCAACAGAGAAAGGCCCCTCTGGGCTTTCTGTTCTCCCCTACAGGAGTTCCTTTTTCCACTTGCCTTTTAAATCTCTGACTTTTAGAGGATCTCACATCTGGTCTTTCCCATTAAGCATTTGCTTTGAGTCTGTATCTAATGACACCCTTGCCAGCCCCTTTCTTTGACAGCATTTCATAATACAGATGTTTTCTTGAACATTCAGTGAGATCTTTTCAAACAACATGGAATTATGGTTGTAGAATAGGTTTCTTGGAGGTGGGCTGACTCTGATAATAGTTCAGAACTTTAGGGTCACAGTCAGTCACAAATGAACATATCATTTCCATAGTCAGCCACACATTTCAGTTTTGGAATGGCTACCCCAGGAAATTTAAGAAATGTTTGTTTTCCACCCCATTATTTTCCAAGGGAAATGTCAAATGAATATATAATTTCCAAAAAAGCATCTCTAAATTAAGATACTATGCAACTGGCTATTATGGGTCTTTTCTATGACTCCCAATCTTTTTATAAGACTAGAGGCCCAGTGCACAAAATTTGTGTACTGGGATGGGGGAGATGGAGATTCCCTCAGCTTGGTCTGCACACTCTTGCAGTTCAGGACCCCTTGCTCCTTACCACCCTTCTTAGTGCTGCCATGGAGACAGAGAGGCTCCCACCACTACCACTGCACTCGCCAGCTGTGAACCTTGTTTCTGGCTGAGTTGTGCTCCTCCTGTGGAGGAGCTGCTCCTGGTGGTCAGTGCACATCATAGCAACCAGTCTTTCTGCCAGTCATTTCACCAGTTTTTCCAATGGTTGGTCAATTGCATATTGGGCTTTTATTATATAGGATATTCATTCACTCGTTCACCTGCTGGGATATACAACAATGGCAGATAAATGGAAAAATGGAAACATTTGAAGTCTGCAGTTATTTCTAAATGGCTACATTTTCTCTCTGACAGTTTTAAAATGATGTCCAGGTGGACTATCTGATTGCCCTCCTTCACACCCCCATGGAACATGCTTGGAAAATACAGACGGACAGTGAACTTTGATGACATATTTAATATGGCATACTGTTTTAGTGTGAAATGTGCAAATATGTTGAAGTAACTGAGCTATCAGTCCACCATTGATGAGAGGAATTTGCACACCCTTTTCATTCCTTGTGAAAGAGATCTCATTTTATTTGCTTTGTATTGCTAAATTCAGAGAGTAAGAGGACTGGAAGTTGGCATTCAGCCATTCAGCTGCAGAGTCTACAGTCTGAATATTTTACATCTGTCAATGGGATCCCCTTGGCATCATGTCAGTACACAATGAATGTAATTTCAGAGAGTGGGGAGATCCTCTGCACCATTTTTCTCATCATAGAAACATCTATTGTGTGAACCAATGAGCTGGTTTGAACCCCTCTATTATAGTTCTACTTTCAATTGCCAAACAGTTATACTTTCTCCAACTTTGACACTTACATTGGATGTGATTCTATGAAAAGAAAATTATGCCACCTAAGATTCAATTGAAAGCCTGTTTATTGCAGTGGCAGATACTGGAGAGCCACTTGTTTGAATCTCTGAGGGCTGAGAGGATTGATTTTGGAAAATAAATTAGCTCCCCACCCCCTTTGGGTGAAGTGTAATAGTAACTTTGCCAGGGTAGGGTAGCGTTATTAGACTTTTCACAAGATTCAAGAAAATCTTGTAAAATTTGTTGTCCGATGGGTTGCAAACACCAGCATAGCCCTGAGACAAAGCAGCCACTTCCCCTTCTATAAATGTCTTTAGCCTCTTATGCCACGAAAAGCAAAGTGACTCCTTAGCAGAGGAGGTGATTTCTGAGAGGAGGCAGAGGGTGATGCAGTAGGAAGTCATGGAAACCAGGAGGGGAGAAGATGTTAGAAAGATGATATCAAAAATTACAAATGCAGCAGATTATCAAGACAATTTATAAGTGGGAGGGATAGTCAGTTGTCCATCAGCACTTGGTAGTTCTCCCACTTGAATATCTGTGTCCTCTCTTTAAATCCCTATTGGCAGTTATCAAGGTCCAGGTCTCCATTAAATCTTTCTAAATTATTGCAATGGGCTCCTAACTGGTTCCCCAGACCGCTCTCCCTTCCTGGAACGTTGACTTAGTCAGATGATAGGGGTACTGTGGCTCACCTCTCTCCTGCATCTCTGCCTTCCATCTCCCCATCGTTCACTGTCCTTTTCACAAAAGACGGACTTCTCCCATTCTTTTGATTAGACTGGGACCTCCCTTATATAAAGTGAAATATCAATGACACCAGGATAACTCCTGATTTGTTAAAGGAGCACGATAAAGGAATTTAGAAAAATCTCTTTCTGGACAAAACCTACATTTCAGTACTATTTTCTGTTTTCAAAAGAGCTACAGTAATTCTTTCCTGTCTTCATTTTCTTACCTCTACCACAGGCATGGCAGATGGACCATTTAGACTGGTGACACAGATTGTGTACACAGAAATGCAAAAGAGAAGAGCCCGTTAACTGCTTTAAAATATTATACCAATGATTATCCTTATTTTATGAAAGAGGCATCTGAGGCTCAGAGAACTTAAGTGACTTCCTCAAGCCATGGAGTCAGTGACAAGCAAAACTGAAATCCCAGGATCATGCCATTTTCAAGGGGACCCTACTGAATACTGACGGGAGCATTTGCTCTCCTAGTAAGGAGAGCATTTGGAGAAAGGGGCAAGAAGATAGATGAGATAGAGTGCAGATGAGGAAAAGGCAGAGCACTCCCAGCCTTTATAACCTGTTCCCCATGGTTGATGAGCTGGGCAACAATTTCTATTTGCTGACACGATTTCTATGCAACTATTCCCTCCCTCTCTCCTGCATGCCCCATAAATTCTGCACTGAAATTCATGATGTATGCAAATTTTTGGTGCTGCATGACCTTTTTTCTTTTTTGGTAGGGAGAATAAGTCTCATAAAAGGGATGGAGAGTCCCATCTGAGTGGTCCCCCTTGACCGAGGGGACGCACAGAGACAGCTTAGGTAGTACAGGAGGTAGAGAAAGTCATGATTCTGGAGTGAGACCCGGGAGTAATTCTTAGAAATGTGGGGAGGATTTAAACATTGAGAGCCAATGGAAGTGAGAGTTTTGAGCTCATCTTATCCAACTCTCCTCAGGGCAGGCTAGCCCCTATTGATCTCTGCGTTTTATCTGTCCTACCCCTGGCACCATATATTCTCAAAGTACCTTATTTCTTTCCATCCTAGAACCTCACATGGTTCCTGTTTCCTAGCAACAATAAATCAATGGTTTGACAGAGATTCTTAAGGAGACTGGTCTTGTAGAATCACTGGGGCAGAAGTCTCACTGATGTGGGTTCAGGAGAAAGTTTGAGATGGAAGAGTAGGAATAGGTGGCATCAGCCACACATTCCCAAACTGGGGAGGGGTAGCTAAAGTGAGCTACATCTATTTTTATTATTTCCAAGACAAAAGATACAGGCCTTAAGAATATTAGTAGGCATAGGAGAAGGAGATGAGACTCCTTTAAGAATAATTTGATTTTTCCCTCGTCAGTTACATATCCTATCTAATAGAGTGAATATGCTAATTGACTGCCCCACCCTCAAAGATGGCAGTGTCCACAGCCACAAGATGACAGTGCCCAGTCCCCTCAGCCCCACCAGGTTGGCAGGTGTGTGGCAAGGCTGGGCCTGCCCCCAGGTGGGCCCCGCTGCTCTGTGTACCTGCCTCCAGAATCCCCCAGTCCCTTCAGCCCCCTAGCTGCCCAGGCCTGGCCTAAGGTGCAGGCAAGCCTCAAATGTTGGCTGCCCAGCCGCCCAGGGCCACCTGATGCTCAGGTAACCAGCAGCTTGTGCTGCTGGCAGTGGCAGCCTCAGAGGTGTGATTGGGCATCGCCTTCCCCTGTTGGCCCCTGAGGGCTCCCGGACTGTGAGAGGGGGAAGGCTAGGCTGAGGGACCCCCCCGACATCCACTCCAGTGCATGAATTTTCATGCACCGAGCCTCATGAATTCTTTACTCTATAAAACAATTCATGTCTAACAGTCACCTAAACATAATTGACTCATCATCTTGTCTGCAGCTAGTTGTCATTCGATCAGTTTCCTTCTTCAAGTCTTTCAGGACTTTCCAGAACCTTCTGTTTACATTTTACAGCTGACCAAGTGCTGTTTTTTGATTTGGCTTATTTATTCTCTTGCCTTAACCTCCATCCACCCTCCAGAATGGCACCATGCAGCTCTATGGCACCACCTGCAGTTCCTGGAAGGCACTACACACCTTTAAATAAATTATTAGCCTTCCTTTATTCTCTCAGCCCCTCTCTGCTTGGGAAAGTTCTCCTTTTAGCTCAGGTGACACTTCCTCCAAAAACATCTTTTTCAGCCCTAGTCATCTTGGTGTTTTCAGAGCAATCCTTGCTTTCCTCTTTGGTATTAGAGCAATTTTGTGTTGAGCAGCTATCTGGATGCTGAGATTGGCATGGCAGGGACCATTGTGTTTTTGTCTCTGTGTCACGGTTCTTTAGTCTGCCACCAAATAGGACTGCAATAATTTTCTATCTGCTGAATGAAGTAAGGGCAAAGAACACTTAGCCATTTGTAGCACAAATTATATCAAGATTCAACTACCTGTTTCCATTTTATGGTTTTAAAAGACAACATCCTTCCCTGCCCCCCAAGTACACAGTATTAGAGCAGGTTAGTCAGTCTCTGTGCAATAGCTGATTCTAGTTTCAAGTGATAATATTTGGGGCAGCTCTAATAGCCTTACAGATTACATTTCCTTTTCCTTTAGAATGAATTTCTCAGTATAAATTCTCCAAATTGATATTCTTGGGTCAAAGAGTGTAAACATTTTTTTATGATTCCTATCACCACTTGCAAAGTTGCTTTCTGCAAAGATGATGTCACTTTATAGGGCCACCACCAAGCATGTTTTCTCTGTTAGGTGATTTGTTCATTGTTACATAGCAAGTCCATGTAGAGCCAGTTTCAGACCCAATTCCAGTGTCTATGCCTTTAACTACTATTCTGCACCTTAAAGCTGACTTCGGGGAGAGGAGATGAGTTTTCTGATTTGGTAAAAGAGAAGGGGGGATGATTTAAAAAAAAAACACATTTCTTTATTAATTCAGGTAAATTTCTTTATTCCCCCACTACCCCCCATCTCTCATTCATACCCCCATCCTCTGTTGTCTGTATCCATTGATTAGGCTTATATGCATGCATATAAGTCCTTTGGTTGATCTCTCTCCTTTACCCCCACCATCCCCTATCTTTCCTGAAGTTTGACATTCTGATTGATGTATCTCTGTGTCTGGATCTATTTTTGTTCATCAGTTTATGTTGTTCATTATAGTTCACAAATGAATGAGTTCATGTGGTATTTTTCTTCCTCCTCCTGGTTCATTTCACTTAGCATAATACTCTCCATCTCCATCCATGTTGTTGCAGATGGTAAGAACTTTTTTTTTTACCACAACATAGTATTCTATTGTGTAGATGTACCACAATTTTTTAAGCCACTCATCTGCTGATGGGCACTTAGGCTGTTTCCAAATCTTAGCTATGATGAATTGTGTTGCTATGAACATAGGAGTGCATATATGATCTTCTGAGAGGGGCTATAGTGAGGGCAGTGTCCCATAGACACCAGATGACCCCCACAATGGTGGTCTTGCTTTCTGGGATGAATATGACAACTTGATTGGCACATTTCTGTGACATTTTTCAACAATAGTCTGGGCTTGGGGAACAAGAGAGAAGAAAGGGGAAAAGGGGATGTTCTGGGTTTGTGTGTTGTTGGGTTGCATTCAGAACTGAAGAAGGGGATTCTGTGGTCTGGATTCGGGAGGGCAGCATTACCATGGCTAACACATTGGCCAAGGCCAGAAACTTTGCTATTACCGTGGCTGACTACATGGCCATGGGACTTTGCTATCTGCATGGTTCTGTTACCACTGCCACCATGGTGATAGTGACTCCTGCGTTAGCCAGGGTTCTCCTGAGAAGCAGAACCAGTGGGATAGAGAGATACATCATATAGACCCATTAGGAGGAACTGGCTCACACTGTTATGGAGGCTGAGAAGTCCCCCAATCCATAAGCTGGGGACCCAGGAAAGCCAGTGTGGCATAACTCAGTTCAGGTCTCAAAGCCCAAGAACCAGGGGAGCTGATGATGTGTAAATCCTGTTCTGAGGGTAGGAGAAGCAGTGAGGCAGGAAAAAGGGTGAAGCCTCCTTCCTCTCCATTTTATTCTATCCAAGCCACCCAAGGACTGATGATGTCCTCCCACACTGGGGAGGACCACCTGCTTGACTGGGACTACAGATTCTGGTGCTGATCTCACCGGGAAACACCCTCACAGACATGCCAGCAATAATATCGAATCTGGGCACCCCATGGCAAGCCAAGGTGACACACAAAATGAACCATCCCAACTATTGCCACAGGACAAATCCATCACCCAGAAGGTGCCAGTCCCAGTGGGAGGGGCTTTGTGTGGCTTATTTAGCCCTGCAGATACCCTCTGGGGCAGTGTGCTGGCCTGTGCTGGTCTGTGCTCAGATGCACTGCCACCCTCCCTGCTCTCCTCTGTACTGCAGCTGTCAGACTCTGAGACCTGCATTTTTCAGGCTGTTTGGTTTACTGGCTGCCATTGGGCCAAAGAGGGGATGTCACCAGCAGTGTCTGCATCTCTGTCCTGGCTCAGCTCCTACCACCCGACCCCTCCCCTTCTGAGTCCAGGCTCACAGGTAGGCCCTGGGCCTTCAGCTCCTGCCTATGTAATAGGTGCTTTCATTATCCTTATTTGCCACAAAAGACAAAGAGAAGTTACTTTCCCAAGATTGCAGGCTACAAAGTGGTGGTGCTAGAATGCACACCCGGTCAGTCTGACCAGGGAACCGAGTCTTGGAGCATCAAGGAACAAGTCCCAAGTCCTTTTGCTAAAAGGTGTTGGAGCCAGAATCCAGCTGCCTGGAAAGAGCATCAGGTGGAGAGGAGGAAGAGAGCGCCAGATGCAGAAAGCACCTTTGTCCCGGACTTCGATTCCCTCTGAGCTTGGAATCCTGGATGCCAATGCTGCCCAGGGAAGGGAGAGGCGGGGGGTGGGGGTGGGGGCGGCAAATGAGGCGGAAGAGAAGGAGGAGAAAGAGAACGGGGAGGAAGAGGAGGAGGAGGAGGAGTGGGGAGTGGTCTTTAGAATGACTTGTCTCTGAATGGCCAGGTCCACACAGCAGACTTCAGAGGCTGGGCTTCTGCACACAGTCTTCTTATTGCTCTTGGCCAACTGGCTCCAATGACTTCAGGCATCAGCACTTCTCCAAAGCCTCTGCCCCTCAGGGGCTGCTCTCTGCCTTTTGCCAGCGCTTTTGATCAGAAGGTGCGGGCACTGAAGGCGCAGCTAGAAAGCCCTGTCTGAGGGCTGCCTGGGAACTTCCTGGGATGGCTTCAAAGGTCAGAAAGCAATTTGCAGCTTTTGTGTGAAGGCCACAGGGTTTGGGGAGGGAGTGCTCTGGTTGGTGGGGGAGCTAATTAGGCCCAGAAACTGTTTGGCCACCTCACAAGTCACTTGAAAGCCCCTGGGAGATACCAGGGTGAGGAGGACGAGGACCACTTTGTGCTCAGCAGGCAGCTGAGCTCTTGGCAGGGTTGGGAAATGAGGTCTGGGGAGACCAGTACTTAATAACCATCAGGGGATTGCTGGGCGATGGCCAGGAGTGGCTGCCCTACATTCAATCCTGCAAGCAGGCTGTGCTGAGGCCACAGTCCTAGGATGCCATACATTGTTTCTGGGATATCTCTCTAGGCAGAGCTACTAATGACAGGTCACATATGCTGTTGTATTCTTATTAATAAAGATCTCCATTCTTATCAATGAATTGACCATTTCCATAGTGATTAATACACTTTGCAAGAGTGAAATTAGAATATTCTAAAAGCAGAAACCCTAAAGAAATACCAGGAGAGGAAGAGAGACGTTTTAGTTATTTATAAATCACAACCACTGCCAATTTGTTTTTGTGAGGAAAGGAACAAAAAATATGCATGATTAGACCACATTTGGGGTGATAGAAATGTACCTCTAGCTATAGGGAATGGCTTCATTTTTAAGGTTCAGTAGACCTCATTTTAAACTTGCTACCTGCTTGTACTGTTTCAGTCCCTCTTCTAATTGAGGATAATTGTGGGTTCGCATGATTGCCAATAATAAATAGAAAATCCAGGTAAGGCACACGACACGTGTTCAGTGAGCATGAGTTGTTATCATTATCACACAAACACCCTGAAGGGCTAGTTATCAAAGTTCAAAGTCAGCCTCCAGCCATTTAAGTCTTCAGTCTTTCCCTTCAGCCTAGGAGACAGCATGCAGAGCTGGCACCATGCACTTGTATTGCCACCTGCATTGCCTTCTTCATTCATGTCCATTGACCTTTAATGGGAATGGCTGGATAGAGTGTACAGATTCGCTGAAGAAGTTAGTCTAAATATCGCAGCGGCATTACAGCAGGGGCTGTTCCCTGTGCTCCAGGCCGGTGGCTGAGTCCTTTCCTGTGTTGTCTGTGTTTTGATCTGCTTTCCACATCTGTCCTCTTTTTATGTTCATAGTGTGGACTCCTTGGGGCCCCTCTGCAAGGTGTCCAAGTGTTCTCCAAAAGGCCTCTGTTGTCCTTGCTGCAGATCCTCACGAGCAGGCATGATTCCTCTTCTCCAGGGAGCCTCATGGTCCCGTGTTGCTTGGGCAGCAACATTTACAGCCTGAACTTGCTTGGAGTGAGCAACGAGGCACAGCTGTTGGGTAGCCTCGCCTCCTGAGACATTACATATGGAAATCTTGGGCAAATGGAGTGTCAGTTAATACGGATGGAGAGGCTTTATGATGGTTCAGGCATTCTGCTCCCTGCTTTCTGGGTGTTAGTGTTTATAGTGAACACATTGGGAAAGGCAGGCGAACATGGAGTCAGGTACCCTTAGATTTGAATTGGCAAGCCTTCCATGTACTCTGGCTGTGTGACCTTGCACCAATTACTTATAGGCCTCAGTTAGCTCATCTGCAAAGTGGCAATCATGCTCACTGCCTTCGAAGGTTACTGGGAAGATAACTGAGCCAACATCTGTAAAGTGTAAGGCAGATAAAATAAATGTGCATTCTTTTTCTGTCTTTCAAGTTCTATTGAATAATTTCTACAGGTGTTTGACCCTCCAAAAACTTCACATCTATGGATTTCTTATCTCACCTTTTCTCCCTTTGCACCTTAAAAGGACCCCCATATTTCCTCTTTTCCACTCTGCCATGGCTCATCTCTTTCAAGCTGCTGAAATATTCACTAAATCCACAGCCTTCTGTGGTTTTGCTCCTCAAAAGTTTGCTTCTGTACTATCTGTTTCCTTTTGGAAAGCCCCTTTAGGTGAAAAATCATTGAATTCTTGGCAAAGTGTTCTCAGGCCCAGCCCCTCACCACCACCAATTTTATAATTCTAGTATTTAGGTATATCATCCATTTTTTTAAAGTCAATTTTTTGCTTATGCATGTGCTAAAGGTCATAGGTTTTCAAATTTCTGTTATTTCTTATGGATATTCAATCATTCCAAGCACCATTTGTTAAAAAAGACTATTCTTTACCATTGAATTGCCTTGGGAACAGGAAATTATTAAAATTGCCTTGTTAAAAAATATTTGACCTCGAGTAAAGGGTTAATTTCTGAATTTTGTTTCTTAGTCTCTGAGTCTATCCTTATGTCATTGTCACACTGTCCAGATTATTGTAGCTTTATAGTAAGTTTTGAAATGGGGTAGTGTGGTAGAATGATAATGTTAATAGGAATAATGTCTCATTTTACCCGAGGAATATGATAAAGAAGAATAGATAAACTGGAAATTAATGTAATTGGCAAGCCTTCCAGGTACTCTGGCTGATAAACCATAAATCTCTCCAGGAACTGGCTTACAAAAAAAGTGCAGACTGTTCTCCATGGTCACAGGATGGCCTGGGCAGATGTCTGACCTCATTATGTTTTCAAAACTGCCTAGTGGTTTCCAAAAAGCTGTGTGCTATGTGTTGGAACAACCATTTCAAAGAGAAGCAATAAACCTCAAGCTGCTTTTCAATATCTCAAAAGAAGCACGTGGGGTCTTAGGTTCACATAAAATTAACACCTTCATTGTCTTTCACAGCCAGACCAGGGTGAGGTTGCTATCCAGTTTTGTTCTGTGAATCTGTTCACAAAGCAGGGAGAAGAGCCTCCTTAGAAGTGGAAAAAGCCAGTCTATAATGGGATTCAGATTTTCAGAAGCTATGCATCAGATATAATGTATGTTCTCCATATTATTGCTCCTTACACTTATAGCTTCATAAAATAATTCAGGAGACATTTCTCAAATATCAATGAAATAGGAATTCCCTGGGCATTGACAGCAAGTTCTCAACTGAGATGTGATGGAACATTCCCGAGTGGACTTAGTGCCTGGACTTAATTCTGGGTTCTTCCTGTTCATGGGTGCCTGTGCCTTCATTTCCTCCCCTTTCTAAAGGGTACAGGCCTCTAGCCATTGTTATTATGTAATGAATACACGGCATATTTGTTTTTAAATAATTATCTTTTCATATTTTTCAGAGCTCAGTAAAGTGGAATCAAATGAGTCATAAAGAAATCCAATGCGCCTCGCCTATACTGCTTAGTGGTTGAGCATCAACCTAGGAACCAGAAGGTCACTATTTGATTCTCGGTCAGGGCACATGCCCTGGTTGCAGGATTGATTCCTAGGGCGTGCAGGAGGCAGCCAATCAGTGATTCTCTCTCATCATTGATGTTTCTCTTTCTCTCTCACTTCATTTCTGAAATTAATTATAAAAAAAAAAGAAGAAATCCAATGAAGTAACTTCCTTTGGTCAAATGCTTTTCTCCCCCACAAAACACTGAATTAAAAGAAAGTAAACCCAGGCTCCAGAATTGCAAAACGCCAGGGATGCCAGCCCACCCAAGCCTCTCCAGAAATATTCTAAAGCACGGGCAACCTCTTCCACCCAAGTTACAGTTTAGAAACAGAAAAGGGAAAACAGGCCAGATCACTCCAGTCCTTGGCCACCAAGGCCAGCAGCTGCCTTTGTTAGGCCTCTCCTCGCCATGGTGAGGGCTCCAGCTGGAGCTGAGGGGCTGCCATCTGTACCACCGCAGGTGGTTGTATAATTAGCCACACACATTTGTAGCGCTGTAAAGAGAAGCCTAGTAACAGATCCATCTTCGCTGTGCATCTGTTAGATGCTACAATGGACTGGAAGAAGGTCTGTCTGGAAAATAGATGAATCGAAATGCCTTTGTCTTTTATATCTTCTGAAGTTGCTTATTTAGGCAAAGTCACTGCTGAAGCCTGTGTAACTGGGATGGCAGGAATAAGCGAGCTTGAAGGGTATCTGTATCCTCTGCTAGCCACTGAGCTTGTGCCTCTTCTGCATCCTTTAGGAGCCGGCACCAGCCAGCTGTGCCCTCTAAAGGGGCCACTCTTTACTTAACAGGGGTGGAGAACCTTTTTTTCTCTTTTTTTGCCAAGAGCCATTTGGATATTTATGACGTCATTCTCGGGCCTTACAAAATTATCAATTTAAAATTTAAAAATTAGCCTTCTATATTTGGTCAAACATTTAATTAACTCACCCCTAATGCCTTGGCAGGGCCAGACCCAATGACTTCCTGGGTCCTATTGGCCTGTGGGCTGCACATTCTCCAATCTGCTGTACTAGAGTCTCTTGCATATCTTCTGCCTTGAATTGAGGAATTTGGTCTGACTTACTTTTCATCCTTCAAGATCACATGGATATACATTTGTATCTTTTACACCAACCAACAATGGAAATGCTATCAATCAAATGCTGCTCAAATAAGACATTTATATTACTTTTAAACTAAAAATGCATCTGTCCCAAACACATCTGTGAAGATAGGGTCCCAGCTTAGCAGACAATGAGGTTCCATGAAGCCCCTCTCATTTTTCTGTATAATGTGTTGATTTCTCTTGTGTGGACCAGAAGGAGAACTTGGAAGCCAGTACCTTGATGATCAGGTGACTTACATGTTAAAATGGAAAAGGTGATAGTTTGATCCTCCACCTGCTGCTCATGATTTTACTTTTTATTTTGTTCAGAGCCAGTTGAAGAAGGGAAGCATTGGATGCTCATTGAAAATGCCCAATTAAATTGATTTGATTTCTCTGATACCAGTGACTTCTCCTGTCTCAGTTTAGGTCATTTTTAAAGTTTTGACTAATCTGAAAAATTGCCATTCAAAATGATTCTTAATCTTTATTTGATAGTCATGTTCTTCTTCCAATAAAGGGCTTTTTCAACTAATAGCTAGCAAAACACTGGCTGGACTTCCATCCATCATGAAAGGGTGATGTTGGCCACCAGCTGCTGCCCCAGTGATTGGTACCCGAATGGATGTATATGGGATTTCAAATTAGAGTTTCATTAAAAGTTTGAAAAGTCCCAGAATAACACACTCTGTTCTTCTCAGGTTGTTAAGATGTCTTCCTCACGGCTCTTAGGACTGAAAACCCCTTATTTAGATAAAAGGCAGGCCTGACATGTCATTCAGAGAATAGGTAGATTTAGAAAGTAGGTCTGTGGGTGTTTTGCGTGTGTGTGTGTGTGTGTGTGTGTGTGTGTGTGTGTGTTAATACCTGAAGCAGGCTTTATGAGCCACTATCCTAGGGAAGGTTTTGTGACTCACCTGGCAAGATGAGATAATGGGTTTCTACATTTAGCATCTGTGTTCTCTGGCATCAGAACTTTTTTTTTTTAGCTCTGATTTAAAAACTTACTACTATAAAGATGAGGTGCGGAAAGAGCCATTTTCTGATAATAAGGAGAAAGACTTCTTTAAAATATCTTATAAACCAGAGTAATGAGTGAAAAGGAAGAGAAATGAGCCTTGGTTAGATTTTATACTTTACCAAGCCAGGAGAAGAAATGTTCTGAGTGTCTTTTGCCCAAAGTAAGTGCTTGAAACCCAGCTTAAGATGTGAGTAAAGTTAGCTTGCTTATCACTAATTTAAAATAGAAAAGGGAAAAATGAATCAGTAAAAATGTAAACCCTGGGGAACCAAGGGAAATTTCAAGAAGCTTTTCATATTTTGTTCCTGTGTTCTGGTTCCAATCCTCTGTTCTTCCATTGGTTCATGGCTGCCAGATTAATCCCCCTCACATGTCATTTAGTATAGGATCCTTTCCCTGCTCAGCAATCCTCAAGCGTGGCTTACTGTCCCCAGAAGGAGACCTAAGTCAATAGTCTGGCTTTCAAAGGCCATCTTGCACTGGTATCTGCCCTACTGTGAGACTCTCCCTCCACAGCGACAGCCCAAGAATTCTCTTTGTTTCTCCTGAGCATCTGTGCACATTCTCACTTCTTGGTTTTTGCTTGTGTATGTGGTGGTCCAACCCCGGTGTGTGTGTGTGTGTGTTTGTGTGTGTGTGTGTGTGTATGTTACTGAAGAGACTTCTTCAAAGTACTATTACCACCTCCATGCTATTGTTACATGTGGGATGTGTCTATGCCTGGGTCTGCTTCTCGGAATCCTAGTTTTTCTTGAAGGCTGGCTTCAGAGTACCCAGCAGCCCAACATAGATAAGTAGATATAAAAGGAGTAAGACATCCTAGGCTTGGGGAAAATGAGGCAAAAACTGGGAATGTTTGAAATGCAACAGTCAAACTTTAGGCCTGCACATTGTCTAAATGAGTTAGCATTGCCCGAGGCAGCTGCACAGGGAATTTCTAAGGCCCTTTATTAGAAAGGTGCCAGTTTTGAGGTTGGAGAGGATTGAGTATCAGTCCTCTCTTACTCATTGGGGCTGGATTGGTTTGGGTGAGTCACTTATTCCTTCGACATCTAGTTCACTCACTTGGAAGCAATGGGCTATGTATGCCTTTATCATAGGGATCTGATGTTTGACAGCTGCAATGTGTGTAGCATATAGTGGGTACTTAGTCAATGTTGGTTCCACTCCCTTCTGGCTGTCTGGGTAGCAGAGACAGAATGACCAGCCAGCCGTTGTGACTGAGTGGCAAGCACCAACAGGTTGCTAAGGACTGAATGTTGGTGCCTCTCCAAAATTCATATGTTGAGGCTTTCATCCCCAATGTGATGGCATTTGGAGATGAAGATTTACACAAGGTCATGAAGGTGGGGTCCCCATGATGAAATCAGTGTCTCTATATAGAGTCTTCCTCCACTATGTGAGGATACTGGTGGCCATCTGCAAACCAGGACATGGGTGGACAGGAATCAAGGTGGACAGCACTTGACCTTGGACTCCCAGCTCCTAGACTGTGAGAAATAAATGCTGGTTGTCTAAGCCATTCAGTCTATGGCATTTTGTTAAAGCAGCCTACACTGACTAAGACATGTGCCTTGCCACATCCCCCATTTCCACCTGCCACCCCTACGTTCCTGTGCATGAGAACTTTCTCTCTGATGAATTGAAAATGCTGGGGTATTACATTCTTGTTATAGTAATAATAATAAGGATACAATACAAATATAAAATAAAAAATTGGGTGTGACATATTAGAGAGTGGAATGAAGTGTGAACGCCCTTAAAAGAGATGTGCATATAAGAGATAAAAAAGTTTGTACCCCACATGTAAGACCAGATAGCAGAACACCTGGGACCCGCTGATAAGACACACTGAAGATGTCTGCTTGAGCACATAAAAGAGAACAAGCTCCGAAGGAGATTAGAGCCGCTTGTCTGCTCCTCCACAGACGGTCGCTCTCCGCTCCCCTTCCTGCATCGTGCCTGAATTCTGCACTCTGCCGTGGACCCTGTGTCCGAACCGTGAGCCACAAGCTGAGGCCTCTACAAGACTCTGAGCAGCAGCTGTAACGTCCAAAATCCAGTGTGTGTGTCTGTCAGCGTGGATCTCCGGGTGGCCTGCTGAGGTCTTCAAACCACCAGGGCTCTGGTAAATAAACCATGTGTGATTTGTGCATTGCCTGTCTCCTGTGCAATTTATGCTCGGCCAATATTTAATAAGTGCCTTGAGTAATCCGTATAAGTTCATTCTATTGGCATAGAATACTCTTGGCCACCTGTGCTTGTGTCCTTAGATAAATTCTGGGACAATTCTTAGGGAACAATGACAAATGGGGCTCTGTGTATAAAAACCCTCATTGCTGGGTGTGATAATTCAGAAGGAAATATTTTACACTGGCTGTCAAAGTGAGCCCATAGGTTTGAACTCTAGATGCCCATCGTGGTAGCTGGCTAATAACACACTTTTAGTTGCCTACCTTCCTTTCCTGGTTTTCACTCCTCTGCTACTATTTCCCCCTCCCTCCCTTCTTCCAAATAAACTACTTGCACTACGTCCCAGATCTCAGAGATGGCTTCTGGAAGAACCCAAACGAAAACAGATGCCTAGTCTACATTCTGTGTTACAACTCCTCCCCACAGGGCTGCTCTAGTTCTTCCCCAATTATTTTCTAGATCGGGTGGCAGAGGAGATATATCATCTCCGTCTTCATGAGCCGTGCTGTCATTGTGTAATGTAAGCAATGTGACAGGGGCAATAATATACTACATCTCAATCACTCTAGTGTGCAAATTAATACAACAGTCGGGCACCTTCCATGTCTCTGATATTAAATGATGAATAAATTATTAATGAACAGTCCCATGTTCCCTTGAATCAAATGTTAATATAGCAATATCTCTCCTGTGGTGGCCAGATTCCCTTTGAGTGATTTCATCGCACAGAAATGATTTAAAAGGAAATACAACAGACCACATCTTTCACCTCACCCAAGATGAATTGGGTACATTCTGAAAAGACAATTCAAGGAGATGGAATATTTAAATTTGGTCTGTTGTGTTTCATCAGAGTTGACACAAACAGGCTTTCCCTGGGACAAGTGTGAGACATCAAAGAAAGATTTCAATTGTCTGAGGCTTTCATACGGTGGGTTATAGAACTTGATTTTGCTAACCTGTTTCATGGAAGCTTTGGAATAGGAAACACAGGACACAGGCGTGGCAGAGTTGGAATGGTTTTCCATTGGCACCAATCACATTTCGTACTTAGTTTCCAGTATTTTAGCTTTGGGATCCCACCCTTCTCTGGGTCTCAGAAGCACTTTCAATCTGTAGTGCTATATGATACATATACACATCTTGACTAATACACTTATTGGGGTGTGTCTTGTCTTTTCTACTAGATCATAGTCTCCTTGAAGCCATGGTACTCAGGTTATTGACTTGAGATATTCTCTACCTGAGGGCCTTTTATCTGTACTCATCCTTGCATCCTAGATCTTAGTGAAGAACCAGGAACATTATAGGTGCTCCTTCAATGCTTATTAAATGACAATCTTTGGCACTAAATGCATTAAAGGACCTCTCATCTCAGTAAGGTGTGGGGCTAAGGGGTGCTTAATTCACATCCTTCTCATCTCTCTTTTGCATAAAAAAACCCTCTTGAAAGATTTCAAAAGGAAATAAAAAGTGCTAAAGTTCTGAGAAAACCATTTGGCAGATGATAAAATGATGTTTTAGCTTTTTAATTTTATTAATACTACTGCTACTCAGTGCCATACACTGTCATTCAGCAAACATTTGAATGTACAATAAGAACTAAAATATTGTTTTAAACTATGAATATTTTTCAGTTATTTGTAACTGGAGCCTAGCCTAGCCCAAACTGATTGACCCATTTGCTGATAGAAAACTCCCATTATAGACCCCTTACTCATTTTTTTTGTCTTTGTGCTTCAAGCCTCCCTTAATGAAAAACATATGGACTATCTGTCTGAGGTCTGTTTCCTAAACTCATTGTGAAATACAAAACAAAGGCCAAAACTCTTAAGCTAACATTGGAGGTTTCCTCCAGGCCTGGGCTGTGCCTACCCCCTCCCCCCCAATTCCTTTTTTCTTGTGTCTCTTCTTGTTTATGTTGAACGACTAAAACTCCAGTCAGGTTGGGCTATTCCCTGTTTGCTGTCCACATCCTTCATTTTCTGTTTTTCTGTTTTCTATGCATAACACAGCAATTCAGGGCAGGCACTTAAGACTCAGACAAATTTGGCTCAAATTCTAGCTTCAGCTCCTGTGTGACCTCAGGCCAAGTACTTTACTTTTTCAGAGTTGGTTTCTTGTTCTGTGAACAGGAGATACAATAGCTTACTTGCAGTATTAGGAGGAAGATTAATGTTCGAAAAGTGTTTAGTACAACACTTGACTTATTGTAGGTCCTCAAAACGTGGAAGCTTAGCTGTGTTTTTATGCACTCTTAGCTGGAAGCTTTATCAGTGACACTAACTCAGTCCTTTAAGGACAGTTTACAGGCTTTGTCACATTTCCTATGTGTCTCTATTTCCAGCCCATCATTCTTTCCTCATCTGTAGCAACTGCATATCATTTCTTATTTTCTGAAACCCCTAAGCAATTATTGGTAGATCACAAATTATGATCTGACATTTACCATAGTGCTTTAAATGTAATTTTTTTTAGCATGTATGAGACCTTAAGCTTCTTGAGGGTAGAATCCATGTCTTTTTTTTTAAGTTTTGTATACCTCAAAACATCCGATACTACATCTGAAAAACCACTGAATAGAAACCTACCATTGAGGTGACCCCAATAAAGATTTTTTTAAATGAGTAATGCATGGAAATTTACCACATTTGCCCCACTTCACACCATAGCCACATCTCCATTCTGTAGGTCCTGGGTTTTGCTGAATATTTCATTTATGAAAAGAGAGACAAACTTTTGGATCATCTACTGAGCTAGGTACTTTACAAAGATTGTCTAATTCATTTTTCATTTTAGCCCTTTGAGGCAGGTATTTGCTAAACCATGCATCCAGGTAATTGACAGCACTGCATGTGTGTGACTTCAGGAAGCCATGCTCTTTTCATTACATGATATTTGTTTTTGAGTCAGGCTTTGCAGCAATGTTCACAACTTTTTCCTCAAAACCAACTCATTTTCGGCTCTGCGTCTATTAAATGTGTAGTTCTTAGACTGTGGTTTCTTTTTTCAGACCCTGGCAGAGCTTTGAAGCTCAAGATGAGACACACAGAGCAAATGCTCATGGCACATCAATACCCAATGAGAATGTAGCAGTCCTGAAATGACCTTAAGAATCAACTGGAAACTCAGTCTTTATTTATACAAACTTCACTCTGGAACTTCATGAAGAAGCGCAACAGGGAGAGTTAGTCTAAGGAAGATAATTTCTCTTGATCTCCATGGCTTCCATGCAGAAGGTAAAGAACTCAGCTACATTTGAGGACACCTGAGACAATGTCATTGTATGCATATGGAGGAAATGAGAAAGGGCTCCTCCACAGATATTACCTTCCAGGTCTCTCAACAGCTAATGGCTACAAATGGAATTTGCTGAACAAATGGGGTGAGTAAAGGCTGTGGGAGGTTGTGAGAGCTGGAAAGGACATTGCTGGCTTATTATCCTTGGCCAGGAAGTGTTGTTCATTTATTTTAATACCTGGCTTGTCTCAGCCAAAAGTTGCTCTACCCAGAATGCAAACTGGAGAGGAATGCATTATGTTCCTTGGATCAAATTCAACCTGAACCTCATAGACAAGGCCCTCTTATTCTCAGGTCAGGATTTACAAGCTGCCTTCGCCACTTCCATTTGGCCTCTCACCTTTGTTTCATGTTATGAATAGGCTCATGTCAATGTATGTTTGACTTCACTTCTTGTACCACTTTGACAAACTTTCCTAACATTTGACATTTCTGAGCCATACATGGGTAAATTCCCAGCCAGAATTAATTTCTTATCAATTTATGGGCAATTTTATGTAGCATTTAAAAAAAAATTCAAACCTCTTGGGCTAGTTGCTTATATAATTATCTTCCTCACCTGTTTCCTTGATTAATCCTTATCATAGCCCATAAGGTTACACAGGATAGGTAGATAAATACATATCTGTATTTGTGATGTACATATATCAATAAATATTTGTTGCATTATATTAAGTTTAGGGAAAAGTCCACTTGTCTAGTCTAATTATAATAACTAATTATTATACAGCACTTATGCCAGAAAGTTTTCATATGTCATATGTTAATTATTTTAACCCTCAACCAATCCTCTAAGGTTAATTCTATTATTTTCTTTTCTTTCCAAATTTTATCTTCATTATTCAAAGTATTACATATGTGTCCCCCCCCCCATTGACCCACTCTTCCTACCCTAACCCCTTCCTTCCTCACACTATTGTCTGTGTACATGGGTTATGCATATCCTATATAATAAAAGCCTAATATGCTAAGTGTCCCACCATTCATTAGACAGTTTAACCAGTTGTTATGATGTACACTGATCACCAGGGGGCAGATGCTCTGACCGGTAGGTTAGCTTGCTGCTAGGGTCTGGCCAATCTGGACTGAATGAGATGGGTCAAACACACCCTGGACAAATCCCTGTACCTGGCTGGTTTTGGCCCAATCCCTGCAGGCCAGGCTGAGAACCCCACTGGTACACAAACCTGTGCACTGGGCCTCTAGTATGCATAGAAATTCTTTGTTTAATCTCCTCCTATCCCTCTTAGATTCATCAGTTTGGACCGTGCTTCCATGTCTCTTAATTTTTTTGTTGCAATGGTAAATGGGATTATTTGTTTAGTTTCTCTTTCTGAAAATTCATTATTGGTGTATAAAAAAGCCATCAAATTTTGTGTATTGATTTTGTATTCTGCTACATTGCCAAATTAATTTATTAAATCTAGTAGTTTTTGGTGGAGTCTTTAGGGTTTTCTTTACAACATGTCATCTGCGAATAATGAAAGTTTTATTTATTTCTTTCCAATTTGGATGCCTTTGTTTCTTCTTGTCTAATCACTGTGCCTAGGACTTCTAGTACTATCTATAACAATAAAGACATAAATATGCAAATTGACCAGACCACCAAACAGCAGAACGACCTTCCAGACAACCTTCCAGAAGACCACGCTATGACACACACTGGCACCAGGTCAGCCAAGGCAAGTGCGATGCAATTGGCTGGAGGGTTGGAGTGTCCTGCCATTGCCCCATGATTGCCCTGCAGAGGGAGGCCCAGGCCACCCTCTGTGGGGTGATTGATGGAGGGGCTCCATGATCGCTTGCCCCATAGAGGAATGCCCAGGCCAGCCACACCTGTTACCTGCAGAGGGAGGTGACTGGTGGCAGGTGCGGGGGTTGTAGCACTGCACATATGGCAAGTAATGGCAGTGATGGGGGCAGGGCCAGCTGCCAGTAGCTGGGAGAAAGAAAGCTCAGATTGGAAAGAAATAAATTGGCCAGGCTTAGGGACTTTACCCGAGAGGTCCTGGATTGTGAGAGTGCACAGGCCAGGCTGAGGGACAACCCCCTATCCCCTGTGCATGAATTTCATGCACCAGGCCTCTAGTCCTATATAATAAAAGGCTAATATGCAAATTGTCCCCTGGACTGAGAGTTCAACCAGGAGTTCAACCAGAATTTTGACCAGGGGGTGGGCTGGCCTGCCCCTCCCCCCTGCTGGCCCAGCTGGATCGGCCCCAATAGGGGTAGGCCAGCCAGACCCCACCAGTGCATGAATTCATGCCTCTAGTGTTGAATAAGAATGGTGAAAGTGGATATCTGTATCTTGTTCCTGTTCTTAGGGGAAATGGTTTTATTTTATGCCCATTTAGTATAAAGTTGGCTGTAGATTTGTATGGCTTTTATTATGTTGAGATATGATTCTTCTATTTCCACTTTACTGAGAGTTTCTATCAAAAGTGAGTGTTGGCTTTTGTTGAATGCTTTTTTTTCTGAGCCTATTGATGTGATCATATGATTTTTGTCTTTCAATTTTTCTAATGTGATGTATCACATTTATTGATTTGCAAATATTGTACCAGCCTTGCATCCCTGCAATAAATCCCACTTAATCATGAAGTATGATCTTTTTAATATATTGCTGGATCTGATTTGCTAATATTTTGTTGAGGATTTTAGCATCTGTGTTTATTGGGGATATTGGTCTATAACTCTCTTTGTAGTGTCTTTATCTGGTTTTAGAATTAGAATAATGCTGCCATCATAAAAAGAGCTTGGAAGTGTTCCTTCCTCTTGGATTTTTTGGAATAGTTTGAGGAGAATAGATGTTTTGGAATAGTTTGAGAAGAACAGATATTAATTCTTCTTGGAATGTTTGGTAAAACTCCCTTGTGAAGCTGTCCAGACCAGGACTTTTGATTGCTGGAAGGATTTTGTTGTTGTTGTTGTTGTTTTTGTTTTTTGTTTTTATTACTGCTTCAATTTCATCCGTTGTTATTGGCTAATGCTAGAATTTTCATCTCCATTCTCTAAATGAAGAACCAGAGGCATAAGGAAGTTAAGTAAATTGTCCAGGGTCACACTAATCCAACTCAGAAAGTCTGTCTCTAGAATCCATGCTCTTTATTCTATGATTCTTTTCACTTACACTAATGGAAGGATGACAAGTTATTACACATGGGCAAAAGGTTTCTTTAGAATTTTGTGATACTACTGCCTATAGGAACTCACATCTACACAAACATACAAATTTTATTTGTTCACTCATTCACTTTTCATTCAGTGAATATTTGTTGAGTGTTTACCAATGTATTTATATATGCTAAGTCCTTGGGATAGGTGAGGTGTATGAGCTCGTGCGCACTCATGCACACATGCACCTGTGCACACACTCATGTATTAGGGGAAACAGATTTCTTTTCCTTTTCCCTGAGTCATAAATTTATTGTTTATTTAAAGAAATTCCAAATCTTATTTTGGGCCTATTCCTGATTCTGTCATCCTCTGGTTTTTAGGAAAAGGAGAAGTTGAGGCAAGAGGGGAGGAGGAAACCATGAATGACGGGTCTCAGAAAATCCACTTATACTGTTGCATCAAGGATAACAATCAGTTTCCATGCCAACTTCCCTTCTAGTTTAATCAGTTCCCACCCAAGCCCTGGACTTGTCTGCCATATGTGCCTTAACACCCATCCCCAGCCATTGTTGATTGGACCAGAGAAAGACACATAACACAAGGTAAATCATTATACCGTGAGTAAAGAGACACAGCAGTGCTAGTATATTAAATGCTCACCTGGGAGTCATGTGGAGCTGAGTCTTATGTATGGAGCTGGGTTGTGACCAGAGAAGATAGGTGGTGCCTGGAGAAGCAGAGTTCAGAGAGACCACCTGTGGACTGTGAGACAGAAAGAGTACCCGAAATTCTCAGCTTCTCAGCTCCAGCCCTGGGAAAACTATCTTAGTTTAAGTGTTCGGCTTTCTGTTAGTTTCCATCATGTTAGATATTCCCAAGGAAACCCCAGGTGCTTTTGATATAGCTTCAGTGTATTTCTTTTCTCTAACACATAATGACCCTTGGTTTGGACAGGCAGTGAGTGACTCCTCTCTCCTTCAACGAGGAAACTTTTGGAAAATAGGCTCTTAAGTCCAAGAGTATGACAGTGATTCCGTACTGCCATTTAATTTAATGAGGAAATAATGTGCTTAGGTTAGGCCTCAACTTCTCTACTGTAAAGACACAGATAAGCCCACGATCTTTGCTTCCTGAGTTCTGCATAGTAGCATTAGATGAATGTCCCTGAAGAATGGAAATAGTGTTGTGTAGGGCCAAGCCCTGAGGCTGAGCTTGAATGACTGGTTTCAGCTAAAAGCCAGGCCAGGCCAGTTTTGCTCTCTGGCTGTTGGAAGCTGCTGTACTTTGGATGCTTCTCAGTTCTGCCCAGAACAAGATATGGAGTGGTCCCCAGACTCAATGAAACAATCAGGTAAATCAATATAAACTACTAAAATAGAAGACATAAAAATATCAGATGATGGATCATGGGAAGTTTTTTACCCCTTTAAGTACTTGCAGATGGATAGGAAATAGAAAAGTTATTGGGTTGCCTATCTGCCAGGTTGCCCTCAATTTTTTCATGCCTAAAGTGGGGATATGGATAATAGATTAGATAATCTATAAGAGCGCTTCCAGCTCTCTGGATTACTTTGAGTGGAGTCAGAATCATCCTAGAAAAGTCAGCAATTTAACTATTTTAAAAGATGTGATTCCAATGGAATTCTATGCTGCAATAAAAAAGAAGGAATTCTTACCATTTGCAGCAAGCTAGATGGAACTGGAAAGCATTATGCTAAGTGAAATAAGCCAGTCAATGAAGGAGAAACACCACATGATCTCACTCATTTGTGGATAATAAAGAACATTATAAACTGATGAACAAAAAGATAGATACAGAGGCAGTAAAGCATCAAAGAGACTTTCAAATTACAGCAGGAAGGTTAGGGAGAGGTGGAGTAAATAAGAGATCAATCCAAGGACTTGTATGCATGCATATAAGCATAACCAATGAACACAAGACACTGGGGGGTTAGGGTATGCCTGGGAGGGGGGGCAATGGGAAGATATGTATACATGTAATACATTAATAAAAAATTGAAAAAAAATAAAAAGATGTGATTCATGCTCTAACCGGTTTGGCTCAGTGGATAGAGCTTCGGCCTGCAGACTCAAGGGTCCCAGGTTCGATTCTGGTCAAGGGCATGTACCATGGTTGCGGGCACATACCCAGTAGGGAGTGTGCAAGAGGCAGCTAATCGATGTTTCTCTCTCATCAATGTTTCTAACTCTCCGTCCCTCTCCCTTCCTCTCTGTAAAAAATCAATAAAATATTAAAAATAAAATATGTGATTCACCTGATCTTCTAGCACAGTGGTTGGCAAACTCATTAGTCAACAGAGTCAAATATCAACAGTACAATGATTGAAATTTCTTTTGAGAGCCACATTTTTTAAACTTAAATTTCTTCTAACGCCACTTCTTCAAAATAGACTCACCCAGGCTGTGATATTTTGTGGAAGAGCCACACTAAAGGGCCAAAGAGACACATGTGGCTTGTGAGCTGCAGTTTGCCAACCACTGTTCTAGCATATATCTAGCATAAGGGTGCCAGTAAATGATAGTGCATATGTTTTTGCTAGGGATTGAGTGATGGAGAGTTCAGTTTGTGTTCTTAAAAAATACATTGCTCTGTGATTCCTTGGATGAGTTGCCCAGCAAAATGGAATTTCCACTCTAAGTGCAGCCAAAGGTGGAGACACGCTAAGAGAGATTAAAATGGAAGCCTATGGGATCTGCAGGTGTAAAGCAGAGCTTTAATTAATGAGGAAATAAATCTAATGTGCTTAGCCCAGTGCTTCTCATTTTGAAGGTGCTTGATATAGGCAACACCTTTTCCTTTTCCTCCCCCGCCTGCTCTTTCATCTTTAGTTTCAAAAGACTCTGCTTCATAAGATCCATATAACCACATGCAGGTGTTTTAACCTGCCTTTCTAGGAAACCAGTTAAACTCACTCATAGTGGAATTAAACTCATTCATAGTGCCAATAAAAGACAGAGGAAGAGGACAAAAAGAATTTTTGGATGAAATTCTTTTTCTCTAACTCAACTACTCTCAGAAGTAAGATTCATTATGGATAAATGCTAGCTGATTGGCCATAAAAATGCATTGGACATACAGATACTTTCAGGATGAGAAGGAACACTGGCTAGATGAAATGGAAGTGAAAGCCAGTCCAAGCCAGGGTGAAGTGATGATATTATTCAGTTAATTAAGGGGTGTTTTTACAGTAGAGCCAACCTCATGTTGTGTGTTTAGAAGTCCAGTAAATATTAAAACAATGAGATGTTCTAGGGCAAGATAATAATAAAAAAAGACTTTGTGAGAACTATGTGTTAGCATATCATTCAAAAATGCATAAATGTAACTCTTGCTTTTCAGAAAATAATCTGTTTTTTGGTGGAGGAGGGGTAGAGAGGATAGAGAGATGCTTAGCTTTGAAGCCAACAGGAGAAAATTGGGATATGGAGGAATGAAGAGAGAAAGTCTGCATGGCCTAATCTGTGTTCCCTCCCGGCAGCAATTAGCTTGATATCCTGCAGCCATTTTTTTTTTTTTTGGTGGGGAGGGCAACAAAATTAAATAGGTAACTAGCTTCTCAGGGCATTGAGAACTCAACTTGTGAAGACTTCATGGTCATAGACTTGATTTTGATGTTTACAAATAACTGGCATTCTGTACGAGGGGTGAAGCATGGATGGGAACTCAGAAAAACACACATCAAACCAAGGGCACATAGTTTTTTCTATGCATAGAGTTGTACCTTCTTCAAAGTTCCACCCTGAATTCTATTTAATGCCTAAGATAACCTTGCAAGGGAGGAAATAGTTTCATCATTTTTATAGAAAGAAACTGAGGCTCAGAATGTCAATTATTTTCCCAAGTGATCTCCAAAATAGGAACTTAATGTTTCCACAGCCAAATTTAGTCCCCACCCAACACCTGTCTCTATTGATTAGATCTTCTCCAAGGTCTCAAGTCATATACTTCCTGTGAAAATCATTATATTAAGAAAATTTAGTTTGTCCCACACACAGCTGCTATTCTCATTTTCTGTTACCAGGTGAATAAACAGTTTTGCAATGTTTTAGTTCAGTAGTTTTCTAACTTTATAGACAATGGATCACGGGATAGCGTTTACAAATGCAAATTACTGGGTTCCACCTCCAGAAAATTTTGAGACAATAGACCTGGGGAGGGCCAAGGAAATCTGCATCTTTAAAAATAAAAAAATGAAAAATTCTCTAAAGTGTGACTATCTTTGAGGAGTGACTGTACCTATAACATTCACTTTTATGTCACTAGTGCCTGGTACAGATGACATAGTACCTAGCAGACACCCAATGTAGTAAATGCACTCGATGGTGGAATAAGTATGGAATCCTGAGACAGTGCCATTCCAAGTGTGTCATAGAACTCTCATTTCCAGGAGGATTCTGTACAGTGACTTGTCAAACTTTTATGGCCAGACATACCCATGTGCTAGGCATCCAAGATTGTTAACTAAACAGCCTCATTTCTTTCTTTCCTCTAAAAGTAATTACTGGTTGCTAAATATTCAAACATGCATTCAAAAAAGCAGCTCATTACAATATGTTAAGAAAGAAATTACTATTTCTAATTGCTTCTAGTAGTTAATTACTTTTAATTATTAGTCTAAATAATAAATTACTGCTTCTGATTATGTTGTGAGCACAGTTGGAGCACTCAAAAATGCAATTTCCACAGTTGTTTACATCAGAACATGTTTACTGAATTAGAGTGCTATAATTACCCCCACATATCTGGTAGCAAAAAATAATAACATTTGATAAATTCAATCAAAATATGTCATTTGTTTGTCAACTTATTGCAGAGATCAAGCATTAAAATGAATGCTTGACTTTTTCAGTTTCTTCAGGGAGCAAAGATATGTTAAAATTGGGGTTTTGTTTCATTTGGTTGAATAATAATTAAATTAGCATTTCTTTTTTATTTAAAACAACAAGGAAAATAATCAGGCCTCTAATAGTGTTAAAAATTGGTTATACCAACAGCATACTAGTCATGGGATAAAAGAAATGATGCCCACTTTAAGGGAAAAACCCGAGAACAATTTTATTGTATAACAGTGGCTCTCAACTTTTTAATGCTGGAACCCTTTAACAGTTCCTCATGTTGTGGTGATCCCCAACCATAAAATTATTTTCGTTGCTACTTCATAACTGTAATTTTGCTACTGTTAATGAATTGTAATGTAAATATCTGTGTTTCCCGATGGTCTTAGGCTCTACAGCAGCGGTTCTCAACCTGTGGGTGACCCACAGGTTGAGAATGGCTAGCAGGGTCGCCTAACACCATTGGAAAACATAGATATTTATATTACGAGTGGAGAAAAGTTGCAGCATTACTTTTTGAGAGTGAGATTTATTTGTGCTGGTACTTCTTCTGAAAACATGGGCCCTGTCTTAATGTTTGAGCCTGTGTTCCTATGAAACTCCCTATTTTCTACAAAGTTTTTGACATTATCAAGCATACCTCTTGGGAATATTAGCGTTAGAGATACGATGTGTTTGTGCTATGTTGCTAGGAAATGCTATGAAATCTTAAAAAGTAAAGAGCTGAATTAAATATATTGGTCTCAGTATGCATGTGCACATGTCTCTCTCTCTCTCTGTGTGTGTTTGTCTGTGTGGCAGGGAACAGAAAAAAACTGCGGAACAGTTGTGTTAAGGCAAAACCCAGCTGGCTCAACTATTTTAGGATTTGGAGATATCTAATATATCCAAACTTTGGAAAACACTATATGACAATTGGAACATGAACAAAAAGGAAAAGTCACAGTGAGTGTTATATTCAAAATAAAGAATTACTGTCATCATCATAGATGACTTCAGCATTGGTGACCCCTTCAAAATATCTGGCCTGTGGGTCATCCTGGGTCCTCTATAGTTAGGCACAAGCAGACATACCCTGGTGCATGTCATTCTTTGGAACTGCTTGATATGTGCATTACGAATAGTAATCAGTCTATTTGATGTGCAAATGTGAGAGCTGCTTTTTTGGGGCCAGTGGCTCCCTGACTTGGGAAGTACTCAAGCAGAAAATGGGCACTTCCTTGTCAAAGATGCTACAGAGGTCACTTGATTGTTGCCTGGCATATAGTGGGTGCTAAAAAATACTAACTCAATGATAGAATAAGGCAATTTAGATTATATAGCTTTTAAAGTCTGTTCAAGCCAATCTCTAATCTTCTTAAAGCATTTAAAGACCATGGCACTATTCAGCAACTTCAGGTCCTTTTCTGGGCACATCAGAGGTATTTCTCAGCCATTCTTGCACCCCGAGAGAACTTTCTTGTTCCATCTTTTTCCCCATGGCTACTAAAAGTCCAATGTTAAAGATCTTGGTGTCACATATGGAAGGACCCTAGATTCCTGAGTTACTTCCTGGAAGAGAGCAGTCCAGTAGGGTTGCCCACTTGCTTTTGACTTTGATGTGAGTAGAAAATAAAACTTTTGTTCAGATTATTACCGATGTTCCTCTCTTTCCCCCCCATAGCTCCCCTCAACCCAATTCCCACCCCACTCCAGGCCTTCCCCCACCCCCACTGACCTCGTCCATAAGTATAAGCGCTTTGTCCAATCTCTTTCCCAACCCTCCACAGAATTGTCAGTCTGCTCCCTATACATGCCCCTGATTCTATTACATTCACCAGTTTGTTCTGTTAATCAGGATTTTTATTCATTTGATTTTTAGGTTCACTTTTTGATAGATATGTATTTGTTGTCACTTTGTTGTTCATAATATTTTATCTTTACCTTTTTCTTCTTCTTCCTCTTCTTAGAGAATACTCTTCAGCATTTTATACAATACTGGTTTGGTGGTGATGAACACCTTTAGCTTTTTCTTGTCTATGAAGCTCTTTATCTGACTCAATTCTAAATGATAGCTTTGCTGGGTAGAGTAATCTTGGTCGTAGGTTCTTGCTATTCATCACTTTGAATATTTCTTGCCACTCCCTTCTGGCCTGCATAGTTTCTGTTAAGAAATCAGCTGATAGGTAATTAACTGTTTTACTTTTGCTGCTTTTAAGATTCTCTTTGTCTTTTGCTCTTGGCATTTTAATTATGATGTGTCTTGATGTGGTCCTCTTTGGATTCCTCTTGTTTGGGATTCTTGTGCTTCCTGGACTTGTAGGTCTATTTTTTTCATCAGGTAGGGGAAGTTTTCTGTCATTATTTCTTCAAATAGATTGTCAATATCTTGCTCTCTCTCTTCTTTTGGCACCCCCATAATTCAAATGTTGGTACACTTGAAATTGTCCCAGAGGCTCCTACACTATCTTCATATTTTTGGATTATTTTTTCTTTTTTCTTTTCCGGTTGGGTGTTGTTTGCTTTTTTGTATTTCAAATCTTTGACTTAATTCTTGGGATTCTCTAGTCTGCTGTTAGATCTCTGTATATTATTCTTTATTTCAGTCAGTGTATGCTTAATTTCTGATTGGTTCTTTTTCATATCCATGAGGGTCTCACTAAATTTCTCAGAGGTTTCTAGAATAATCTTGAGTATCCTTATAACTGTGGTTTTGAACTCTATATCTAGTATTTTGCTTTCACCTATTTCTTTCATTTGTGACTTGTTTATTTGTCTCCACATTTTGGCTCCTTCCCTGTTTTTGTTTTTATGTACTGGGTAGCTGCTAAGTCTCCTTAAGTTGATAGAGTGGCCTTGTGTGGTAGGTGTACTATAGGGCACAGTGGCTCAGCATCCCCAGTCACCTGAAGTGGACCGTCTTGGTGCACCCCTTTGTGGGCTATGTGCACAGTCTTGTTGTAGTTAACCCTTGATTGCTGTTGGTAACACTAGGAGGAATTGACCTCCAGGCCAACTGGCTGTGATCACTAGCTATGTCTACACTGGAAGATTTGTTGTGCAGGAGACACCCTTATGGGGCAGGACTTGCTTCAGTGGGACTTTGGTGTTCAGTGAGTCTGTCCCTTGAGTGTGTCTCTTATGGATATAAAGAGTTGTAATCCAGTATAGTCTCACTCTGACCATTGGGTATATTGGCTCTTGGATCTCCAAGGATGTGCAAGGTCAGCCAATGTCTGGGGCTGTCCAGCAGGAGCTACAGAGACATCTACAGATTCCTCCTCTTTGTATGGGGTTTGGAAGTGCCAAGACGAGGCCCAGCTATGAAGCAAAGCCGGCTACTGCTGCTGGGCCTTGGGCCTTCTTTTGGAAGCTCTAGAGCTCTCTGAACCAGCTGCAGTTTGACGGGTTTTAGATGGAGAAAGGACAGCCAACTCATATGCAAAAGCCAATGCATACAGCTTGGGTGGGATTGTAAATTGGGAGGGGTGGGATCTCTGGGAATCACCAGGGTGGAGCAAACAGCAATGGCTGCCAGTCAGCCCTGCACAGGAGAGGTCCCTGGGTCTCTGTGCTCTGTTCCCTCATACAGGAACAATGATTGCTGGGAGCACCTCTGAAAGAAAGCCGCCCTTGAGTTCTGGCCCAATTCCAGACAATCCAGTTTCTCCCCTTATGTATCTGGGTCCCCCAGAGTGTTGCCCAGAACTGGAGTTCAGAATAAGTGGGAACTTGTATCTCCCTCCGGATTGAAAGAGCATTACATCCAGGTGCCAGCACTTTCTGTGCCTCTGTACCTCTTACCAGTCTTACTGCACTTTCTTCACCTCTCTAGTTATGGAACTTCCACTCGGCCAGCTTTCTCGTGATTCTGGGAGGTAGTTGTTCTGCCTTTTAATTTTGATGTGGTTGCGAGAGGCAGCAAGTATAGGTGTTTACCTTTGCCAACATCTTAGTTCTCTCCTCTCCTTATTTTGTTAATGACACTAGATCAGGGATTGTTGGTTGCAGTAATTACTAGTTGGTTTTTTTCATGTTGATACATTTCATGAGTAAATTAGATAAAAATGACTACATTCAAGAAAAGGAATAACATAAATTGAAAAATTACTTATTATAGAGCAGTAAAAATGCACATGCACAGATACAGAAACATAATGTTAGGGAAAACATATTTACATAATGTAAATCACATGAACACATACCATATGATACCATTTACATAAAGCTCAAATACAAGCAAAACTAAGCAATGTATTGTTTAGTAATGCAAGCATGTTAGGGAAACAGCAAAATGCAGACAGTATTAAGCTAGGGTAGGTTAAATGGAGGAATGCTAGTAGGGAGGGCAATATAGGAATAAAAAATTCTTGACAATGTTCTATTGCTTCAAACTGGTTGAAAGTACATTGGTGTTTATTCAATTGTTCTTTATAATCTAAATATTTATGTACATTATTGTGTATATATGAAAAATATGATGGAGTCATATGCCATGCACTTCTAACTTTTAATTCAATCATAATGCATCTTGAATGTTCAATTATACATAATTATATAACGCAATAGCCAATTGTGGTGAGCATAAATATACTTGGTCATGTGCTGCATATTATACACATTGCAAATTTATATACACTTATTCCTACAGAAGACTGCATATACAAAACCTTGAATCTGGATGGTTTAATACATTTTCAAAGATAATTTTGATCAAATAATTTTGATGCATGTGCTTTCTTAATTGATCACATTGGAACCCAAATCTTTGATAAGATGCCACTCTGTTGTATAAGATGGCTCACTTAGGGGAGTGTTTCCCCAAATCAGCTCCCCAAATACCTACAGATTCATAAGTTAGTTTTAAATATGAAGTCTTAGGAGTAATTCATTGTTCTTTTGCTTGCAGTAAGGGCATCTAGGCCAACAGATCATTGTATCTGTAAACACCTCAAGCTCAGTTACAGTGTTTACACATTTCATGCTGATTAGAAGTTCTGGTTAGCAATTTATCTGTCTTTGATTAATTAAACATGGGCAAAACCAATTTGTTACTAGTCTCAGCTTGGAAGACGAAATTTATCAAAGCATGGGGCCCATGGGAAGAAATTAATAAAATGAATTCCTGCTGGTGAAAAGGTTTAGAATCAGTGTCCTATATTAACTCAACTTTATTTTGTGTTCATTCATTTATCAACTCATTCACTTATTTCGTCTATATTTTCTGAGTGTCAGTCAACTCTGTTTCAGACAGTACTAAGCATAGGTGACAGAATGGTGAACTAATCCAATATTCTTGCTTTTATGGACTGAATGCATGTGCCTCCCGGCAAATTCATAAGTTGAAACCCTAACTCCCAGTGTGGCTGGGGACTCAAAGGAAGTAACTAAGGTTAAATGATCTGATAGGATTAGTGAATTTATAGGAAAAAGCACCCCAGCTCACTCTCTCTTCCCAAGAAGACAGAGCAAAAAGGAGTCTGTCTGTAAGCCAGGAAGACAGCTCTCCCCAGAACCCAAACTGGCTGGAACCTTCATCTCAGACTTCTAGCCTGCAGAACGTGAGGAAATAAACTGTTGTTGAAGTCAGCTTGTCCATGGTATTTTGTTATGGCAGCCTGTGACACTAATGTAAATGCTTTTGTAGAAATAATGGCATCACAATGGGTGTCAGCATAAGCATTTTTGCTGACAAAGGATGCTAACATGCATGTTGGGAGGCATGTAACACATGGTCCAAAATGCTGTTCCTATAAAAAATATATATATTATTGATTTTTTTTACAGAATGGAAGGGAGAGGGAGAGAGAGTTAGAAACATCAACAAGAGAGAAACATTAATCAGCTGCCTCCTGCACACCCCCCATTGGGGATATGCCCGCAACCAAGGTACATGCCCTTGACCTTTCAGTCCACAGGCCAATGCTCTATCCACTGAGCCAAACCGGTTAGGGCAGAGGTCGGAAAACTCATTAGTCAACAGAGCGGCTGCTGACCACTGGGTTAGGGCTCTAATTTCCTTCTTGGTCATTTAATAACTTGAGAACTCTGGGCAAGAGATCTAATTTCTTGAGCCTCAGTTTTCCCTTCTGTAAACTGGGATAGCGTACCTCTCATGTAGGGTCACTGTGAGCAGTAGGTGAGCTTGCAAAATACTTGACACAGCCCCTTCAGTTAGAAAAAATCTCTATGTATTATCAACCTCATGTTCACCCTTCTCATTCAATCCTCACAACACACCCATTCGATGGGGGTTTGCTGTTTCTTCAGATTGAAACTTGGACCCAGATGTGCCTACCATCTGAGCCTGAGTTGTCCCCACTGCCTCAAGTTTCTTCCATGCATCTAAATTGAGAAAGCCCAAGGAGGGGGGTAGATTCTTTTTTAGCTGAAAGATATAGTCCTTTCCTTCTAGATTAGTGATTTCCAACCATGCATGGGTGGGGGTAATGAAGTTACCCCTGGGGAAATGTAGCATACCTCTTGGGAGACGGGGATCACCAACTGTGAAAAAGCACATCATTGCTTTGATTTGATTTTATGAAAAAATCCACGATCACCATGTAATATATTTGCATTGGCTTTATCCACTTCATAATTTAATTTGAAGTATTGGATTAGAAAGAAAAAGACAGGTTTCTGAAGGAGAGCATGGCTTAAAAAATAGATTGAGGTTCTGTTCTCCTGGGCCTTTCCTAAAGGCAGTTCCCTGACTTGGGCCTCTTTCTAGCTAGTGGGTCAGCCCAAGGACTCATGGGAGGTTTCTCAGAAACTGAAGTGGGGTTTTATGGCTTTAGAACAGCTGACAGGATCTGCATGCTAATAATGATGTCTGCTGGGCTTGTGTGTATGCAGCCTTCGGTAGGAGCAGCTGCTGATAATATTCCAGTTAGTCTGCTCCCAAGTGAGCAACAGCAAGATATATGCCTGCTAATTACCATAACCAAGTTAGTTTAATTCTGAGTGAAAAGCTTCAGGGCAAAATCACTGGTCCCCACTGTTCACAATTAGCTATTGAGTTATATTACATGGGATGGTTATTTCATGACTTACAGCAAAGAGACCATGATGTTCCTGGAAACGTGATTGTTCCCTAAGGGGTATAGGCAGGAAGCAAGTGGGTGTGCAGGGCACAGGGCCTGAGTTTTGGGTAGAAAGGAAATGGCAAGAGCAAGACCACTTGTACCATGGAGATCAGGAGCGGAGGGCCCCTCAATCTGTTATGCAGAAGGTCTCAGAGGTTAATGAGGGCAGTGCAGGCACCGCTTGCCAGGGTGCAGTGATGCCTTTGAAAACTACAGACCCAGGACAGGAAATTTAATCTCACGAGACTTGAAAGTGTCACATGTCCATTTTCTGGATAAGGAAACTGAGACCCAGAGGGGACAAATGATGTGCTCAAAGTCCCAGCAGGAACTTGAAACCAGTCTCTAGATTTCTACTGCGCCCAGTGCTCTTTCTTCTTTGTTATCAATTCTTCAGTTTCTGGGAAAATCTGTGTCAGTGCCCCCAGAAAACTACCTATGTAATAACTATTGTTCTAGCATTCTGTATCTGTTGGAAGTCAGACAGGAAAGTAGGACCATGCCAGTCAATTGAAGGATCTTGTCAAAGAGGTCTGTGGGGAGCAGGAAATGGGAAGGTGAGACAACTTGGAGATTCGTAATTGTAGGTCATCACCATCAGTCCAAGGGCTCAGACTAAAGGAGGACAGAGGATAGCCAGGACCCAAGAGCCATTGCTCCATTGGCAGGAACTGGAATTTTGGAGAAAGAACCAGTTAGCAGGCACTAGTGTCAAGGGCAGAGGATTGCCTGGAAGATGATGGACTACAGAGGCACTGCAGCCATGCTGGAGTTACCTCTCAAAGCGGGGAAGAACAGAAATATTCTGATCTCTCCCTTTTCTAACTTCCAGATTTCTTGCCCAATGCATTCTACTATACAGAACTACTGAGAAGCTAGTGGGCAGAGGAGCCCAAAAAGGTGGTTCCAAGAAAGGGAAAGAATGGAGCTGAGAAAATAGGCAGATGAGCTTCAATAACCTACTTGCCCTCGTCTTGGGTTTTTTTTAAAGGGTTGTCTTTCAGATGATCAGGTGATAGGGACATCTGTGAATAGTAGAGGGATAGTCCCAGAATAGAGTAATGGGATTGGGATATGGATAACAGTAATTGGCATGTGTGCCACAGAGGAGAGTGGCACATTAAAATGAGCACAGCTTTGGTATCACACAGACCTGGATTCAAGTTCATGCTCTTTCACTTACCAGGGGACAACTATGGGAAAATAAGTCAACCACTGTGTTTTCTGGTTCACTTATCTTTAAAATGCAGATATTAAATCTTCCTTGCAGAGTTTTTGTGATGTGTCAACGGTAAAATGTACATTGAGTATCCTTACCTTTTTGGCAGGTGTTCAATAAATGGTAGCCCTCAGGCTTCAGCAGGACTCAAGTTCTACCCCCTTCCCTCCCTTAGAGATGGTGAGTGTCCTTTGTGTAAATTCCAGGACATATTTGTGATTATTTTATGGGATAAATTTAGAGAAGAGCACTTCCTCCATCAGTTTATATACCTATCAATGATGTTTGAAAACTAGCTGTTTTCATACACTTGAATTATCATTTAAAAAGTACCTTTTTGTTGACTGCTTTTTTGTGGGGTCATGTTCATGGCCAGTGCCTTGGATGAGCTGAAATGAGCATAGAGAGGAAAACAGATGGTTAGCTTGACCACTGTTAATAACTGAATGTGAGGATAAAATTGTGTCTGGAGTGGAATGTAGGCCACTCATTTATTAATTCTTTTACTATTTTGAAGACTCTCCCTTGTCTTAATATAATCTTCTCAAGGGGATAATACTAAAAGTTATTATTTCTGTAATGTTTATGATGTGCCAGGCACTGTCTTCATTGGTTTAAACTCATAAACTCTCACAATAATAGTTTTTCTTATTACCTTCATTTGACAGCAAAGGAGGTGAGAGTTATTTCAGAGAGGTGAAATAACTTACCCAAGATCGCACAGCCAGCAAATGGCCTAACCAGAATTCAGACTCTTGCAAGTATGATTAGAGAACCGATGCCTTTGCCTATACTATATTCCTCTCCAGGTACTTTAGGAATACACCATATCTGATTTTTCACTCATTCTATACCAGATAGGGGTAGCTAATAATTTTTGTTGAACAAAGACGACTGAAATAAATTTCTGGTTCCTAGGGTAGTCACGTGGAAAAACAGTACTCACCTGGATATAACAATTCTAACAACAGTTAATTAAAATTAATTTTCTCAGTTCATGGTCAGAGCCATGGAACAACAATGGCAGGAAATGAAGATTAATTATAGCATGTTATCCTATCATACAAATATGATGCATCTTTATAAAAACTCTGTCAATATGATTTATATAACTCCTACTCCTACTTTACAGTCCTGGAACTTAACTTCTTAACAACTAGAAAGTAAGGTGCGGGGGAAGGACTTGATGATTGCTGTCTTTTATTTACAAGTGATATAGTCAAATTATACATATATCTAATATATAATGTGCAACATGTAATATTATATTTATATACAAACATATATGTATCTGGTCAATTTTAATTACATGAACACACATATATCTATTGCTTCAGCAACTTATAAAGTTGCTTTGCTAAAAATTATAACATTCGATTTTCTAGAAGAACTGTGACCCTAAGAGAATGGAAGGACAGAACAGAGGAAATGAATCATTTGAATATATACATTATCTGGAAATGGCATGGATATCCTGCATGCTAGCACATTAAGTGGGCCTTCAAAATCTCTCAACTTATTTTATAAATGAAATAAAGAATGTAAATACATGCAAATAAAGTCACGAACTGAGACTAAATGGGGAAATCTGAGAGTGGAGCATGAGATCATGTTTTATTCCTCACATCCAGGCACCAAAACAGCATGGCAACCAAGAGACAGGTTTGAAGAGGCTCATGGTTCCCAGAGCAAAGTATATGCCCCATGCTGCCCCTCAAATTTAGCACCTTGACAAGCTCCTTCATCTCCAAGACCACTGTGATAGACGGCTTTCTTCTCTTAAAAATCACAAGTAGGTGTTACTTCACTATAGGCTAGAATGTCAGGTAGATTGTATTTCAAAGGAATAAAAATCAACCAAATTTTCTTTTTACTTAACAGCGATTAAACTGTGTCTCTATAAAGTGCAATTAGTGGCTGTATGATTATTCTGTGAATTTGCACTTTATAGAACAATTGTTTAAAAACTTCATTTTTTAAAAAGTAGAATAACTGCCCTGTTACATGGAAAGTAACTTTCTCAGTAAAATCTTAAACAGAATACACAAATTCAGGAAATAGATAAAAAGGGGCACAGTTCTGGTTACATCAGGGTTAGAGACCCTGGGTCATTGTTTTTCTCCCTGCTCTCACTCCCGGATGGCTGGAGTGGCTTCTGTGGCGGTTCCTCTAGGACATACCCTAAAGCTCTATGAAACTCAATCCAAAATCCATCTCTGAAGATCAGAGCTACTTTTGTTTATCTCCTAGCATGTAACATCTGGATAATTCTCCATCCCTTTTCACTTTGTGTGGACAGAATTGATCAGCTGATTCTGGAGACCAGTAAGGTAATTACTTTGTGGTCTATGGGTCACCTATATTTTTCCCACTTTTAATTGACTGGGTTGGGAAAAAGAAGAATGAACAAATTATATATACATTTGCATGCCCCAATTCCCCCCATGGTGTTTTCTTCAACTGGAATGTTTTTCATTGTCTCTCTAAGCTGGAGGACATTCTTCAGGGCTCAACCTGATAATTCTTTCTATGGAAGCTTTTTCACTCCTATTGGAGAAATAACTGATTATAACAGTCCTCCTTATCCATGGTTTTGCTTTCTGTGTCGTTAAGCAAGATCCACAAATATTAAATGAAAATTCCAGAACTAAACGATTTATAAGTTTTAAATGGAACACTACTCTGAATAACATGATGAAATCTTGTGAGTCCCATTCTGTCCTGCCTGGGCTGAGAATTATCCCTTTGTCACATTGTAGACACTCACTCCTGGTTAATCACTTAGTAGCTGTTGTTGTTATCAGATCAGCTGTTACAGTGTAAAATTGCTTGGGTTCAAGGCACCCTTATTTTACTTAATGATAGATCCCAAGTACAAGAACAGTGATGCTGGCAATTCAAGAGAAGCCATAAAGTGCTTCCTTTAAAATGAAAAGATGAAAGATCTTGACTTATAAAGAAAAAAGAACAATATGCTGAGGTGGCTAAGATCTAGAGTAAGAACAAATTTTCTGTACATGAAATTGTGAAGAAGGAAAAAGAAATTCATGCCAGTTTTGATCCTCCTTCTGAAACATCATCAGAGGGTCAATGCAGGTGTCCCCCACTTTCTGAAAGTTATGCCACTGTTTTTTAAAAAAGACCTACATTAGTAACTGGTTTTCACTAGCCAAAAGAAATCTGAAGAGGGTTTTTGCTTTTATGACAAAATCCATTACCATACTAACGTAGGTCTCAGGTTAGGTCAGCGGGCTTACTCCTGTTGTTGTGGGATAATTCTGAGTAGGGCCCTCTTTCACACTCAAAAGTAGTCCCAGTTTGGATGATAAAGTCTATGGCCACTCTGTGTAGAATATATTCTTCTGCAAAGTACCTATGCAAATCTTTTGACTATCATGTTGTCTGACTTTTTCTACTATAGAGGATAGGGCAAAAGTAGGTTTACAGTTATGAGTATGTGAAACACAGGGTTTATTCTTGTATTATTATGTATTAACTAGAGGCCTGGTGTACAAAATTCATGAACTTGGGGGTTCTTCAGTCCAGCCTGCTCTCTCTCACAGTTTAGGAGCTCTCAGAGGATGTCCTACTGACAGCTTAGGCCTGCTCCCCATAGGGAGTGGGCTTAAGCCATAGTCTGGCCTCCCTCTACGGGAGGTGACTGGGCTGATCAGAGGAAGGTACCAACCCCATCACCCTGCTGCTGCTGCCACTGCCAGCCGCTGCAGCTGCCAAAGTGTTTTCATCAACACAGATTCCAGTCCCTCTATCACGAAAAATGACAACATTCTTTAGGCATTTTCAAGATGTCTTTTTCATAGGATATGACATTTCTTTCTTTCTTTTTTTTTTTTTTATCTCCACCTGAGGATATTTTCCCACTGATTTTTAGAGAGCATGGAAGAGAGAAGAAAGACAGAGAGAAACATCAATGTGAGAGGCACAGTTCAATTGGTTGCCTCCTGCATGAGCCCTGACCTGGGCCCGGGCCAGGGAGGAGCCTGCAACCTAGGTTCATGCCCTTGATCAGAATCAAACCTGCAGGCCAAGACTCTATCCACTGAGCCAAACTGGCTAGGGAAGGATATGACATTTCTTAGCCCCTCCAGCAGTGGACCTTCATTTTTCCCTCCAGGAGTGAGGTGGAAAAACCCTAGATCTCCTTCTTGGATTCTGATTACCCATGTTACCAAGAATACTGCCAGTGGCTTACAGGGAGCTTAACAAATGAGTGATCAGAAAAGGTGTTTCCTCGCCAGCTCCCATGCAGAGGCAGGACTGCTGGCATGCTGCAGCTGCTGGGCTGGGGGCTGTGCCCCCACCCCAGTGTATGTGTCTTCACTCTGGTCCCAGCAGCCCAAGCCACCGCCACAGCTGCTGGGGATGGGGGCAGGCTGCCTTGTGTGTTGTTCTCTCTGGCTCTGGGTGCAGGCCACCCTGAACGTTGTTCTTTCTGGCTCTGGGCATGGACCACCATGTGTGTTGTTCTCTCCAACTCTGGGCCACCCTGTCTGTTGTTTTCTTTGCCTCTGGCCCATGCCTGGCCCCTCCTCTTGAGCCAGTCATGACGATTATGGCATCCCAGGCTAATTTGCATATTACTTCTTTATATATAAAGATTATTGTATTATTATTTTAATTTTATAAATCTTTATTGTTCAGATTATTACAATTATTCCTCCTCCTCCCCTCCCCCATAGCTCCCCTCTACCAGGTTCCCAACCCCACCCTCTGTCCTTACCTCTCCCTCCACGGTCCTCATCCATAAAGGTCTGCTTTTTGTCCAGTCTCTTTCTGTACTCCCCACACCCTTTTCCCCCCAAGAATTGACAGTCCACTCCCTTTCTATGCATGCCCCTGATTCTATTATATTTACGTTTATTTTGTTCATCAGATTTTTTTATTCACTTGATTTTTAGATTCACTTGTTGATAGATATGTATTTGTTGTTCAAAATTTTTATTTTTACCTTTTTCTTCTTCTTTCTCTTCTTAAAGAATACCTTTTAGCACTTCATATAATACTGGGTTGGTGTTGATAAACTCCTGTAGCTTTTTCTTCTCTGTGAAGCTCTTTATCTGCCTTTCAATTCTGAATGATAGCTTTGCTGGGTAGAGTAATCTTGGTTGTAGGTTCTTGCTATTCATCACTTTGAATATTTTTTGCCACTCCCATCTGGCCTACATAGTTTCTGTTGAGAAATCAGCTGACAATCATATGGGTGCTCCCTTGTAGGTAATTAACTGTTTTTCTCTTGCTGCTTTTAAGATTCTCTCTTTGTCTTTTGCTCTTGGCATTTTAATTATGATGTGTCTTGGTGTGGTCCTCTTTGGATTCCTTTTGTTTGGGGTTCTTACTTCCCAGACTTGTAAGTCTATTTCTTTCACCAGGTGGGGAAGTTTTTAGTCATTATTTCTTCAAATAGGCTTTTAGTATCTTACTCTCTCTTTTTCTGGCTCCCCCATAATTCAGATGTTGGTATGCTTGAGGTTGTCCCAGAGGCTCCCTACACTATTTTCAATTTTTGGATTCTTTTTTTCTTTTTTCTTTTCCAGTTGAGTGTTTTTTGCTTCTTTGTGTTTCAAATCTTTGACTTGATTCTTGCAGTCCTCTAGTCTACTGTTAGGTCTCTGTATAATATTTTTTATTTCAGTCAGTGTATGTTTAATTTCTGGTTGGTCCTTTTTCATCTCCTTGAGGTTCTTGCTAAATTTATCAGCCTTTTCTAGGAAATTTTTGAAAAACCTTAAACCGTGGTTTTGAAGTCTATATCTAGTCATTTGCTTTTTTCCATTTCTTTCATTTGTGATTTGTTTTTTTGTATCCAAAGAAACAATTTTTTTTTTTTGCTGCTTCCCTGAGTTGGTAGAGTAGCTTTGTGTAGTAGGTGTCCTATAGGGCCCAGTGTCTCAGCCTTCCCAGTTACCTGAGGTGGACACTCTTGGTGCACTCCTTTGTGGACTGTGTGCTCAGCCTTGTTGTAGTATCACTGGGAGATCTTGACCTCCAGGCCAATTGGCTGTGAAAATCAGCTGAGTCTATACTGAGAGAACTTCTGTGGTAGAGACACTCTTATGAGACAAGACTTGCAAAATTGCAAAAGCCTCTATGCTCAGTTTGGATGGGGCAGAGTTTCAGGGTGGAGCAGATATCCTTGCCTTCCCATGAGCCCTGCCCTATGAGGCCCCTGGGTCTCAATGTGCCTCGGGAATTGCTGCAAGTACCTCTGAGAAAAAGTCACCCTTGAGATTTGCCCATTATCAGACAGTCCAATTTCTCCCCGAATGAGTCAGGGTTCCCAGAAACTTGCCCAGAACTGTAGTTCAGCATAGTCAGGAACTTCCATCTCCCTCCCTTCTGCTTTAGAAAGCTAGCCACGCATTCAGCCGCCTGAGTATTCAGCAGTCAGTCCTCTCTGCGCAAGTGTGCCTCCGGACTCTGCCCTCTGCAGCTCCCGAGCCTCAGTGTGCTTTCTCTTTTCCTGATAGTCCAGATTCCCCCTGAATGCGTCTAGTTTCCCAGCATCTCCACCCAGGACTGTAGTTCAATGAAGTCGGGAGCTTATGTTTTCCTTCAGCTTTAGAAAGCCAGCCACACACTCAGCCGCCCATGCACACAGCTGCCCATCCTCTCTGTGTGCAAATTTCTGTACCTCAGCCTTTTGCAGCTCCTCTGAGTCTCAATGTGCTTTCCTCTTTCCTTTTAGTTGTAGAATTTGCACTCAGCCAGCTTTTCTATGGTTCTGGATGATGTAGTTGTAGTTTTGATATTGTGCGAGGCAGCAGTTTAGGTGTTTATCTAATGCTGCCATCTATGCCCCTGGGCTATTGTATTATTTTCCATATAAACCTACTTTTGTCCCAGACTGTGTGTGTGCGCGTGCGTGTATTCCATATGTAAGTCCTTTTGGGTTACATGTATTGTAGATACATTCTACTCTGTGGCTTGACAGGTAATTTCTTCATTTTTTAATTTTAATGCCTCACACTTAACTAACTTTCTCATTTATTTTCTAGGGCAAATAATGAAAATAATCTGAATGGCTTAATCTTTTCACTCAGAATATGGCCCTGCCTCAGATGCTGAAACCCCACTCAATCACTCATGCTCCAGGGAGAGGGGGAAAGTCAGAGTCTGATGTTATAAAATATGGTGCCCATTGCTGTCCCCTGAGAAGGGGATTTCACAGGGCAACTTCCTTCAGAAGAAGTCCACAGGATGTTCAGACCCCCTGATCTTTCCTCCCTAGTGATAATAGATAGGCGTCAGTTGTATTTCAGCTCCAGGTCCAGATAAGTAACAAAACCAGCCATCGCTGACATTAGGACTGGCTTCATGGACCCCTTGCTGGCCAATCAATCAGTGGACACCCAGACCCTGAAAGGACACACCTGAAAAACTGCTGAATATTCTATTAAGATTTTTCTGGAAAACCTCCCCTAAAATCTCCATCCTTAAAACCCTTGGGATGGAAGACCCAGTGCACTCTTACCTTTCCCATCTCTCTCTCTCTAGGGAGCTTGCCCATTCCTTTCTATTTTCCTTCCCCACTCCCTACCCCCAGGCACAGTGTCATTAGCTTCCCCACCCCCAAACTCCAAGGGCCCTTCTTTTACCTCCATAACTTGTTTCCTAAGCCCATTTCTTCTAAGAATTACTGCTTCTACCTCTGTAATTTACCCAATAAATGTTCTCTCACAGTTTTTGTCTTGATCTGAATTGTTTCCTAGCCAGAACCCAAGTACTGAGGTTGCTGAACCCAGGTTTATTCTGAAACATTGCCCGCCCCCCCCGCACCCCTTTGTCAGACACCTGGTGTTGTTCCTGCCACCTATAACATCTGCATGTCTCCTTCTTCTTCTTCACTTTTTCCTCTTTCTCCTTGTTTTCCTCCCTTCCTTTCTCCTCTCCTTTATTCTCTTTGTCCTCTTTTCTTCTTTTTATGTGTGACATAAAGGAGACAGCAGGCCTGATATCTTTGCCTTGGACCTACAGTCTCACTGTAGACACACAATTTAACACACAAACTTAATACACCATACAAAAGAGTCCGTCATTTACTGCAAAAGATGGAGGCAGAGGCTATCAAAGGCTTATCGAAGTTCAAAGATAAGGAAGAGTGAAGACATTCTTCATATAGATGAGGAATGAATTCTCTTAAGCACAACTATAGAAGAGATCATGCTAATCAAATCTTGAATGCCGCAGCTTGATGGAAGGCACTTAGTTATGCTTGAAATAAGTGCTTTGAAATTTTCAGTTGTTCATCCATTAGAAACAGACATCTGCGATTTCCTGAGTAAAAACAAGTAGCACGTTATTACCCGTCAAATCTTTTCTTCTGTCTCTTTGTTATGCACTGGGAAAACCCAGCCATTAAAGGACATGTCACCTTAACTGATTTTAATTAGTACTCCATAAAGAAGCTGGATCAAAGATCACTCTGAGAGCATGTACTCAGATGAAATCTTGGGGCACTGTTGATTTGGGGGCATTTCTAGGGTATCTACAGAAAATAAAGATGGATTACAACAGCTATGATGAAAACATTATTATACCTTTCACTTTATTATATATGCCTTTAGCACTTCTAAATTATTTGGGACATGAATGATTGTTATCTACAAACAAAGGAAGGACAAATGACTGATTTTGTTTTTCATCATAATATTGGAGGAAAGTATAAATAAGAGTTCTTTTTATGCATGTCTCTTCATCTGAAAAACTCTTATTGATTTTGCCAGATTCAGGGAAAGTTTGATTTTTTTCCTTAAGGCTTTTGCCCATTTATTCCAGAGAAAAATAAATATTTTAATCTCTGCTTCAGCCATTTCATAGATATCACCGAGTTCCTAGTTGATGCCAGGTATGATATTGGGTGCTGTGTACACCACAGTGAAAAATATAGTCATGATCCTTATCCAAAGGCATAGAGCTTATTCAATTACAATCACTCCTATATTGTTTAAAAATTTTCTGTTTATAGAAATCTTTCCTACTCCGGTGTGACAACATTTGAAGATGGGTACTATGTTGAATCATGTCAATATACTCCTTATCCCATGTGGTGCTGTCACCCAGTAAACATTTAGTGAATCATATTGAATTGATTCTGGGCAGTTTTACAGCCAGTCATTTTTATGTTTCCCAGTGAAACACTCCTCTTGTTTTTTCTCTCTATTCTATCCTTTAAGCCATTCTATTTTAAGTTTTGATGTAGGAAGGCAAATGAGGAAAATCCATGCACTAAGATGTCATTTTAGATGGATTGACAGTCATTGTCTAGAGTTGCGTGGGGAAATGATTCTAAGGTCTCAGTACAATGTAGTGGAGAGAGAAAGGGATAAAAGAATATGGGTAGACTATAGGTTTGGAGCCAGCACAGATGAAAATAAGCACATTTAACAACATGCACTATTGATAATTGGCAATATTCAAGTAAAAAATCTGGGACTTTATCTGTATTATTTATCATTCATCATTGACACTCAATAACTGTGGTAGAAATTAGGCATGCAAAGTCATAATTCTCCCTCTTGTGTATCAGTATATCCTATCCCAGTAATTGTAAAATTCTCAAATTGCCTCACCTCTTTCAAGAGATAAAGTGAATCTAATGCCTAGCCCCACTCATATTCTATTCAAGCAGATTAGTTAAGGCATTGGGATTGAAATTGCCCTTTCCAGCATACAAGATTCAGAGTGCAAGTCAGGGCATCTGAATTCAGCTTGAGTTTTGCCCTCTGCCTTCTCTATAACTTTGAACAAATAAATGTATATATTGTTCTGCATCTTTGTTCTGTCATCTATAGATGAGGTGGTTGGACAAAATGATAATAAAGGTTCTTCTCAAATATAATATTCTCTGTTTAATGAAACCAGCCATGATTGTTTTACTGAAGACCTGCCTTTGGGGTTGTTATCACTTTGTGGTGGCTCTTCTGACATGACAATGGGCAGGATGAAGAAATCACAGACATCCTTGAGGGCAGGACCCATGTCTAATATATCTTCATATCTCTATGCTCAGCAGGTATGTGTTAAATCAACAAAGCAAAACTTCTAGTGGGAGGAGAATTCTGGAGGAATTCATGAGCACCAGTTTCTGGCAAGCATTATTTGTGTAATTATCATCATCCTGGGTTCTGATGACAGCAACTGAACATGTTGTCCTAAAGGTCACATACAATTTGCTGCCCAGGACATGGACTGGCTATGGGTTGCAGTTATTGCTGTTTTAACAAAAGACTGGAAAAGAGTCCTTGCTTCTAAGGAAAACCTTAAGACATATGCTTGATTGTCCTGGCATCTTTCATGTTCTTCCTGACCAGGTACTCACAGCACAAACATAATGAGAATGCTTGGAGGGAGGAAGAGGGGGGAAAAGGCAGCAGATTAAACAGCAGCTCTTCCTCTTCTCTTACTTTCTTCCCAATTCCATTCTTGTCCCATCTTTGGCACAGCCCAGGCAAGAATGAGTTCAGAATTTTAAGAACCTGGACAGAGATCTTTATTTTCAACCCAACAGATAAAAGAAGTGAGACTGTACACATGATTAATTTCTAATCACCTCCTAGTGGGACAATTGGTTCCATTTCTTTCTCCTTGCACACAGAATGGTGCTTGTAAGTGGAATTCTGATGCTTCCCCAAATGTCTGTGGCTGAGGCCGAGGGATTTTAGTTTTAAATTAGATTCCCAGCTCTATCCATCAGAAAGTCAGATATAATTGGTATGCTGGAAGGGCATGGAATTAGTATTTTTACAAAGATCCTCTAAATAATTCTGATAACACTTAGGTTTAGGATCCACTGATGTATTAAACAAGGTCAATATTCCTTAGTATGGCATTCAAGGCCCTTGGTGATATTCCCTCCAACTCCCTTTCCCCTTTTCTGGCTGATGTTGAACCATTCCTTTCATGCCATTTCTACCCTTGCACCCACCAGATCACTTGTGGCTCCTCAAATGACCTGTTCTGTGCATCTCCATGCTTTTGCTTATGCTGTACACCATGCCTACAAAGCTTTTGTGCAGGTGTCTGGCGAATTTAACACTCTTTATGGGCCCATTTAACCTGAGTCTTCCATCCCTGCATTTCCTGGTAACTATCCACCCAACTGCAGAATTAATTGTTCTTTCTTTTTGTTCCCATAATATCCTGAATAGTTTGTCACTATTATAGCTCCGGTGACATCTTTTCTACTTTTAAAAATTGGTACGAACAACTGAATAGTGGGATAGAGTGTTTTAAATAGGACAGAGTATTTAAAATTATTGTTATGGTTAACTTCTAAACCAAGATAAAAATACACATTAAATAAAATAACATGGAAGTAAGCTTACAATAAAAAATAAAACCTCCCATTTCCCTGTCCCTGGTCTAGTCCCAATTTCCTGAGGCAATAGATTAAGAAATCAAATAATGCAAAATTTAGCAGAATGGGGTGGGGGTCTGGGCAGGGACGGGGACGGGACAGAAATCTCTTTTTCCTATTTCTGTTCCCCAGACACCTATTTCCCTTCCCTTCCCTTTCCAGGGACAAATTCTTTTGCTAGTTTCTTGTGTATGCCTCCTGGAATAGTCTCTGAGTTTTCAAATACATATTCAAACACAAAAACACACATAGATGGATTCATACTGTCTTACTGTACATACATTATATATTGCTTTTATTACTTAACAATATATCTTGAAGATTTATTCCATATTTGTACATAGACTACTTTCTCATTTGTTTATTGGCTGTATATTATTTTATTGCTATTAGCTGCACCATCTTTTATTTAACAAATTCTCTATGGGTGGAAATTTAGGCTGCTGCCTAACTTTTGCTACTACAAAAGTTAGGTCATTTTTTCAAGGGTAAGAATACCTGCAGGATACATTTCAGAGTAGACTTGCTGAGTGTACCTTTTTATATTAAATAAATATTTCCAAGCAGCTCTTTATAAAGCATGTATGAACTTCCACTCCCACCACACATGTGCTTGTCAGACAATTGTGTTATTAAGTTGTTGTTTTTTTAATTTTTTTTTTTGTAGATTAGTCTCCTCTACATGTGGGGAGGAACCATAGCATTTATCCAGGAAAGCAGGGCTTGCCCTGGTTCTATGACACTAGGTTGTATATACAGTGGATGCTTTTAGCTTATCCTGAAGCCAGGCAAACAGAAAACTACCTACAGAGTGGCTTCCAACTCAAGAGCCCCCTCCAAACTGCTTTCTGTCACCTGTTCCTTTGTGGTGACAAAGGTATTCAGGATGCACCCTTCATCAGTTCCTGCACCCCTAACCCCATTGTTATAAAAAAAGCAGTTATTTTCATTGCAGGATATGCCAATTATTTTTGTAACTGTGTTCAACTGTCTCTGCCTGAAATTCAAAACCACAGGCATTCTTTCCAGACATTTTCCTGAATCCTGAACTCCAGTTTAATAGGCAATGGGTTTGGGAAGACAATTGTGATAACAGTAAGTCTTGCCACATCCCTTCTTGATTTTATTTTAGGAATATCCCAATTCTGTTTGAAAACAGCCTGCGTTGTGTGCTTTTATCAGGGTTGTGGGCTTGTCTCTATTTTTTATCATTTTACAGTAGGGGTGTTAGTTGTCCCCAGGAATTCTTACACTTAGATTTTCATGGGGCAAGACATTCAACAGACCACACTGACTTCTCTTTCAGATTCTACTTATGCCATGTTAGAGCTATTCATGTACCAGTGAAGAATGCGAGGGGTTATCTAGTGAGCTGCTTTTTTTTTCTCCACCAAGAAGCAGGAGTTACAAAAAGGAAGAAAAACAAGTGTTGGAAGAATATATTCTTTGCTCCAATACATTAAAATGACATATGGGCCTCAAGATTTGTCTGCAGATTTATATTTGTACCTTCTCATTCTTGGCCTTGGGCTCTGCAGAAAGACTTATGATGCCCAAGAAGAGCAATTTCCTCTGATTCATTTAGGGTTATGGTGAAATTTATTGGAGAAGTTTATGTTTTACTTACCAGAGAGCAATTTGATTTCCTTGGTCTGGCACCACTCTCAAGGGAACATGAAATCTCCCAGAACCCAAAATGGAAACCAGTAGCCTATGACATTCATGGAAAATTAAAAAAACAACACTCTCAACCCTTTTAACACAGTAATTATTTCTCTATGTTCCTTTTCAAAGCTTGCTCACATTCTGACCTACTTTAAGAAAGCAGATACAAGCTAACTCACCTTTTACAGTGATCTTTATTTGCTTTATATTCTACACAAACATTTTCTATGATGAATTGTTTCTTCATATTTATTTATTTTTATTGACTGCATACAAATCCACTGAGTTACAGTACCATATTTAAAAAAAATCATCTCTCTATGACCAGATTTAAAGGTTTTATTTAGCCTCAAAATTAATGCCACAACAAATAGCTCCACATACTTACTTTTTTCTTTTTTTGTTTAAAATGTTTCTTTAAGATAAATTGTTTAGAGTAAGATTTCTTAACCAAGGAATGTGGATATTTTCTACAATCTTGATATGCCTTGTCAAATTGCTTAAAGAAGAATTTTCCCACTATTTAGGCTTCCCAAGAATGGAATAGACCCTTTGTTTCCATATTCCTGTAGTCAGCATTATTAAGAGAGTCTAAGCATAGGCCCATTGATCAGCTTTATTGCTACCACCTTAGCCCAGGTTAATCTCTTGCCTGGATTATGCCAGTACAGTAGTTTCCTAGCTGGTACCTTATTGCTTTTACTCTTGCACTTCCTAAAATGCTTTTTTTATACATCTGTCAAAGCACATAGAATAATCTCTGGGAAGATCAGAAAATAATGATTGGAGACCAAAAAGAGAGAAAGTGTTCTAAATGGCCCTCCTCGGCTGTCCCCCTTGAGACCCTATTGCTACCACTGGGAGCAATAGGAAACCACAGTTTTTATGGTTTCGATGCTGGACTTGAGGTAACATCTCCAGGAAGTCCTCCTCTGACCACCTGGAACACTGCATGTTACTTGTGGTAAATTTGCTGTGATGCTTTCTTCCATCCCTCCCCTTCAAACCACATTGTCATCCAGATGCATGTGTCTGGTGTAGCCTAAGTCTAAGTTAGTTTGAGCTTTGCTATTGGGGAGATAGGAAATGTAAATGTATGGCCTCTTATTCTACGTAGAGGAATTCAAAATGTGGAAATTCCATTGTAGCCGGTTTTGCTCAGTGGATAGAGTGTTAGCCTGCAGACTGAAGGGTTGCAGGTTAGATTCCGGTCAAGGACATGTATCTCGGTTGCAGGCTCAATCGCTATGTTTCTCCCACATCATTGTTTCTCGCTGTCCCTGTCTCTCCCCATTCCTTCCCCTCTCTCTAAAAAATCAATGGAAAAATGTCCTTGGTTGAGGATTAACAAACAAATAAAAAAGATAAGAATTCCTTCACACACTGAGTCAAAGAGTCTGAAAATGTTAATTATTGGTTCAAAATTTTCATCATAGAATACAGATTGTTGCAATGGCAGAAGGTTTGGTTAAAGTGGGAGGAAATGGAAGAAGATGTTAATGTGGGAAAAATGCCAAGTAAGCTACACTAAGTTAGACTTTAGGAGCCACAATGTCTACTCTTATCTGCTCTCATGTGGTCCCTAAAGTTCCCTGAGACCACTCTGGCTTCTTTGTTTTAATATTTGAAAGCAGAGATCCTGGCTACTAATGGGGAGGTGATGAAGATGCTCATAACAACACATTGATCCCCTCAAATGATTAGGAATGGAGTAGATATTGTAGAAGTTATAGAGATGTGGTAGTGAACATGTTGAGAGGTACTATGTAAGAGAAGTAAAAAGCCAAGGATCTGATGGGTGCAAAATCAGTTCATGTATGCTCTCACAAGAATGACATCAATTTCAGTGTTTGAAATTGTCCTACTGAAATGAAATTAGTTGAAATTAATTGGAATATTTTGATAAAGTGTCTTAGTTTGAATTTGACTCACGTGGTTTTAAATGGATGGAGTTTAGAATGAAATTGAATCTCAAAGGGATGTGTTAATAGGTGCAGAACCACATGAGGCTGATGGAAAGAGATTGTCAAAAATCACTTCAGAAACACATTGGGAGCTTTCCTGCCACTTACTTTGATAGTCTTGTAAACAACACATTGTCCAACACTTAATAAAATGGGAAAATGCCTAAGTTCCATGTTAGTCTGTCAAGTTGCTGATTCAGAGCACAATGCTCCTCAGTGTTAAGACTCTTGTTTTCTACAGGAGAAGTGACAAAGGTACATTTGTAAGCTAGAGATATGGGTCCAGGAAGAGGCCAAATTAGTCTTTGTATATTGCTCATGATTAGAAGAAGAAGGAAAACTTAATCCCATTAACGGTCATAGGGGCATCAATCAAATCTTGTGTTTATCATGGCTTAAAATCCAGTGATTTCAGCCATAAATATTTATTGAGTCTTTATTAGAGGCAGGTACTGTGCTAATGACTGGGCACATAATGGTGAACAAAACCTGGCAAGTCCTTTAGCCCCATCCCAATGACCAAAGTAATTCATCTTGTACTTACCCTGCTGCAGCCCCTTAAATCAACCATTTCTCTAAGCCTTGGAGAATTACATTTGGAAATTAAGAGCTTCTCATTGGTTATTAAGATGCCATTGCTTAATATCCTCTCAGTGGGCAGAGTTATACCTATTTCTCTACCAATTTGCATATATGCATTTGAAAACCATGAGTTTATACTGATACATCCAATTCCAGTGGAACTCCACAGGATTTATGAGAGTTTTCTCTCTTTCCTTGTTTATGACTTTCTCCAGCAGTAACCAACCCAGCTCTCTTTGTCTATGATATATTAACTTATTTGCTCAATTCCAGAGCATACATAAGTAGTTTCAAAATTGCCAAATATCCCCCTATGAAAAATGACCCTACTAACTAGAGCACAATATTTGTGTACAGTTTCTTTTGTGTTTAGTCTTAGACTATAAAGTCAATATTTATTTTTTAAAATAATATTTAAGTCAATTCATATTCCTATTAAAATCTACTAACAAGAGTACAATATTTCTGTACAGTTCTTTTTAGTTTTTTAAAATACATAACTGGTAGTTGCTAGAGGAGAGGGGGATTGGAGAACTGGATGAAAGAGGTGAAGGGACTAAGAAGTACAAATTGGTAGTTACAAAACAGACACAGGGATACAAAGTACATCATAGAGATTATTGTGAAAAATATTGTAGTAACTATGTATGGTGTCAGGTGGGTACTGGAAATATCAGGGGGAATACTTTGTAAAGTATATGATTTCTCTAACTACTATACTGTATACCTGAAACCAATACAAAATAATATTGAAAGTAAACTGTAATCGAAAAAGAAAAATAAGCACATATAGGGTGGGCCAAGATACACACACACACACACACACACACACACACACACACACACAAACACACAAAGAAACAGACACACAAGGTGGGGCAAGATATATATGTATATCTTGTATTTGTGTGTGTGTGTGTGTGTGTGTGTGTATAGTGGACTTACATATAATTTAAAATATTTTGAAATAATATGCACACAAAAGCAGTCATTAAGAAATTCTACTTCTCTGTCTGTCTTCCCTAGTTTGGAGAACAATAAAGTGGATGTTTGCCACTGACTTGCTTACTAATCCTAAAATAAGCTAGGCTATTCCATGAAGTAAACACTGAAGGGGAGCATGCATATTCAGAAAGTTGGATGCAGAAAATTAGCAAATGTCATGGTATAAAAATATTTGATAATCTGTGGTGAAAAAACTTCTGTTGATCACAAAGCAGTTGAGAATTACATGTATAAATTTGCTAAGATTACATCTAATGAAATCCTTAATCCTTAGCAAATTTGCAAATGCCAATGAAATAGCCTCTATATTGGCGCTGTATCTAGAAAAACCTTAGTTATGGCTGATAAGAGAACCCTAGGGGATTTTGACACTGAGTACAGGGTGACTGTTTCTATTTTGATTTTATTTTTAAAATCATTTTTAATTTTTCAATAATTGACATACAATATTATATTAGTTTCAGGTGCACACTCCAGTGATTAGATATCATATAATTTACTAAGTGATAAGGTGGCTGTTTTTAGATGTGTCAGTTCTACAGGAAAGATTAAATAGGCAGTGATTGGGAAGAGCCAACTTCCAGGAAGTGTAACTGATGTACCGTATGTAATGTACCCATCATTACTGTGCAACAGAAAGTGTAGGTGAGCAGATAGATACCTCCTGATTTACTTAATACATACTTTGCACTCATGGCTGGAATTCATGGCTGGCAACCTGGACTAGACAACAGAGTTTTACTGTTCATGTACAGTGCTCCATACATCCCTGTCCTGAACTTCTGTGGGAAAAGAATATTTTTGGCATTTAAGTTTCCCTTCAATATCGCATCTGTAATCCAGTCTTGTTGGTCAAGAGATTTTACACTTCCTGGAGGGCAAGCATAAATCCCACCCCCCTTTTGTTTTGTCCTTTGATTGCATGCTTGTTGAGGTTCACAGATGCTTAGGAACCCCCAATATACTAAAAGAGTTAAGACTTAGGGATGTTATTTCTGTAGTAGTTAATACTTAGAACAATGTTGATACAAAATGCAAATGCTATCAATCTTGACAATGTAAACACAAACTACAGAATTTATGAGTGGACTTTGGGATGGGGAGAAAAAGTGAAAGGAAGACCAAGGTTGCTAATGTATTTATCTTAAAGTTGCTTAAGAGCTAGTATCTATATTTGATGAATAAAAAATAAAGGATCAAATATAGTATTTAAATGTAAAAGTCAGTCAACAATTAAAGAAAATAACAGTGACATAAACGTATTTGGGGGAAAGGGAATTGGGATGATGTGAATTAAAACTTAAATATCTATAGATGGTTAACTTAGAATTAAATATGCAATATTGAAAAAATTAAAGGCGCTGAAGAGCAATAATAAAATGCAGGAGTCCCCACACATGCTTGCCTCCCTCCCAGGATCCTCCCTAGAAAAATCTGCTCTCAACCCTGAGCAACTATAAGCATATTCGGTTCTTTTGATGCTAATCTAGAATTCTAATTAAAATGAGTTTAAAAAATTAAAAAAAATTGAAACAAAATTTTAATATTAAGGGAAAAGAAAGATATTGAACCATTTACATATGAAGCATATTATTTTACAATGTACTTTTACACCCTTTATTTCATTGGTCCTCATGGAGATTATGTGAGTTTGGCAGCCTTCACATTATTAGGTTATTTCAAAGGTAGGGAAACAAATATAAAGAAGGTGACTAACCTGCCCAATGTCATATGGAGATGGAAGTGTAGATGCCATAGTCAGAACCTAAATCACATGTCTTTTAGTCTTGCCCTTATTTCTGTATATCAATGGATCCCAAACAGTGGCCCAGAAAGACATTTTTATTGGTCTAGAGCTTCTCTTTAGATATACTGACAATCTTCCTTTGACCTTGAGATCCCTGAGTTGAACTATTAGTACAAGTAAGTAAAAAACTCTAGTCCCCTTCTTGAAGCTCTTGTGGCATGTCTCTTTTAAGTTCTAGGGTTTTGAAAATATATAATATGGTGAGATAAAGTTTGACCTTCATTTTTCCAAGTATCACTCTGTCATTTGGGAGACAGTTTTTTAGAGATGACTTTTGTAAAATATGAATGTCCCTGTGACATTCAGATGTACATTTCCAGGCTCTTATATCCTCTGGTATTTGTACTGTGATGATTGTTCTCAAAAGGACATGTCAGTTTCTGTAGATTTGTTGAGATGGTATTTCGGCTTTCTTTCATGTTTTTGGAATTGAACTCTGATTGACAATTTTTTCTTTGAAGTTAAGCACACATTCAGAATGCACTGTTTCCTGTCCACTTAAATTTCACACCAAATCCTTTTTACATTCCTTATTGTCCATTTCAATGAAATCACATTGGTTTTCTCCAATGAAGTCTTAGATTAGAATTTTGATGGAGTAGTTTTGCTTGTGCTTTTTCTCAAGAATTCTCTCTTTTCATTGATAGCGAAGTGTTTACCTATTAAAACAATATATTATACCCAAATAGCTGATGCATAGACTCTATTTCTTTTTTGATAAGTGTTTTCATGTATTGGTAGCATTTTCAGAATGATAATTTATATAAAATAGCAAAGTAAGAAAGGAAAAAGGCTATGTGGTTAAATGGGTGTGGTTTACATATCACTCTGTTGGTTATTATCATGATAATCTCAAGCAAATTATTTATACAATCCAGATCTCAAGTCCTGGAAATGTAAAATAGGAATAATGTTTTCTATTTTAGAGTTTTGTTGTGAGGCTGGAAAAAGAGAAAAGAACTATTTAGTATAGAGTCTAGCATACAAGTTGCACTCAATAAATGGTAGCTACTACTTTTATAAGACTTTTTCACTTTAAGATCCCCAGTGGTTGTCTGAAACTGTGGGTAGTAGTAAACCCTATATATATCATGTTTTCTTCTCTATACATAATTACATACATATAATAAAGTTTAATTTATAAATTAGGCACACTAAAATAATAATAAAATAATTATACAATTTACTGTAATAAAAATTATGTAAATATGAACTCTCTCTCTCAAGACATATTACTTTACTGTACTCAGTTTTTCACTGAAAGGAAGTACTTTATGGCTTCTCTTTGTCATTACCAAGTTGCCAGTATCAGAACTCTTGTGCTTTGGGGCCATTATTAAGTAAAATAAGGATGACTTGAACACAAGCACTGTGGTACTGTGACAGTTAATTTGATAACTGAGACAACTACTGGGTGTCTAAAGGGTAGAAAATGTATACAGTATAGCATGGATGAATCACGTTCCAAGTGGGATGGAGTGGGATGTTGTGAGATTTCATCACACTACTCAGAACAGTGTGCAATTTGAAACTTATTAAATGTTCATTTCTTGGGTTTTTCATTTTATATTTCTGACCACAGTTGATCACAGGTAACAGAAACCATGGAAAATGAAATTAGGAATAATGAGTGGGACTACTGGATCTAGAAATATTCATGGTAGAAAAGAGAAAATAAAAATATAATGATGAGGAAATTAATGAATAAGTTATTTAATGTTCAATCTCATATGAGAATATACTCAACTATAATAGTTTTTTGTTTTGCTGGTAGACTGGATATCAGATTTGTAACCTACCCTGAGGTACTACATATAAGTTTTATAGAGGTAGGGATCCTATGGGGTTGAGAGTTAATGGCATGTCATCCTAGCTGAGATTTTACTAGTTAAAATAGAATGCAGAGTGGGCAACTGTAGGATTTTTCAACTTTTATTCTTCCTCAGGTTCATGTAACTGTGACTATTAGGGGGATCAGTAACAATTATCTTGCTGCTGTGATCCAACTTAGGAGACACCCTTTATCTAAGTCATGCTCTATTTGCACTACTTGCTAAATTTAGGGTCTTGGCTTCCACTCCAATTACACTGTTAGGATTGAATCCCTTTCCTCACACCTTCTATACATGGCAGAAGTTTTGATGTCTTGTCTACATAAATTTTGTCAAGCTCTCTCCTCAGAAGCCTTATTTCTCTGCTGTTGGCTTCAGTAATGTTCTGAAATAGACATACTATCTAGGGGTAATAATCATCTACCTGACCTGGAATATTCCCTGAGGAATATTATCATTATCATACTTATTGGACATGTCTTTGAAGTTTATGATTCTAAATCAACCTCAGCTGTTACCAAGTCTGAGAATTCAAGATTTTTAAGGATCAATCATTTTGCAATAGACATCACACATCCCTAATTTTTCTGCTCAATCCATGATGGGAATTTAAGGGGCTCTTGGAGTCAGCGTCCAGATGGAGCCCCGACTCTGGAGAGTTTCCATCCTTGAAGAGCATAATCTAAATTCTGAATGACTTATTTCTCTTTTTGCTTCATTGAGGATGCACTTTATCCAGAAACTCCAACAGTGCACTTGGGAGAGCCAGCAAAAGAGCATTAAATTATCTAATAATGCAGTTCCCATGTTATTCTGCAAAATCTCTTCCCTGTAGTGCCCAGAGATTCTTTAGGATCACGGGAGGGAGACAGTTCTCCCACCTGGAAATTCTGCCCCAACTTTCTCTTTTAGGGACATCTTATCAGTTTCCTTCTCTTCCTTCCCACTGTATATCACCAGATTCTGACACTCCTGACTCCTCAGTCTTGCATTCAACTCTTCCCTGATCACTTTCATGACATGGCCAATACAGGTTCCTCTAGAATGGCTGATTGTGAAAGCCTCTGAAATACTCTCTGGCTTGCAATGTCCTTCCCTCTCATCTACCCTGAATAAGCATCAGTCTCACAATGGCACCACTGATCAGAAATGTTGTGTGGTGCAGTAGAAAGGGGTATGATTTCGAATTTGACAGGCCTCCATTAAACACTCAGCTCTGCCAGCTCCTATCTAGTGCTCTGCTATTTCATCTCTCTCAACCTTAGTTCCCCCACTTATAATATAAGGATAATATAATGCTTACCTTGACAGGTTGTTGTATTAAGTGAGGCTCATACCTTTGAACCTATGAAGTCTTTAGCTACAGTAAGCACTCAAAAAATGTTGTGTTCTTTCTATTATCATTCATGCTAGTCTGATGTCTTAGCTGTGTTTCTCAAAAAAAAAAAAAAAGCCCCTGAATCAAGGGTTAGAGTGAAAGTAATTCATTTGGGAATTAATCCCAGAAAACACTGTTAGGGATGCAGAATGAGATAAGTAAGGGAAAGAGTTAAATGCAATAAAAAGTATGTGAATGTGCAGGTTGTGATAAATTCTGTAAACACAGACCTGTCCCATTGAGGGTCAAGGAAGCTGGAGTATTTGTCCATCCACTTGAACCTTTCATTTGTTAAGCATGGCTCCTGGGAGTTGACTCCTCTGCACTAGCCTGTGCCCTGAGCTGGCCAACATGACCTATGCTGAAGAATACCCTCAGGAGATATGGTGTAGGGGACCTGTAAGTGGTCACCCTCTGGGGAAGATCTAGGGGTTTGTTCAGGGCATTGGCAATCTGCTTTACAGTGCCTGACATTCAGTAAGTCTTTGTTGAACTGAATAGAAACAGGACGTCATTACTAAGTTAGAGTGAGGTCCCTCAATAAAGAAGAAAAATGCTGACTCCATAGCCCCTTAACTTGCAAAGTGGTTGGTAGGCTGGCAGAGTCAGATATACACACACAGGAGCTCCATGAGAATAACATAATGTTTGCAGGCACAGGGAGACCCTCTCTCAGCCTGCACTCTGAAATGCTCTCTGGCCTGTGATATCCTTCTCTGTAATCCAGACTTGACCTCATCAGAATGTGTACTTACTAGAAACCCCCTTTCCTCTTTCCACCTCTGGTTAATCAATTCTTATCTAATTCATAGCATTACAATGCCCAAAAGCTCCAAAGCTAGACATGGGCCCAAGACAGTTCATGTTTATCATGCTTCTCAGCATCCCCCCTCCTAATGGGTCAAAACAGAGACCACCTCTGCTCCCCATCGAGTGCACAACTGTCTCTACCAGCACCTGGCTCATTGTTACATCATTTAGTTCCTCTCACTTCCCCTTTCATTCTGCAATATCCACTATAATCTCTGTCATTTCTTTGCTACAGATGTCCTATTTGTTTTCCCTTTTCTGCTCTGGGAAGATTCCTTCTCATATCTGCCTAATTTCCCTTGGTCCTCTTACTTTCCAACTTGCTTGATTTCTATACCAAAGCAAAGGTTCTGGTTTGTTCCTCCTTAACACATTCAGTTGCTTAATTGCAACAATGCCACTCCTGCCATGATGACTTTTGCATAAACAGCCAGACATTCCCTGTATTACAGCAAGCATACATTGAGAGTGTGCACTGTATGCCCAGTTCTGGCGGTGTGGGACCTACAGGAAATATTAGATATAAGTAAGATCCTGCAGAATTAAGAGTCTGGTTGATAAAGTAGCCAGTTATGAAGCAGGTAAAAAAAACTGAACAATGATATAAATCATAGTCTGTGTCACAGACTATGCTGTAAGTTCTAGGGTAGCTTGGAAGCAGAGAACCACTTGGACTAAAGGAGGAAGGGAGGCTTTGTGAAAAAAAACTATTCACTTGTATTGAGGCTCCCCAAGAGCACACTCACGTTTGATGATTCCCTAAAAGGACTCATAAAACTAAATAAACTGTTACACTTATATACTGTCACTACAGTTACAAATTCAAATGAGCAAAGGAAATAGGCACACAGGGTGAAATCCAGGAGAGATCAGGTGTAAGATTTTAAATGTCCTCTCTCAGTGGAGTCATATAGAAATCACTTAAGTCTCCTAGCAATGATGTGTAACATGGATGGAATATTGTCACCAAAAGTGTCCAGGACCAAAAATGGGTTATGATATTCTGACTCTCTTGGTCAGAAACTCATGTTATGATGCCTCTGCATATCTCTATCAAAGAGCTTTCCCTGTCTCTGTAATCCTCCGTTAAAAGTTCTATATCAGCAACTAGACTGTGAACACTCCATGGAAGAGACTGGGTTCTATTTGATTGAATGTCCACTGTGGTCAGAACTTGGTAGGTAGTCCATAATGCTTGATGAACATGCTGCTAAATTAGTGAATGAATGAATGAACAGGAAGGCTTTTTAACAAGCATGCCTGGAATCAAACTTATGATTACATTTTTTTTAGTGCGAAGTCCATCTCTTGAGGAGGCCACAGAATTACTCCTGTTGGCTTCCTCTCAATGAGGCTATTTCTGTGACCTCTCCTTGGGCAGTCACCTTTTTGAACAGGTTCTAATAGCATTGCTCAGTAATTCAGTTCACAAAGTCAAAGTCAGACTAGAATTGTGACCCTCCCTTAGTCATCCAGCCTTTTGTTCAAGTTCAGTTCTTGGTGGCTTTTGATACTTTCTAATGTATAATAAACATAAAAAATAAATCTTCTTTTTGAGCATGAAGATCTTGTTGCTGCTACAAAAGCTGCTTAAAAGGATGCATTTCATGCTCTAAAGAAAATTCCCAAAGAGGAAAACCCAAATGTCTTCATTATGACAACTCTGTGGGAGTAAGTTCGTAGTTTCCCAAAGGGACCACTTTAAGTTGATCAAGAACTTGGATAAGTTCTAATGTGTTGATTTAAGAATGGCTTGATTTTCTGACAGCATTTCTATTTACAGAAATCTTGGAGAAGTTCCAACAGTCCCCTCTACTTTAATAGATAAACCCTAAGTTGTATTTAGGACTAGAGATCAAAATTTCCCCAACTACATTGTAGTTATTTATTGTAATTTTTTCTTCTTGAAATGGAAGTTCTGAAGCCCTAATACTTGGTATGAAAGAGTCTGATATTTTGCTGTAGTTCAGCACATATTGAAGCTCCTCGATATAGAACCAGAGATCTTCATAATCATAAACTCACCCAAGTGAGCACTGTACTGGCTCACATTAAAGATTCTTTTCACTAATCACTATTTTTTAAAAATCACATGCCAGTGTGGATTCAATGCATCTATGGAGAATTCTGAGAATGATGCTTTTCCATTAATAACACCTTTTTTTACATTCCTCCAGTGCTCCAGGAATGCAAGCCACAGACAAATCTTTCTTGAAATGCTGCTTGTCATTTCCGCCATGGAGGACACAAACAACACAAGAGCAACTCAAAATAAAAGCCCCATGAAGGTGAACAGTAAGAAGAGTTTCCCCTATTCTTCACTGACCCTTGGCACATCAGTTGTAAAGACCCGTCCATTGGAGATGATGAAAGATAAATACACATTGTAAAAACTGTTCCTTGCAAGAAATCTAGCTTTTAAAGAAAAACAACATTGATTTATTTGATTTCCAATCCAATAAGCTGCATTTTTATCATCTTTCACAGCAGACACTTCAAAAGAGAAGAAAGACATATAAAGAAGGAAGTCTTAAAGATAATCTGAAATGTCTCAAATATCTCATTGTCCATATGAATGCCTGAGCTATGTATGTATTAATATGGATTTTCTTATTTATATAATGAATTGACAAGCTGATAGGTCCTAAGGGCCACCCAAATCTAGGTCTGTTAATTATCTAACATAATTATGGCAAGAAACATCTGTGCTTTCCCTCTAACCTGCACCAACAGAAAGATGCATTTACACAGTAGGTAGGAGATGTTATTGCTACTTTAAAAAATGCATAACATTTAGACACTTCCTATTTAACTTAATTAAGAATGATATTTAAAGGGTTTAGGCTTTTAAAGTGTTTTAAATGTTCAATTCAATGACTCAACAGTTACATAGAACTGTATGCTCTATATGATTCTAAACACAGAGGATAAAATTTGAACATTACATAGGCCTCTGATTTTGTACAGATCCCAGTACAGTGGGTGAAAGCAAGTATATTATAATGTACTAAATTCGATACATAAGGTATAGAAAATTCTGTACGGATATGGAAGAAAGATAAATGTCTGCTTTATTCTGCAAATTATATCCTCCTTCTCTCCTGTATTGTCTAGTCCATCTATAGTGGTTTCTCCATCTTATAATAGAAACACAAAACAAAGAAGCACTATCACCTAGAAGTCAGCAGGCATCATGTAACTATGGGCTACAAGCATGAGAATGAAATCCAAGTACACTTAGCAGGGAGGAGCAATCAGACAATAGGAGTCTAGGATCTTGATGACATCTGGGAACAGCTGCACAAGCCCTAGATTACCTTTTCTGGACTCTTTGTTATATGAGGAAAATCAATCCCTATTTGAATAAGCCAGTGCTAGTACAGGTTAGTTTGTTTAGTTAATTTTTAACTAATACTGCTACTAAGTGATGGAGTTGGGATTCAAATCTATGTCTCCTTGACTCCAAATGCCACATTATCTTCATTTTTTTATACTCCCTTTTCATATCTTCTAGTTTGTGATTTAAATTTATTCAACATGGATAGAAAAAAAGACTAAATCACACAGAAAAGAGGTGGTATAAATTCTTTTTTATATAATGAAAAAAGTGTGTGATGGTGTCACCGTGAAGCAAGATTACTTTGCCGTGTCTTCTAGCCCATTCTGCTCTTTTCATGACCAAAGTGTGATTCAAATTGATGATTTGTTGTCAGTAACTAGGTGATGAGCTGTGCCTTGTCTGCTCCAGTTTTTCTATGGATAGATAGAGTAAATGGTGGTGGAATGATCAGAGAAGGCTTCATGAATGAGGTAGCCTACAAGCTAATTCTTACCTAATTGGTAGAATTTGGATACTCAGAAAGAGGGAGGGGCCATTTAAAGGAAAAAGAAGACTTTATGACTATTGGTGAAGGGAAATCATGCAAACATTTGCTCTCTCATCCTTCCCTCTTTATCTTTACAGTGTGTTCATTTGTAAATGTGAATTTGAAAATCATTCCTTGTTCTTTGGCAAAGAGTTTATAAGCCATTCATTATAATTGATAACAGTCATCAAGTAGAGACAAGTGGAAGAGGGAAGTCATGTGTCGTTTGGCAACAAAAGTCCTGCTAATGTAAGACAGATAGTGGGGTCAAGTTGAGCTGGGTAAGTCACTAGTAGGTTACTTTTGATTTTTCAATGCACTTGGTAACTCCCACTTATCTTCATAACAAGATGCCATACTGTTGTCAGAAAGACCCATAGCAAAGCTGATTATCTGATGAGAGTTTTGACTAGCATCAAAACCCTTGTATTTTAGAAGGCATCGTTTCCTAATAGAGATGACTCATGAGCATGCGAAAGACTTCAGAAAACAAAATAGCATGACTTTAAAAGGTTCATACCAGGTGTACCGGTTAATAATGCGGATTTTTTTCAATAGCTGGAGTTACACATATGTTGATATCTATGCGATTTGATATGTATGCTATTTTGGTGTATTGACAACAAGCTTCAAAACTTCATATATCAAATTTTCTGAAGGTGTTAACATCATACATATTTTTACACTTAAAATGTCAAATTTCGTTCCAAAAAAAGCGCATTTGTAAGAAGTTTTAATTCATTATTTTGAAGAAAAGTGCTGCTGAAAATTATCATATACTTCAGGAAGCTTATGGTGAACATGCTCCATCTCAAGATACTTATGAATGCTGGTTTAAACATTTTAAAAGTGAAAGACAAAAGACATCCAGGTCAACCGAAAAAGTTTGAAGACCAACAATTATAAGCATTATTGGATGAAGATGCATGTCAAACTCAAAAACAACTTGCAGAAAGATTAAACATTGCTCAGAAAACAATTTCTGATCATTTCCAAGCAATGGGAAAGATTTTTAAAGGAAGGAAAATGGGTGCCGAATCAACTGAATGAAAGACAAATGGAAAATCAAAAAGTCATCAGTAAAATCTTGCTTCAATGGCATGAAAGAAAGCCCTTTTTTGCATAAAATTGTGACTGGTGATGAAAAGTGGACTTATTTTGAGAATTCCAAACACACAAAATCATGGGTTGATCCAGGTCAATCATAAACATTGAGTGCAAGGCCAAAATTGCTTCGGAAAAAAGACAATGCCTTGAATTTGGTGGGATCAGAAAGGTGTGGTGTATTATGAGCTTCTAAAACCAGGTAAAACTGTTAATACTGATTGCTACTGACAACAAATAATCAATTTAAACCACACTTTGATTGTGAAAAGAGCAGAATGGGCTAAAAGACACGGCAAAGTAATCTTGTTCATGATGACGCCATCACACACTTCAAAATCAGTTAAAGATACATTAAAAGATCTTGCCTGGGAAGTATTACCCCACCTGCCAAATTCACAAGACCTTGCTCCATCAGATTACCACTTGTTTCAATCGATGGCACATACATCTTCTGAGTAGCACTTCAAAATGTATGAAGAAGTGGAAAATTGGGTCTCTGAATGGTTTGCCTCAAAACAAAAAAAAGTTCTATTGGGACGATATCCAAAAATTACCTGAAAGATGGGGGAAATGTATAGTTAGTGATGGACATTACTTTGAATAAAGCACTTTTGATGTGTCTCTTGAAATTATCTTGTTTTCTTTGATTACAAAATCCACCATATTAACCGGTATTACCTAGTATGGTTCATATTAATATGGTTCCCTTAATGGACGGGGTAACAGTTGTTAAAACCCTAATATTATTTTATCTCATTTGTACACATAAGCAGTGACAGTTTTGAGAGATATAAACGGCCCAATCAAAACAATGCCAAAAATTCAATGAAGTGAATCATTATTATGTATAAAGTCTTGGACATTCTCTCCCTCCTACTTTTTCCAGCACTCCACAGCTATAGAGCCTTACTACTCAGTCTTTGTTATTATATAAATGTCTTCTATTACTGCAATTTGTTACTACTAATTAAATGGACTCCACTGTCACTAACCCCTAAGTAGCTCAATACATTCCCCATGGCTGTCAGTAACTTGTGAGATAAGATGTAGAATGTCCTGGCAAACCCATCAAATTCTTTCACATTCTTTGATTGGTTCTTGAGTCAGCACAACATCTTAGAGTGAGGACTAAATAAGTCAGATTCAATCATAACAAGTATTGAAATGGTATCAATTATCATACTCAGTGTCATAAGAAAAGGTACCCGAGAAAATGCAGAAATCAATCTACCAAAACACAGAAAGGCACAGAAGTGCAAAAGGTTGTAGAGAAGCTAAGTGATGAATTATGTCTTCTACCTTCTCTCCCAACTCCCTGAACAACCCACACTTATAGCCATCAGCCTTGTGAGATTGCCTTGCAATGTTTCCACCAAGTAATTTTTCAGCACTAGCGGGATGTTCCACACGTGAATTCAATGTGACACTATCTACCTGGAGATAGCATCAGTTTCCATAAGGTAAGGATTCAATCTGATAAGACTGCCTTCTTTTCCCCAACTCCAGACACCATTCACAAGCCCAGGTTGTTACCCGTGCTTCTGACTGACAAATTGGAGGTTCTCAAGACCCACTCCTTGAGTTTGATCAATTTGCTAGAGCAGCTCACAGAACCCAGAGAAACATGTTACTAGATCACAAGTTTATGGTCAAAAGATATAATTCAGGAGCAGCAAGATGAAAAAGAGACACAGGGCAAGTTATATGGGAAAGTGTATGGAGCTTCCAATCCCTTTCTAGGTGCCACTCTCCCAGAACTTCCACATATTCACCAACGACGACACTCTCAGAACTCCAACATTTTGGTCTTTAATGGAGGCTTCATCACAAAGGCATGTCTGATTAAATCTGTGCCACTGGCAATAGATTCAACCACCAGTTCTTCTCTGCTCTGGGAGGTCAGGGGTGGGACTGAAAGTTCCAACCTTAGTCTAGTCCAGCGGTTCTCAACCTGTGGGTCGCGACCCCTTTGGGGGTTGAACGACCCTTTCACAAGGGTCGCCTAAGACGATCGGAAAATGCAGATATTTACATCACGATGCATAACAGTAGCAAAATTTCATGGTTGGGGGTCACCACCACATGAGGAACTGTATGCAAGGGTCATGGCCTTAGGAAAGTTGCAACCACTGTTCTAGTCACATGGTTGGCTCCACTGAAAACCTTAGGTGATTTCCCAAAATAACCTCATTAACTAACATAACAAAAGATACCTTGGTGGTTCTCAACACAGGACATTCTACCTGAAGTTCTCTGCAACAAAAGGGGAGCCTCCTGAGGACCTTGAACCAGGATTATAATTCACAAAAATATCCCAGAGAAACACACTCGGCAGATAAGAATAAATAATAGGTTTGGAGGGAGAGGAAGGGGTGCCAATTAATTGTCTGCAAGCCTCATGAAAAACTGGACATATGATGATAAAAAGATAGGTCACAAAAAACCATGCATTCCATGAAATGTGATCTTTGTGAAGAGTTTTAATCAGGGAAGAACATGAGTTACCTTTGCATTTTTTCAAAGTGATTTCTGGTGTAGGAAGAAAAGGTCTCTTCAATAGTTCACCATAGACTTTTTGGGGATGTGATCCTTCAAGCAGCTCAGTATCCTTCCCTTCTAGCCGCTCCCTCTTTTCCAAAGCCTACACTTTCTTGAGTATACACAGTTAAAAAGTCACTGTCATTCCACCGATTGGCCAAGGAAAGTGAAAATCATTCCCGTCTTAAACCGTAATCACTGTTTTGAGGGCTGTTGTACAGAGAGCTGACATCTTTATTGAGTTATCTGCTTTGACAACTCACTCACTAGTTTTTGAGATGTTTTTAATTATCCCAAGGATGCCATTTGGATGCATGAACAGTCATAAGCTATTCAAAATCCAGAATGCTCATGTAGTTTATGTTAATCTCAACAATGGTAGAGACCTGTGTACTCACTTCCACTTTGCTGTTTAATGTCTTAATTTTCTTAGTTCCCCTTGTGGCCATCTTTCTTTGGATTAACTTAAGTAACTTGATAACCTTTAAATCAGTCCTCTTGCTAACAACATCTTCTTGCTGATTATCAACCAGTGTGTCAAATTGCTGTGCCTGCCTTTGCAATAGTGAGAATACATTTATTTCCAGCTCTTAATTCTATGAAAAGCCTGGGTAGGAATTTTTCTCTTGTTCAAATTCCCAAGTACAGAGTTTCCTGAAAATCTCTTGGGGAAGGACTTTATCAGAATCATCTGGATTAGGAAACTATATACTGTATCAGAAGGACAGATTTTTTGATATGGTGTCTGAGGCACAAATAAACTGGAGGTTCCCTATGAGTTCAGACTGGAGTTGCTTGAGAGCATTCATTAGGAATGGGACTCAAAGATGACAATAAACAATAATGTGAATAAATAGATCTGTATCTACCACATATTGAGCAACAAATGTATGTAGAGACACTGATGGACATTTTGACTCTATTAGCTTATTTGATTCCCTATGAAGATAATAATCTTAACTCTACATTTTAAATGAGAAAACAGAAGCACAGAGAGCTTGTATAGTAACTAAAACATCAGGAATTTGAACCTAGAACTTTAGTAGCAAACTCTGCTTGATATGAGCATGAAAGGAATGTTGACTGAAGGTTATAAAGAGAGAAGAATTTTCTAGAATACATAGGTTAATTATTGAAAGCCTATCTGATGGAAGTCTCAGGCATTTGCAGTAGGAGACAGCCCACACCTCATCAGTGAAAAAGTGTGATTTTTAGACTCAGGTGTTGATATTTTACATGACTGAATAGTGCCACTAAGGAAACTCTCAAGGCATACTTGTTATTTTTATGGGCTGACAATGATTAGAATATCTTAGCCTCCATTTACTCTGCTCATTGCTTTAAGAAATCTGAATTGGAATGTGTCAGCTGGGATTACCAACGTTTCCTTCAGTGCAATATGATTCTTGAGGTCATCTGATTCCACTGTGTTCTAAGAATGACCAGTCAACTACTATACTGGTTCAATGTAAGGTTTTCCATTTGCATTTTTTATGTTTTCAGACCTTCCCTGCCTGGACTTATCTACCACTATTTGAAATATCTAGGAAGTGGTTGGCAAAAGATTAACTTTTGCTGAGTACCTATTATGTGCTAGGCACATACTAGACTCCTTACATAGATTATTTCATTTAATCACACAAAATCTTATAAAGTAGTTGTTCTGACTTTTCAGGTAAAGAAATAGATACTTAAAGTGGCTGAGGAACTCATCAATGGTTTAGAAGATGGAAGAGAGATTTGGTCCCAGGTTTAGATGATACTAAGTCTATTATATTACACTTATTGATATTTTTTTATTTAGTTTAACATTAACTTCTAAAAGGGTTTTACTAGGTCAAATATGATTATATTTCTTTTCTTCCATCTGTTTCTCTTTCCTTTCCTCCTCTTCCCTCCTCCCTCCTTTTTCTCATTTTTCTTTTTAACTGAAAAGATGAAAGACTGAATCCTTTTGACAGAAGTTTTTTGGGCCACTTCACTTCTTTATTATATTTTCAGGCACCCTTTCAAATGAATATGTATTACAATAGGAATTTTCACCAATGTCAGCTGATGTCATCTGTCTGCTATAACTTTTCCAAGGCAGATAAAAGTTGAAGAATTTTTGTTCCAGTGTTTTGGCCTGAGGGTGAAGGTGCCACAGCAAAAGATTTTGCCCAGTCCACAAAGTAGTCTTTGTCTTAGGCACAGGGCTGGGAGCTTGACTTTAAGACACACTGCCTGTTGTTGAGTTGGTGACTGCAATGGCTGTAGGGGACTCTTTGAAATAATTTATAGAAAAAGAGGTAGAGACTCAGAAGGTTAAGCCAGTTTCTTTGTTTCTAAAATAGGGGCATTAATAACAACTTCCTCATACGTGATGTATTAAAAAATTATTATTTGTAAAGCATTTTGAATCATTCTCAGCACATGATAAGCATCATAGAGTATTTGAAAAATAAATAAATGTAGTTATTCATCTAAGGTCAGAGAGGTTGAAAGGCATTATGGTTTTCTGAGTAAGAAAACTTGGGTCCAATTCACATGTATGACTTTGGAAAAATCATCTAACCTCTTGGAAATGAAGTTTGCTCAATCTTGAAAACAGGTGTGATGCTTTTGACTTCATAGCATTATTTGAGGCTGAACAAAAAAGCCCTGGGAAAGTGTATGGCCCATGATAGGAGCCCCTGCATGTGGAACTAGCATCAGACCCAACGTCAGAGGCAGTGACCCTACTCTCCTGACAAACTCAATGCCTTTCATAAATCTTAAAACATTTACATGATTGCAAAAACAGATTTCATATGTATAACATAACTGTTTCCTGTAGAGTTTGAGGGTGGTATGTTTAGTGTAGGTTAAGCCAACTCAAGAAAACCTGTGTAACTTGAAAAAGAAACACATTCTAATTTTCTTCCTGTTGACATTATCATCAGTTAGCACACTGTCATTGTCTGAGCTTCATTTGTATTCTCTGATTATCCTAAGTGTGGGTAGGTTGAAGTCTCTGTTTTTACTTGAAAGAAGATATTCTAAGCATAGTATTTTATTATTTCCTCCTGTTCTGATTCTTTGTTTTACCCTGCAAGGACTCCGAGTCAGAAGACCTTAGCTCTGATTCTAACTCAGCCATAACTAGATGAATGACCTTGGGGTAGGCCCTTTGACATTCAGTAGCCTCTATTTTCTAGAGTTACATTAAATAAACCCCTCTGTTAATTATTTAATTTTATTATGTATTAATTTTTATCATATATTTTCATAAAAATATTATGAAAATAGCAAGAAAGTACACACATACCCCTCACCCAGGTTCCTAAATTACTAACATGATTATAGCATATTTTTTCTAATTAATACATGAATATAGATACATTGTCAGTAACTAAAGTTCCTACTTGATTCAGAATTCCTTCATTTTTATCCAATGTCTTTTTTTCTGCTCCAGGATCCCATCAAGGATGCCACATTACACTCAGTCTATATTCTTAGGCTCCTCTTGGCTGTGACAGTTCTTCAGACATTCCTGGATTTTGATGAACTTGACAGTTTTGAGGACTACAGGTCAGGGATTTTGTAGTTCCCCTCAATTGGGATTTATCTGATGCTTTTCTCTTGATTAGATTGGGGTTATAGGTGCCTTGGAGGAAGACCACAGAGAAAGCAAAATGTCATCTTTGTCACATCATATGAAGAGTGTCTTCTATAAACATGACTTGTCACTATTTTAGCTAACCTCATTTATTTGGCTTAAGTATTGCTTGCCAAGTTTCTCCACTCTAAAGTTACTCTTTTTATCTGCTTTCCAACCTGTACCTTTTGGAAGGAAGTCACTATATGTAACCCACACTTAAAGAGTGAAGAATTAGGCTTCCCTTCCTTGAAAGTAGAGTTTGCTTTTATTGCTCACCAATATGCCAGGCAACCCCATTATTTATTATATATGCCATTTTGTTCCAAACCTACCTTTTTCTCTAGAGTCTAGAGTCTAGATCTTCTTTAATTTACATTATTTCTTTCACATAGCCTTTCCTAATCTTCTCCTTTTCAACCTTCCCATCTTTGATTCCTTGAAAGTTTTATACCCCTCCTCAGCACTTGAAATGGCATCACTTTATAGATTATAAATAACACCCTTCTGTTTGCTGGTTTAATATCTCATGTTATTACAGATAGGATTTAAAGCATTTTTCTTGAATACATTGAACTTAATAAAACACAATTAAACCAAAGTGGATGAGGACAGTGCAACAAAGAGGAAATTAGGATAGAAAAGATAAAAAGAAGCCAGAGGTAAGGTTATTGCAGAAGGCAATGACAAAATTCTCTACTCCTTTCTTATTTTTTAGAACTTCTGGTACGTTGATATAATATTTTGTAGTTTTCAAAGTACCTTGTCACACCTTATTTTGTTGTTTAAAAAGAATAACTGTACCACAACATCAATGGTTTAATTTTTTTCCCCTAGGGTAGAAATTCTAGATTCAAAGAGTGCTAATAGTAGTAAATAACAGAAAAGAGAAAGGATCCTCAATGTTTGAAAGTTCAGGTTCATTCCATATATACTGCATTTCATAATAGGGCTATTCAGGCCATGTGAGGAAGGGGCCATGTTTTGTTTTTTTTTTTTAATATATTTTATTGATTTTACAGAGAGGAAGGGAGAGAGATAGAAAGTCAGAAACATCGATGAGAGAGAGACATCGATCAGCCACCTCCTGCACGCCCCACATTGGAGATGTGCCTGCAAGCAAGGTACATGCCCCCGACCGGAATTGAACCTGGGACCTTTCAGTCTGCAGGCCGACGCTCTATCCACTGAGCCAAACCGGTCTCAGCAAGGAAGGGGCCATGTTTTGTAGTTGTTTTGTTTTACCATATTTTGTAGTTGTTTTTGTAGTTGTTTTGTTTTACCATATTCTGCTAATTTAGTATTAGACACCTGTTATGACCAAACATATCCACATTAATTTGAATACAATCTTATTTTGCATTAAGTCTATAAACAGCATGGCAAGGTGTGTTAATGAGAATTTAATGTAGCAGAATAGGAAGACTCAAATTTGCGTTTTGTTTTTGTTGTTTTGTGGGAGTAGTTGTTCATCCTTGGGGATAGAAGACTAACTCATGCATTTTGAAACTGATTTTATTTCCATAAAAGGCAAAAATGCTATTTGATAATTCTTGGATCTAAAATGTATGCATCTTAGTTAACCATTACATTTCCTTGTTAAAGAGAAAATGTAGAGAAAGACGAGTAAACAGTGGTCCAAGGATTGAATATAAGGGCTACTTTACTTGGTAGATTTGGAGGATCTTAAGGGAACTCCCATGAGATTAAGAAGTATTGGATCCCTAGATCCCCTGACTTAGGTAAAACTACTCCCAGGAGCACACAGGAAGTGTCATGATCTTAAAAGAATAGGAGTTGGGGACAACAACCTGGGAGCCATAGTATCTGTGTGAAGGGCTTGTGACTCTGTGGTTTGCACAAATGGGAAGAACCAATGCTATGTGACAGATTGAGTAATGGTGATGACTATGAGTTGCCTGAAGTAAAGGTCCTTTCCTAATTTTTGAGTAATCCTGAGAGTTTCTAGCAGGAGGTGAGGTTATACAAATGACCGATTAGCACAGATAAGGGAGAGTATAAAAGGACATAATTTAATTTGTAAATACAGAGAAATAGGATCTTTCTTATACATTAGGTGTCAAGGAGCAATCCATATTCATTACACCAGATAAGTAACAAATATACCACGTTCCACTGCTGTTAAGAAATGTTTTTTTTTTCCCACTGAGTAGGCAACATGGAATCATTTTTCTTTTCTTTTTTTTATTATGTTACATGTATACATATCAACCCATTGCCCCCCCTCCCTCCCAGGAATACCCCAACCCCCCCCCAGTGTCTATGTTCATTGGTTATGCTTATCTGCATGCATACAAGTCCTTTGATTGATCTCTTATCCACCCCACCTCTCATTAATCTTCCTGCTATAATTTGACAGTCTGTTTGATGCTTTATTGCCTCTGTATCTATCGTTTTGTTCATCGGTTTACAATGTTCTTTATTATCCACAAATGAGTGAGATCATGTGGTGCTTCTCCTTCATTGACTGGCTTATTTCACTAAGCATAAGGCTGTCCAGTTCCATTCAGGTTGCTGCAAATGGTAAGAATTCCTTCTTTTTAATGGCAGCATAGAATTCCATTGCGTAGATGTACCACAGTTTTCTGATCGACTCATCTGCTGATGGGCACCTAGGCTGTTTCCAAATTGTAGCTATTGTAAATTGTGCTGCTATGAACATAGGGGTGCACAAATCTTTTCTGATTGGTGTTTGTAATTTCTTAGGATAAATTCCTAAGAGTGGGATTGCTGGGTCAAATGGGAGATCCATTTTTAGTTTTTTGAGGAAACTCCATACTGTTCTCCACAGTGGCTGCACCAGTCTGCATTCCCACCAACAGTGCATAAGGGTTCCTTTTTCTCCACATCCTCACCAACACTTGTTGTTTGTTGATTTGTTGATGATTGCCATTCTGACAGGTGTGAGATGGTATCTCATTGTTGTTTTGATTTGCATCTCTCGGATAATTAGTGACTTTGAACATGTTTTCATGTGTCTCTTGGCCTTCCTTCTGTCATCTTTTGAAAAGGTTTTATTTAATCCGTTGCCCATTTTTTTATTGGATCATTTATCTCCCTTTTATTAAGTTGTATAAGTTGGCTGTAGATGTTGGAGATTAAACCATTATCAGTGATAACATTTGCAAATATCTTCTCCCATACAGTGGTCTTTCTTGTTGTTTTGTTGATGGTTTTTTTTTGCTGTGCAAAAGCTTTTTATTTTGATTTGGTCCCATTTGTTTATTTTTTCTTTAGCTTCCATTGCCTTTGGAGAAGTATCAGTGAAGAAGTTCTTTCGGCATATGTCTGAGATTGTGCTGCGTGTGGAGTCCTCTAGTATTTTTATGGTTTTGCTTCTAATGTTTAAGTCCTGTATCCATTTTGAGTTTATTTTTGTATTTGGTATAAGTTAGTGGTCCAGTTTCATTTTTTTGCATGTATCTCTCCAGTTTTCCCAACACCATTTATTGAAGAGGCTATCTTGGCTCCATTGTATGTTCATGTCTCCTTTGTCAAATATTAGCTGAGTATAGTGGTTTGGGTGGATATCTGGGATCTCTATTCTATTCCATTGGTCTATATGTCTGTTCTTGTGCCAGTACCAGGCTGTTTTGAGAATAGTTGCTTTGTAATATAGCTTGGAATCTGGTATTGAGATCCCACCTACTTTATTCTTCTTTCTCAGAATTGCTGTGGCTCTTTGTGGTCTTTTTTTGTTCCACATGAATCTATGAAGAATTCTTTCTAGGTCTGTGAAATATGTTATTGGTATTTTAATGGATAGTGCATTGAATCTATAGATTGCTTTGGGTAGTATGGACATTTTAATGTTGATTCTTCCAATCCATGAGCATGATATGCTCTTCCATCTGTTAACATCTTCCTTTATCTCTTTTTTCAGTGTCCTGTAGTTTTCTACATATAGGTCTTTTACCTCTTTAGTTAGGTTTATTCCTAAGATTCTTAATTTTTTTGGTGCGATGGTAAATGGGATTGCTTTTTTACTCTCTCTTTCTGTAATTTCACTATTAGTGTATAGAAATGCCACAGATTTCATGGCATTAATTTTGTATCCAGCTACATTGCTGAATTCATTTATTAAGTCAATTAGTTTTGGGATGGAGTCCTTTGGGTTTTTTATGTACAATATCATGTCATCTGCAAATAAGGACAGCTTTACTTCTTCTTTTCCAATTTGGATGCCTTTTATTTCTTCTTCTTGTCTAATTGCAAAGGCTAATACTTCCAGTACTATGTCAAACAGGAGTGGTGAGAGTGGGCATCCCTGTCTTGTTCCTGTTCTTAGGGGAAATGCTTTTAGTTTTTGCCCATTGAGTATGATGTTGGCTGTGGGTTTATCATATATGGCTTTTATGATGTTGAGATATGATACTTCTATTCTCACTTTGCTGACAGTTTTTAACAAGAAAGGGTGTTGGATTTTGTCAAATGCTTTTTCTGCATCAATTGAGATGACTATGTGATTTTTATCTCTCAATTTGTTTATGTGATGTATCACGCTTATTGATTTGAGGATATTGTACCATCCCTGCATTCCTGAGATTAATCCCACTTGGTCATGGTGTATGATCTTTCTGATGTACTGCTGGATCCAATTTGCTAGAATTTTGTTGCGGATTTCGGCATCTATGTTCATGAGAGATATTGGCCTATAATTCTCTTTCATTGTGTTATCTTTATCTGGTTTTGTTATTTGGGTGATGCTGGCTTCACAGAAGGTGTTTGGAAGTGTTCCTTCTTCTTGAATATTTTTGAATAGTCTGAGGAGGATAGGTTTTAATTCTTCCTTGAATGTTTGGTAAAACTCTCCTGTGTAGCCATCTGGTCCCAGGCTATTATTTGCTGGAAGCTTTTTGATGACTGCTTCAATTTCTTACATAGTTATTGGACAATTGAGATGGTTAGATTCTTCCTGATTGAGTTAGGAAGGTTATATTTTTCTAGGAATATGTCCATGTCTTGCAGGTTATCCAATTTGTTGGAATAGAGTTGTTCATAGTATTTTTTAACAATCCTTTGTATTTCGGTGGAATCTGTTGTTATTTCTCCTCTTTCATTTCAGATTTTGTTTATTTGGGTCTTCTCTCTTTGCTTCTTGGTGAGCCTGGCTAGAGGTCCATCAATCTTGTTTATCTTTTGAAAGAACCAGCTCTTGGTTTTTTTTATCTTTTCAACTGTTTCTTTGGTCTCCAAGTTGTTTATCTCTGCTCTGATCTTCACTATTTCCTTCCTTCTGCTTACACTGGGCTTTTCTTGTTGCTCTCATTCTAGCTCTTTGAGTTGTAGGGTTAGGTAATTTATTACTATTGTTTCCTGTTTTTTTGCAGTAGGCTTGTAGGGCTATGAACTTCCTTCTCAAGACTGCTTTCACTGTGCCCCATAAATTTTGTATTGTTGTGTTGTCATTGTCATTTGTTGCCATGATGTTTTTTATTTCTTCCTTGATCTCTTTGGTTACCCAGTCGTTGTTTAATAGCCTGCTGTTTAGTCTCCATGTGTTTGATTTTTTTCTATTGTTTTTATTACAGTTGATTTCCAGTTTTATGCCACGGTGGTCTGAGAAAATGCTTGATATGATTTCTATCTTCTTGAATTTGAAGAGACTTTTCTTATGACCCAACATATGATCTATCTTTGAAAATGACCCATGTGCACTAGAGAAGAATATATATTCTGTGGCTTTGGGGTGAAATGTTCTGAAGATGTCAATTAATTAAATCTGGTCTAGTGAGTCATTTAGGATTGATGTTTCTTTTCTGATTTTTTATTTAGAGGATTTGTCCAGTGGTGACAGTGGGGTGATAAAGTCTCCTACTATGATTGTATTGCTGTCAATCTTTCCCTTAATATCCTCCAGGAGTTTTTTTTTATGTATTTAGGTGCTCCTATATTGGGTGTGTATATGTTTACCAGAGTTATTTCTTCTTGTTGGATTGTTCCCTTTAGTATCATGAAGTGGCTTTCTTTATCTCTTGTTATGTCCTTCACTTTGAGATCTAATTTGTCAGATATAAGTATTGCAACCCCATCTTTTTTTTTTTCATTTCCATTTGCCTGAAATAGCATCTTCCATCCTTTCACCCTCAATCTGTGTGCATCTCTTTTCCTGAGATGGGTTTCTTGTAGACAGCAGATTTGTGGATCATGTTTTCTTATCCAATCAGTTACCCTATGTCTTTTGATTGGAGCATTTAATCCATTTACATTTAAAGTTATATTGATAGGTACTTATCTGTTGCCATTTTTAGTCTTTACCCCAGAGTTCCTTCTTCGCTTCCTATTTCTTTTCTTTACAGCAGACCCTTTAACATTTCTTGCATTGCTGGTTTGGTGGTAATATATTCCCTTAGTCCTTTTTTGTCTGTGAAGCTTCTGATTTCACCTTCAATTTTGATTGAGAGTCTTGCAGGGTACAGTATTCTTGGATTCAGACCCTTCCTTTGCATGACTTTGTATATTTCATTCCATTCCCTTCTGGCCTGATTAATTTCTGTTGAGAAATTAGTAGATAGTCTTATGGGGGTTCCTTTGTAGGTAACTTTCTGTTTCTCTCTGGCCACTTTTAAGATAGTTACTTTGTCATTGGTGTTTGCCAATTTAATTATAATGTGCCTTGGTGTTGGTTTTTTGGGGTTTATTTTGCTTGGGACCCTGTGAGCTTCTTGGATTTGTGTGGGGTTTTTCTTTCCTATATTGGGAAAATTTTCTGTCATTATTTCTTAAAACAGGTTCTCTAATTCTTGCTCAGTTTTCACTCTTTCTGGAACCCCAATTATGCAGATATTGTTTTGTTTTGTGTTATCCTTAGGCTCTCCTCTTACTTTTTAACTTTTTTTTCTCGAAGCTCCTGTACTTGAGTATTTTTTCCTACAGTGTCTTCTAGCTCACTGTTGTGGTCCTTTGCTTCCTCTAGTCTACTTTTAATGCTTTCTATTGAGTTCTTTATAGCAGTGATGTCATTTTTCATTTCTTCTTGATTATTCTGCATTTCTTCTAGGTTCTTCTGCATTTCTTCTAGGTTCTTCAGCATTTCTTCTAGGTTCTTCAGCATTTCTTCTTGGCTCTTACTAACATTGTTGATTTTATCTTCCATTCTTTTCATCCACCTTATGATCATTTCTCTGAACTCTTTCTCTGGCAGGCTTATTTCTGCTTCTATTTCATTTACTTCCTTTTCTGGTGATACCTGCCTTTCTGTCATATGTGGCTGTTTCTTCTTTTGCCTATGGTCTTTCTTCTCCAGGTGTCTGGTTATGTAGTTCTCTTTCCTACGTTGATTCAAAGGCACAAACTACAACACGACCAGGTACAACACATGGCACTGAACAGAAATGTATTTACAATGTTAGTAATCACAAATAAGGTGACCACCAATGAAAGACAAATTAGCGGTAAGTAGAGAAAGAAGAAGAGGAATATGAGGAAAAAAGAAAAGAAAGAAGTGTCAAAATCAAATTGGGAGAGGGAGAAAATAAATAAATAAGTAAATAAATGAACCAAAAATAATAAAATCAATAAAATAAAATAAAAATAATAAAAAGGAGAAGAAGAAGAAGCAAAGAGAAAGAGAAAAAAAGTCAGAGAGAAAAGAAAGAGGATAATAGAGAAAAGGGGAACTAAATATAGATGTCAGGAGAAAACTCCAATAGAACAGTCACTAATCCCAACAAATGCTGGCAACCAGTACCTGGAGATTAATACAAACTACAAATAACAACTGGTATCAAGGGAGGCGAGGGAAAAGAGAAGTTTAAAAAACAAACAAAAACACAACAAACAAAAAGCAAAACAAAACAAGTAGAATAAGCTAAAACAATCGCACAAAAAAGCACAAAAAATTGATATAATCACCATTCAGGCAAACAGCAACAAAAGGACATAGAGAAAAACAAGTTTTTGGATTGTGAAGACAAGAGGAGAGAGGTTTGTATGGACTTGGGGTAGGGGATTTGAAATTAGATATATAAGTGGGGTGAAATTTTAACCAGTTAAAGAGAAAGAATAGGGAGAATCTAAAGTTGGAAAAGAGAAAGAGAAATAAGACAACAAAATTGGGAAAGTTAGGAGGAAAGTGTTGGCATAAAGGAAGAGTTGAGATAGAGTAAAATTATGCTAAAGGAAAGATGAAAATAGAATGTAGAACTCTAATTCTGAAGTAAAATAAAGGGAAAACAAAATGACACTTGTTTTTTTCCAAAAAGGTAAAATAGTAGTAGTAATAATACTAGTTGAAAACAAAAATGTAATAATTAAAAAGATAAAATTAATTGAGGAGGAAAGAAAAAATAGTTTTTTAATTAAAATATGCAAAAATGAAAAATAAAAAAAAATAAAATTTAAAATTTAAAAAAAAGAAAAAAAATATAATGGTCATTCACTTCCACTATTGTTCAGCTTTGCACTCCTGTTTCCCAGTAGACCTCCACTGCTGAGGTCTTAATCTCTTTATTCTTTTGTGGTTATGCGAGAGTCAATTTGTGCGTCATCCACTGGGTGGCAGTGTTTTGGAATTGACCTCTGAGACTAAGCACAGGACCTCTCTAGGCTGTGCTCAGATCCTGCTACTCTATGGTTCTCAAAACCGGTTTGTGGGGATTTTGCAGCCAGGACACTGCAACAACACCCAGGCTGTCTTTCTGACTCAGATCAAAACGAGTTGTTTTCTAGAGCTCCCCTAGTTGTTTTCTAGAGTTCCCCTCTGTCAACAACTCCGAGAGTCTGCTTCCACACTTAGGGATTATGCGTAGCCCACATCCACGGACCTCTCCAGAAGCAGCCCGGTTCCCACAGTGTGCGCGTCTCTGTTCTGTGGGACAGGAGACCTCACCTTATCCCAGGCGAAATCTGACCTTTCTGTGTGCCCTGTGGATCTCCTGTGAGTCCGTGTGTCTGCGCAGATTGGAGAGCCGTGTTCTGGGTTCCCAGCTGTTTGGTGAGTGCTTCAGCTGCAACTTTCAGACTGCCGCAGACATCCACCTCCCTCTGCAAGATGGGGCAGTCTCCGCGTTTGAGCTGGTGGTTTCGGCCGACAAAAACCCTGTGGCAGTGGGGCTGCCTGGTCAGGAAAGCCCCATCCAGCAGTCCCCCACCTTCTCCTGGAGGATAACTGACTCTTAACTTGCCAACAAACACTCCCAGTGCGACTCTCAGCTGCTCTCTCTCCCTCTGCCCAGCAACAAAGCTCCAGAGACGTCTGTCTATTCTGCCGCCATTTTATGAGACTCGGAATCATTTTTTCATACTTAGATGTCCCTTGTAATAATCTCAAAAACTTGTTAAAACAACAGAATTATGAGCTTCATTTCAGCTGTACTGAATCAGAATATTGATGCTAGAACAGGGATATGGATATTTGTGCTTTTTCTTTCTCTGAGAACACTGCTCTGCTCAGTGAACTGCTAGTTGAGAATTCCTGATCAGATGATAAAACATTGGATTCTGGGTTCAGACAAGTCAGGGTATTAACTAAAGCTCAGCCACTAATTTTGGACAGGCTACCTAAATTCTATGAGCTACAGAATATTACTTGTACAATGGGGATAAAAATATCAACCTTTTACTTATGTGGGGAGATTGAGTGGGATATTTGATTTAAAGTTTTCACTTTAGTGCTTAGCATTTTGTAGGCATACAGTAAATATTAATACAGATCTTCCCCTTCAGTTTTAGCACTTGATTTCAGGATATAATTCCATTTAAGTAGCCAAGTATTTTTGGAATTTCTGGGTCCATCTCTTCAGTGTCTAATATAAATGTTCTCCTTCATCAGCTGACCACAAACAACTTCATGTGAAATTGTTCTAGATACTGATTGGCAGATAAGAACATTGAGAACGACAAGATGAAATGACTATGTCCTAATCTTTGTTCCATTAGGAGCCATCTTGGAGAGAACACAACAGAAGGTGATTAAAAGATGGCTTTTTCTGACAACTTCATATGAAAAGGTTTTTTTGTGTTTTCTAAAAATGATACGGTAGATAGATTAAGCAATTAATCAAGTTTAGTCAGGAAGGAAATATCTATTTTGATTGTGTTAACACTTGGTTCATTGAATCCAGATGGGTTGGTTCAGTGTTCAAATATATAGTATATGGGCTAGTAGTTTTCTAAAATGAAAAAAATTTGGTGTTAAAGTTAGAAAACCTGGGCTTGAGTTCTCCTTTCCATCTTTTAACTATATGAATTTGGATAATTAAAATTACTGCCCTTAGCCTCACTTTCTCTTCTTGTAAAATACAAATGTCAAACCCTGCCTAAACTGTCTTTCAAGGATTTTATGAAGATTAAAGGAGATAATGTCTCATTTTAGGAATGATAAATTTCTATGTAACTATAAATACAGTGTTTATTTTTCATGTTTAGATGATCCTGAAATGAGGATGTGTAAAAAAAGAAACATTTTTCCATTTATTGATTGCCCATTCAAGCAATCATTTACCTTTAGGAAATATTAATTTGAAAAACTATAATAGAGCATAGGCTCCACTAAACTGTTGCATTTGTATTATTTCATTTAATTTTTATGTAAGCCCTGAAAGATAGCTATTATTATCTTCACTGAGAAACCTGAGATCCTCAAAAATGAATAATTAGATCAAGGTCACACAGCTGGTGGCAAAGATGAGATGCTAGCCTGGGCCTGTCTGACCACAAATAAGATGAGGAAGTACACAAACCTGAAGATAAGTGATTTTTAAAAGGTGTTAAAACCTTGAGGTGCTTTGGTTGTTTCAGCAAAACCCAGTTTTGAATCAATAAATCTTTGTCCCTCTCATCACCTTGGCAGATTTCCATCTGGTAAAATTAGATATTTCTTAACCCTTGCCCTAAAATGGTGAAGTCATGCAGAGTTAGTTTAAACCTGTGTTTGACAAAATGGTAATTTAGATTCTTCTGTCAGTTACAACCCACCTATCAGTCACCAAGTAGAACAAGATGTGGAGTAATTTAGTGAAGAAGGTGACAAAGACATCTGTGGGTTTGGGGCAACTGCTAATGATTCTATCAGTTTTGTTCATTATCAGAATGGCAGGGGAAGAAGCGGGATACACCATGGCTTCATAACTACTTGTCATCCTAAGATCTTTAGGATCGTAAAATCATACTGTCTATTTGAAATTCCAACTTGTGTCCCAACCATGACCTGCATAATTACAGAGCCCAAGCCTCTCTTTCTGTACTTTTCTTTCTTTAGTCCTTTTCTTATCCTATGATGAAATGAGGTGGAATCAGGTTCTCACATGAACTCATGTCAATCTAGTTCTTGAGTCACAGGGTCTTCATAGAATCTGTCCTGAATTTCCACTCTCACTATTTCTGTTGGGCTATTATATCTATCACAGACTCTTCTCTTTTTCTAAGCTCTTGATTTTAGCATCCTCTGGGCTCTTGACCATAACAACTGTTAAAGCTTCAATATGTGAGAGCCACATGGTGTCTGATTCCAAGGTTCTGCCTCTTTTTCATCATCACTTTATGGGTTTCTGGATAAATCTGTGCATCCAAGACCTCCTTGATTTTGGTATTTAAGAGAGGCTAACTGAGGTTCTTGGAATTATCAAGTCATGGAGGAAAAGAAAGTGAAGCAATGATTTCCATCATTTATTTTTATTCCATTGTTTATATTTACACCTGGAGAGAAGGGTTCCATGGCATTACCACAAGAGTCCCAACATTCTGTCATCCTTTGGTTTACATGCAGCCTTTGGTTTCTAAGCAGCCTTAGAGGCTTGTTTGTGATTGGGTTCAAGAAACATTCTCCACACTGTAACTGGAAACATTATTTCCCATTCTAACTCTTAGGTTCCAGTATGGAATTTTGTTTCTGATGTGTCAGATTTTATATGTAAATAACACTAAGGAGTCTAGACCTTGAGAATATACCAAGACTCGCTGTTTTATTTAGGAGATTACATTCAGGGCCACAGGGAAGATACAGTGAGTAGCTTTTAGACTGCCAATAATTGGGGCAGAAAGTAAGGTGGATCTTGGGATTAAATAAAACTATCGAATAAGAAAAAATTCTATTCTTTTGCTTATACATTAAGTTTGACAGGCTATGAAAAATTTAGAGGATGAACTGAAGAACAAAGGAATAAAATTTCAGTGAATTAACATTTGCATGGAGGGATAAGGCCCTGCCAAAGATGATTTTTCTTAACTCCCTAAAAACCAGTGGTGTGGCCTGACTGGTTTGGCTCAGTGGATAGAATATCAACCTGCAGATTTCCATCTGCTAAAATTAGATATTTCTTAACCCTTGCCCTAAAGTAGTGAAGTCATGCAGACCTAGTTTAAACATATGTTTGACAATATGGTAATTTAGATTCTTCTAAATTTGATTCTGGTCAAGGGTATGTACCTTGGTTATGGGCACATCCTCAGCGGGGGATGTGCAGGAGGCAGCTAGTTGAAGTTTCTCATAGATGTTTCTAACTCTTTATGTCTCTCCCTTTCTCTCTGTAAAAAAAAATCAATAAAATATATTAAACAACAACAACAACAACAAAAAAAAAAACCAAACCAATGGTTTGTTGGAGGGCACATGGAAAACCCTAAGAAATTGGAGCTATAGTATCAGGATGTGTTCATTACTGAAGAATCAAAAATAGAAATGATTTTCCACATATACAGCCTTGTAAGCCAGTTTGAGATCAGAAATTTGGCAGCATAAGAGACAGGGGACTTGCCAACTTAATGCTGTTTAATATTAATTAAACTTAATATAACTCAGTTATCTGCTTTTCATATATTCCCAGACAGAATACTGGAGAAGAAATAAATCTACATTTATATTATAAGCATACTTAAATTATATAATCATAAATGTATTCAAAATTATATATTCATATTATGTAATATATATATATATATATACTCTCATTACCATATATTCTAGATTTCTGAATATTTCTAGAGTAACTGAATAGAAATAATGGATATATCAGATCAATATTCCCCAAGAAATTGGATACCTGGGGAAATCCACACAAAAATGCATTGATATAAGCATTATTAATATGCATACACATTCTCAGTACACTGTGAAGAAGGCTAAAATACTGTTATGTGCCATGCACAATAAACTTTTGGGAGTGGGAGCAATGAGAGCTACCTAGAATTTTGTGAGAAGACATCATGGAGCAGGCGACTACCCAGCTGTGCTTGAAAGTGTGTCTAAGAGTAATGAACATCTTTGGGAAATACAGGTGTGAGGTGGTGCTGTCTTAGCAAGGCATCCAATAACACATAAAGGACAAAAAGGATTGCAGTCAGTTCATCTTCTAAATTATTCATAGCCTGTCAAATTTAATGCAATATATATATATACATATAGTTATATATACATATAACATAACTATATATATATACATATAACTATATATATACATACATATACACATACATATATATACATACATATACACATACATATATATATATATGTAACATAATTATCAAGGTCCTCTCCTCATATGTTAAAAGCATGTAATATTTACAAGAGGGCAAGAAATTCCAATTTCTACTGTTACAGTTAGTCATTTGCATACATAGCTGTTAAGCATAACTGAAATGCATAAAGTTAGCATTCCCAGCATTAGGGCTAATGTAGCCAACACGGACATTATACATATGGGCAAACCTATGGTACAAGTCAATGCTAAGGGCACAGAGAACATGTTCCAGGGTGTGGGAAACCTGTTGTGCTTGACAGCCATTTTGTAGTAAGCCCCTGGCACTTTAGCACTAACCTAAGGCTAGATTTCTATTACCCCAAACCCTATCTCTTTCCCGTAAGCCAGGTGTTTTGCCTTAAGGGCTAGGCCAGGTGTTTTGCCTTAAGGGCTAGGAATTTTCACTAACTTACTCATTCCTCCTTCTCCCTATAAATACCCCGAACTACTTCTGAATAAATGAGACTTGATCAGAACTTTGTCTTGTCTCCATTCCTTGTGTCTCTTGTCCCTTTCATCCCCAGTCCCCTCTAGGGTCCTCATTGACTTAACCGGAGGGGTTGGGACACCAGGGTCCTAGTCATGCTTTGAAACTTACCCCACTCAGCTCAGGTTTCCTTAGATAGAAAAGAAGGGATAAATCTGTACCACAAGCCAGGAGTCAAACATTTAGTGAGAACTTTTGAAAATATATGGATTCTAAAGAGCTAGCCCATGATTTTTGCACAGAGGAAGACTTAAGGATATGCATGTATAAAAGTCTCTAGAGCAGTGGTTCTCAACCTTTCTAATGCCACGACCCTTTAATACAGTTCCTTGTGTTGTGGTCCCCAACCATAAAATTATTTTTGTTGCTACTTCATAACTGTAATTTTGCTACTGTTAATGGATCGTAATGTAAATATCCGTGTTTTCCGATGGTCTTAGACTCTACAGCAGAGGTTCTCAACCTGTGGATTGAGAACCACTGCTCTAGAGAGATTGCTAATTCCAACCAAGATAGAATAACAGGGACTACATTAACTCTCCCACAGAAACAAGTTGAAAATCAGGCAAAACACACGAAACAATGGTTTTAAAGACATTGGACATCAGACAACAAAGAACAATGATCCTTGCGTGATAGGAAACACAGGAGAGCCAGTTCCTGGATTACTGTCTTGAGAAGAGTTTCCAGGTTGTGTCACTGGTGGTCTCCATGCATTGGGGAAATGGACTTGGGAGTCTGAGAGTTTGCAGAGTAAAGCACTGGACACAGAGAGAGCAGCAGACAGAGATAACCCTGAACACTGCAGAGGGTACCCTTTAGTTTTCAGCTGAGCACTGATGAATGCAGTTATGTGAGAAAACTGTATAAGGGCAGAGACAAATGCAATATTACCTCCTGGAAAACACTCTCAGAAAACTAGGAAAAAAAGAACTTAGCCTGATAAAGAGCATTTATGAAAACATACCTTATAACTAACATTATACTGAATGGTGAAAGCTAGAATTATTTTCACTTAAGACAGAACCAATAATTGGGTATCTGCTCTCTTCATTTCTATGCAACATCGAACTGTGGTCTAGCTAGTGCAATTAGACAAGAAAAAGAAAAGTGTTTGCTTACATATTGGGAAGGATGAAGCAAAGCTGGCCTTACTATCTCTGCAGAAAAGCTACCTGCATAGCTTGTGAATTATGATGGAATTTATTAAAAAGCTATCAGAACTATTAGATAAGTTGCAGGACACAAGAGCAATAATTAAATGGTGGTGGGAGGTAACATCTGAAGAACATTAAGTTCAAAGTATGGCACTTACATTTGGACTTCTGTAATGTTAGAAATATACATGGTTTCAACACTCCCCTCAAATAATGTGGGGTTTTTATTTATTTGTTTTTAGAATTTAGAAGAGTAAAAGCATTCCCTTTGAAGAGGAATAATGTAAGCCATGCAATTTATTCCATATTCATTATTGCCATGGTTACCTGGAAGCTCAGAATCAATTGGAAAGTATAGTCCTAACAATTCTAAAATGCCTTCAGTTTTATATCTGAGTCATCTTTCCTGTTTCAATTAACTTTCTTATAAAATGCCTATTTTTGAGGAGAGGAAAGAAGGAAAAGAAATAAACAAATATATAATTTGTATACCTATATGTATCTGTTATTTATATCTAGAACATTCTAGCTACATATTTATTCACATTAATTCAAAAAACATGTATGAACTATTGAGACAGATCCTGTGTAACTCCTGGCTTCATTATTACATAATTACCAGCATCTGTGGGTAGGTGTGTTTATCTTGTGTATCTGTATCTACCCCAATTCCATTGAACCTCATTCTTCAGGGACTTTGAGTTAAAGGAAAATCCATCCATTGGGGGCCAAAGAGGAAGAGGCATTTGTTAATTAAATTCCTCATAGGCGCTTTACTGGTGTGGCAATACTAAACCCAGAGTAAAGTAGTCTTGGCAACGGCTTTAGCAACTGTTACGGACTTGTATTTTAGACTTGTGAATAACAATGTTTGAGAAATAAATCACCAGCTGAGGTCTGACATTTTATTCTCAATCTTACAGTGAAATTGGGCACTAATTGATAATATAGTACAGTTTCATTTATGTTTGAAAAATAAAGCAACATTGACAGCTCAGCTCTGGACCATTACATATATTATTCATGCTTTCAAAATGTAATACAGACACATGATATCATTTTCCCAATAAAAGTTTATGACCAACCTTGGTGATGGTTATAGTTTTTGGCAAAGATTTTTAATGTTCTTCAAATGTTTTCTTGGGACTCATGAAATAGCTTCAAGCATAAACATCTTTAGCTTGGAGGAATGGGTGAGGCAGAGCCTGCCGTGCACATGAAGATGACATGTACATGCAAAAACTATTCAGGTGATGCATCTGAGAAACACTGATGATAGTCTTATTTTAAAAATTATTTTTAATTAAAAAATCCTTTTAGGATTCACATGCACTGGAGAAATTGGCTTGAGAATATATTTAAGTGAGTTTGCATCAATTTTGTGGATAGCTAATGTGTACTGGTGTCCTTGGCATTAGAATAACAGGTACCAATAAAAACCATTTTTTCTAGATAATAAAGCAATCCTCACTTAGAAAGGCTTCACACTGGATGCTTTATAGAAACCCAGAGCATTAAACAATTGTGTAGAATTGAAAGGGGCCCAAGATCATGTGGTTCAATCTCTTTACTTCCAGGAAGGGACCATGAGATCCATTGAAACTATAGATGTCAGGAGCCTATTGTAACTATGAGCAAGCCATGTGTTCCCAATATCACCAAAGCCATAGAGAGGGTTCTGCTGCATGACCCTCCCTGAACTTATTTCTGGCTGAAATAACCTTTCCTGATATTTTCTCCTCATCTTAGAGACAGCATGGTGTGATTTGAAAGTTTGTGCTTCTGAGCCACATAGACTTGGGTTCAAATTCTGGCTACTTAGATTTCATTTATTAATTGATTTTTAGAGAGAGAGAGAGAGAGAGGGAGAAGGAGAGGGAAAGAAAGACAAAGAAGGGAGGGACACATACACACAGAGAGAGAGAGAGAGAAAAAAAGAGAGAGATAGAGATAGAGATATCAGTTTGTTGTTCCATTTATTTATGCATTCATTAGTTGCTTCTTCTATGTGCTCTGACCTGGGATTGAACCTACAACCTTGCCATATTGAAATGATACTCTAACCAACTGAACTCCTGACCAGGGCAGATTGCTTAATTGTTGTTTTTAAATTTAACCTCCACAGTCTTGATTCTCATGTAATTCTATGGTCAGGTAGCACCCATCCTATCTATAAAATATATGGAGACTTTCTATCACCTGGAAATAATAAAGATGTCCAAGGAAATCTGTAAGAGGCTGAGGCCACTCTGCCTTGAGAACTTCATACAGTGCACAACTCATGGTTAGAGTGATTAGCTGTACAGAACAAAGTTTTTCAATGTCAATGTCACTCTCCTCTGGTGAACTCTTTTTATGTGGGCTTGCTAAGAAAGAGACTCTCATGTCAGGCTTCTCGTGTCTGAATCTTGTTCTCTGTGACCCATTCTGTTTTCTCCCCATATAGGTGAGTCTGCAACAAATATCTGCTTCTTGATTCTTTATCTTTCCATGTCAAAGCTAGGAAAGGTTACACAATACTTCAACTTTCTAGTACACTATGCTCAGCTCTTACTTTAAGCCCACCCCCTCTGAAGCCCATGATGTGGTCCTATAAGAGTCACTCACTAGGGCTGCCTAATGGACATTTCTACAGTGATGAAAGTGTCAGCACTGGCCACTAGCCTCATGGGGCTATTGAGCACTGGAAATATGTCTAACATGATGAATGAGCTGAGTTTTTTTATTTTGCTTAATTTGAGTGAATTTAAATAGCCACCTGTGTACAGAAGCTATCATATTGGACAGCACAGGTCTAAAGGTTGTATGGATAGATTTTGGGAGCCTGCCTCTCTCTCTCCTCACTTTCCTCCTTTTTCTACTTCAAGTTTCTCTCTATATATATGGTAAGGTAAACTGGGTCAGATAAACCTTCTTTCAAGGCATATTTGTTTTTTAATGGAATCCTTTTGGGGATGATTCTTAAATTGGAAAAAAGAATGTCAGGTCTATAGAATTCTGATAGGGAAATCCTTTGAAGTTAATGGGGTCTGTGGTTATGCTGTGCCCCTCCAACCATACCTTATGGGTAAGTATCCACCCTGTCTGTTTAGAACAGAAAGCATAACTGAGCATTTCCTGTGTTACTGACATTGACATTTCCTGATAAGTGGAGCCTTATCTTATCCTTTTTAATAATCTCATACAGATTTTAAGGCCAATAGCTTTTAAAGTGCTTCAAGTCATTGAGTGCTTTAAGCTCTTATATCACCATTCTGTTCTTAAAATGGATAATGATTTCATTTTTAAAGGCTTTGATCATCTATCCCCATGTATTGTGAGTATAAACCCTACCCATGTCATCATTGTATGCTCACTCATTGAACAAACACCGTGCTCTCTTCAATCTGCTGGTGCTGGAGAAAAAAATGAAGAAACAGGGTGAGTGCAAGTATTTGTAGAAGACCAAGGATTTTACAGGTAGCCTTTAGGAAGGTGTCCTAGTATCTACAGAAATTTCTTGTGCCTAGTGTCTAGCTTGGCCTGGATGTCATTGCCTCAGCCGCTGCAGTGATTTCTGAGTTCAAAGCCCAGCTTTGCTCCTTCAAGATTTGACCATAGAGAGCCATAGAAAGGGTTCTGCCATATAATCCCTATATCATGCCTGGTGTTGATATTTGAAGAATTCTTTTCATCATGTATATCACAATATACATCATGTATATCACAATATACACAGCTATGCTTTCCAGATACCAGTTCGCTCATGACCCAGCCAGGTGGGAGTCAAGAGGTTGAAGCTCCTTGGTAGTTGAGTACAGGGTTGCTTACTAAAGCTGCTGCTCAATAAATTACTTCCCAAAACTGCACCCAAATGTGTACTTAACCAGTCTAATGACTGTGATAATCCATTCAGCACTTTCCAACTCCTCTCAGCTGTCAGAAATATCCTTTTCATATACCGTGATGATGTAAATGGTTTGTTGCTTGCACTCTTTATAAATCATGGGAACCTAGAATGGTTTAGTACCAACATAGTTTGTATCTGATGATTAGCAATTTGATCAATTAGCCCAAACATTATAAGAAAATCATAATGTACATAAGGAACATGATGTTCTATTCATTCACCTAATATTTTGGTGCTTCCTGTCACAGGACTTCTGTCTGGGTACACCTCCACCCCATTTAACAGCAATAAGAATCATTAGACGTTGTCAATACCATTCTTACTTGTAGGTAAGGAAACTGAAGCTTAGGGAGTTCAAGAAAATTCTGCAAGAATTTGGAGCTCAGAATAGCAGAGCTGACACACAAATCTAGTTCTATCTGGTCCCTGGAATAGCTCTTTCCACTTCTCATACATTCAATCTTCCATAAAAGTCAAGCTAGTGTGAACTATTTAATGTCTGAGTTCCAAGTGCCTTTATCAGATAGTCTTATTTGTTCATTAGGTAAGGTTTTACAAGACTTGAAAATATAGATATTTGTTTGAATTACTTTGTGTATTTGAAGAAAATGTATTTATTTAGCAGTGTTCAAAGCACAATGTTTCATGAAGTAAAAGTTTCTGTCATCCCATTAGTCTTCATTATGAAGTTTTAAAATATGTGGGGCCCTAGCCAATTTGGCTCAGATAGAGAGCATCAGCCTGTGGACTGAAAGGTTCCAGGTTCAATTCCGGTCAAGGGCAAATGCCTGGGTTTCAGGCTTAATTCCCCGGTATGGTGCATGCAGAAGGCAGCCAATCAATGATTCTCTCTCATCATTGATTTTTTTTCTCTCTCTCCCTCATCCTTCTTCTTTGAAATCAATAAAAATATATTTAAAAAAATAAAAATAAAAATATATGGATATGTGTATACATGCATGTGTGTATTTTCCCTCCATGTACACATATGTAAGTTCAGTTTTAAAATGTTACTTTTGTTCCTGTATTTTTACCTTTTTAGGGTAAAAAGAAATCTTATTTTTGAAGACTTTGATTTAAATAGTCAATTCCCAGTTTGAGTTCACCTAGCAGTTTGCGATGCATATTTGACAAAGATCATTTATTCCTGGAGCCTCTGACTCTCAACCTGTGAAAAGGAAATCATAGCCATATTACTGTTCACTTGTTTTTTTCTCATGGAAGTTTTGATTTATACTGAGTGGCCAGGTTATTATGATCTCTGAACACATAATAATTTGGCCACTCGGTATACACACACACACACACACACACACACACACACACACATTTTAGAGGCCCAGTGCATGAATTTGTGCATGGCTGGGGTCCAGCCTGGTCAGAGGGAGGGATCATGGGTGGTTGGCCGGCCTGCCTGCTGGTCAAACTCCTGGTCGAGGGGACAATTTGCATAATAGCATTTTATTATATAGGATATATACTGAGTGGCCAGATGATTATGCATTCAGAGATCATAATAATCTGGCCATTCAGTGTGCAAATGAGTTGACCTAACCCAGTGATCAGCAAACCGCGGCTGGTGAGCTGCAGCCATGGTTTGCTGCTCTGTTGACTAATGAGTTTGCTGACCACTGACCTAACCAGTATTTAGACCTTGGAAATAAAGCCTGGTTTCTTATTGAGAATACCACCCTTTCTTGACCTCTGCCACTTGCTATTGAATAGTAATAAATAATTCATCTGCTCATATAATCTCTGTATCATGCCTAGTGTTGATATTTGAAGAATTCTTTTCATCATGGAGAATCCAGAACCCTCTATTCCTTATTTCATTCCCAGAAATATCACAATATACACTGCTAGGCTTTGCATATAATTTGCAAAAGAATAAAACCTACAGCAGCCTGAGATAAGCCTGCTTTAAGGAAGCTTTTCTAACCATTACTGCAGAGTGACCACAAGGTGGCAGTCTCTTAGAACACGAGGGCTAAGCAGAAGTGCTGAGCCATTCATTGCCTTGGTGGTTAATCTTGTCCTCATTGCCCAGCCATATCAAGGTCAAGTGTTTGCCAAGATGATAGCTATCAAAAGGTCCATTGGTCATCCAACTAGGAGTGTTTTCTAAAAAGTGGGAACAACATCACTTTTTTATTGTAGAGTGTCACAGCTTTCAGAATACTATTCTGCTCAAAAATCTAAAACATGCAGTAAAACATACAATAGAGTTTAAAACAGGTGTGTGTGTGGAAGGGAGACTCTTCCTTATATTTTCCTACTGTTTAAAGTAATTGGTTCTCAACCTTGATTGTAATTAGAATATACCGGGGAACTTTCAAACCAATCTCTCGGGTAGGATCCCAAAGATTGATTTTTAGAGCACAGCAGCTGCTTCTAAAGTGCATTCAAAGAAGAGAACCATCTCTTTAGGTTCTCTCAATTTACTCATTCATCCACTCACTATTTATAGCATGCTTCCTTGTAGCAGCATCAAGCACGGTGATGATGATGATGATGTAAAATAAGATTCTACAATTGCCCCAAAGACCATATGAGTAAGTAATTCAATTCAGCAATCATTTATTAAAATCCTACTACATGACAGGCACGATGCTATATATAGATGGGGCTGAGATGACAGCAATTCTTGCTGTCTAGCACTTACATTCTAGCAGGCAGTATGTACAAATAATTATATGAAGCAGAATTGGGTTTCATCAATGTCTTGCCTTTCTATAACATTTCACAGCAGCACAAAGCATTTTAAACAACTGATATAACCTGAATCTTACCCAATAGTTACCATTATCTGAAGTTCAGAGAGGAGACTGACATGCTTTGCCAATGACAAGCAGAATTAAGTTCCCACACCCAAGTCTATGTATTCTGTGTCCAGTGCTCACTACTTCATTCCATCTTGTATTGTGGGATCAAGGAAGAGTGGTTGATTTCCACAGCAGAAGTGAAGTTTTTTGTCCAAGGGCATATTTGTGCAGTTGCTTTGAAATATTAATTCCTGGAAAGTGAGTGATAGAGGATCACTTTTTTTCCACACATTTCCTGGCATCCTTCCAACATCCAGTAAGGGGCTTCTTCTGATGCTGTCTCCATGCTTATATCCATTTTTATTTTATTTTACTTTATTTTACATTATATTATATTATTTTACTTTATTTTATTTTATCTATTTAAACATTTTTTTATTTATTGAGATATAATTGACTATAACATTGTATAAGTTTGAGGTATACAAATAATGATTCAATATTTGTATATGTTGTGAGAGGATTACCACATTAAGTTTAGTTGAACATCTCTGAAAAAAGAGGGGTTTGTGAAGCAACAGTTAACATCCATTATCTCACAGTTACCATTTTTTCCCTGAGTGACATCTTTTAAGGTCTACTCTCTGGGCAACTTGGAAATATACAAAATCATACTGTTAGCTATAGTCATCATGTTGTACATTACATGCCCAGAACTTATTTATCCTACTACATCTTTACCCAGTTCACTCTGCTCCTACCTGTGGCAACCACAAATTTGATCTGTTTCTATGAGTTCGACTTTTTTCAGATCCCACTAGGTGAGATCATATATCATTTGTCTTTACCTGACTCATTTCATTTAGTGAAATTCCCTCAAGGGCCATCCATGTTGCTTAGATTCCTTTTTATATAATATCCTCCTACATTTGCCAAATTTCTGATCTCTAAAATTATTCTGGATGTCTACTGTCATGAAGAGAAAATTGGAAATATCGAGTTGCATCAGCAGATCTGGTTGCCATAAGCTTTTGTCATTCACAGAAAGGTTTAATTGGGAGACTAGAAATTAGTCCAAATGTATATGAAAAAGAAGACAGATGAGTTTCATTTTCAGAGAGTTCCATTCTGTCAGCCAATAAAGTGTTCAGTCCAATGCCATCTGGATTGAGACTGGCACATAAGATAACTGATGATGAACGTGTTTTAGGAATTAATCTTACGGCTGATTTGGAGAGTTGACTCTTAAGGGAGTGAATTGTGGATGAATATCCTCCCTGCGTGCAGACTCAGAATTATATTAGAATCCTTTGGGGTCAATAAATATCAGTAAGATGTTCCTAGGCCACTTTTATTTTCTCGTAATAGCAGAATATCTACTAAGTGATTGATTTCCAGAGGACGCATGGCCTTTCTGTTGCACAGAAGATATTATTGTGAAAGTCCCACTGTGGGGCTGTGGAATTATATATCATCTCCTTAAAGGCTCTTAGAAGATTGTCCAGATTTAGGTATCTGTAGTCTAAGAGAAACAGTAAAAAAATGGAGTACACTCAGGAGAAGACATTCATATTTTGAGAGATATGAAGCTAATTTTGAAGAGGAACAGTTGAGGATCTATCAAGTTTTGGGCTAAAGAAGCAAATATTTAGAAAGGAGTTATCTTCTATTTGTAGAAGTAAACTTCATTCTATGTAACTCCAGAGAGAAGGACAATGATTAGGATTGAAAGTGACAAGGGGGCAAATGTTAATTTACCCTGATGTGGAAGAATGTTAGAATTATTAAGTAATGAAAGCAGTTGCTTTACAGACCTCCTTTTTTCAGAAATGTTCAAGAATACTATGTTAAAAAATGTGGAAGTAGGGATTCCTCAGTTGGGTAAGAAGTGGGAAGAACTAAGAATTTAAGATCAAATAGAGAGGCTTTCAGAGGCTGCTTCACCATTTTACTACCTTTGGGACCTGGGAGGCCATTTAACCTCTCCACATCTTAGTTTCTTCATCTTAAAATGGAAATGATTATACCCACGTCATAGTGTTGCTATAAAAATTAAATGCCAATATGGATAAAGCCCTTAATTTCATGCCTCACATGTGCTACTCTTGTTCCTCCTTCCCCTTTCTTATCATCTTATTCTTCTCCCTCCTCTTCTTCCTCTTCCTGTTTCTCTGCATTCTCTCCTTATTGTTATCATAAAATTTATAATGTGGATTAAATTAGTGCCTACAATATATAATTCACTCCTTTTTTAATATTTACATCTAACTCAAATCAATCATTATCCAGAAATAATTCTAGACCTTATAGTTGGTTGAAGCCAAAAGTGGTAGACCAGTTCTAATACAGTAAGTGTAGCTTTATGGAAAGAGGGATAGCTCCCCCCGTCCTTTGATTTCATCGGTTCAAAATAAAAAGTTATATTTTGGATAAGGGAAAGAGCTGATAGGTACAGCCAGCACGTGAGGCATGGCCAGAGTTAGGGAGGAAGCCAGGAATTCACCACACCAACCTTACCCTTCACCAGGAGAAGTCACTCACCAAGAAAAATTTTTCTTCCCTTGCCAGGGGTCCCCCTGGGTGTCTTTAGATTGGGAGCATCACCTTGCACTTTAGAGATACAACAGGAAGAGAATCTGCCATTTTATCTCTCGGTCTTGGTTTCTCACTCCATGAGAACTTGCTCAGTCTCTGCCCCCCACCCTGGGTGCTGTGGGGAAGATTAATTAGCTAATACTGGTAAAGGGCCTCTGATGATGACTGCTAAGTGTTTGCACCATGTAATTGCCATTTCCTCCACAAGAAAATATCCATAGAGTTAGTAATTAGGCATTGTTGAATCACCTCACGCCCCATTATTTTACAGTTGTCTTGCAATTAACTGGTACCAATACCATTTGAGTGGTATTTATTGCCCATTTCCCTGGTTTAATTTTTGGAAATTTTATGAGAAGCCTGGGCATTGTTTCTTATTCACTGTAACTTCAATAAATAACAATGTAAATGTGGCTTCAGGTGGTGATATTGTCAAAGAGAGTTCTTTAGAGAGTTTAATTAAGAACACTACAGCACTGTACTCCATGTGAAAGTTTATTATGGTGCCTAAACAGTGTAAGCTTGTTTTCCTTGTGGGTCTGTGGCTCCTGCTTGAGTGTCTCTTTGTGCATGTGCATGTTTACATATGTGCATGTGCCAGTGTATGGTTTCGTGATCAGTTGGGCTATGAGGACAAGAGCAAAGTCCTCCTTTGACTTAATTTTCACTTAGACACTATTATAATAATAATAATAAGGATAAAATATAAATATAAAATAAGAATTGTGACATATTAGAGAGTGAAATGAAGTGTAAACACTCTTAAAAGAGATGAGCATGTAAGAAATAGATAAAGAAGTTTGTACCCCACATGTAAGACTAGATAGCAGGACTCCTGGGACCCGCTGCTAAGACTCACTGAAGACACACTGAAGATGTGTACTTAAGCACATAAAAGGGAGCAAGATCCGAAGGAGATTAGAGCCGCTTGTCTGCCCCTCCACAGATGGTCGCTCTCTACTCCCTTTCCTGCATCCTGCCGACTACGCCAATTGTCCCAATTTTTCCTCTAGGGACGCAAGCACAGGTGGCCAAGAGTATCCTCTGCCAATAGGTTGGACTTATATGGATAACTCAAGGAACTTATTAAATATTGGCTGAGCATAAATTATACAGGAGACAGACCTGAAATTCATGAATCACACATGGTTTACTACCAGAGTCCTGGTGGTTTCCAGACTTTGGCAGACCCACCCAGAGATCCATGCTGACAGACACACACTGGATGTTGGACGTTGCAGCTGTAGCTCAGTGTCTTGTAGAAGCTTTGGCTTGTGGCTCACGGTTCGGACCCACGGTCCACGGCAGAACTCAGGCAGAATACAGGAAGGTGAGTGGAGCGCCACCGTCTGTGGAGGGGCAGAAAAGAGGCTCTAATCTCCTTCGGAGCTTGCTCCCTTTTATGTGCTTAAGTACACATCTTCAGTGTGTCTTCAGTGTGTCTTAGCAGTGGGTCCCAGGAGTCCTGCTATCTGGTCTTACATGTGGGGTACAAACTTATTTATCTATTTCTTACATGCTCATCTCTTTTAAGGGCATTTACATTTCATTTCACTCTCTAATATGTCACACTCAATTCTTATTTTATATTTATATTTTATCTTTATTATTATTACTATAACAGACACAAACTAGAGAAGCTGATTAATAAACTTTTCACTATTTTCTTACTACCACCTAGAGATTTGAGTTGGCTCAAATCAAACATCATTTGGTAAATGTTCACAATGTTATCAGTTACCGGAATAGACATGTTTCATACTTTTTTAAAGTTTTACAGCAAATCAGTGAGGTCTCTCATGATGACAACATAAATACGGTTAAAAAAGAAGTACAGTAAAAGGGCCAGGGTCACAAGTTAGTGATAAGGACAGGACTCAAACCCAACTTTCTATCACTGTCATAGTCTGATATTTATTTTAATGGTGGATCAGTGTGAAGGACAGTATGATACAATGGTCCTGGGAGACACCGGGATTATTTCTCTCTCTGCCTTTTCCCATCTGGACCATCCTGGACAAATTTCAGCACCTCCTAAGCTTTATATTGTGTTGTAAAGATGAAAACAGAGAACATTTATGAAAAAGTAATGAGAATGTTTCATGGCACATAGAAAATACACCACACATAGTGATTGGATGGATGGGTGCATTAAACAAGTATGAGTAATGCATGAATGGCAGAGACTTTTGCTCATTTGTAATATTATTTCCCTACATTATGTTTTTCCAGTTTGAGAATTAGTTGATATAATCACTATATAAGTTAATGGCGAATGCCATGATGATTTGATTTATACATATTACAACTTACTATCTCAATAAGTTCAGCTAACATCTATCACCTCATATTGACACAATAAAAAGAAAAAAACAAGGAAAAAAGAAAAAATATCTCCTTGTGATGAGAACTCTTAAGATTTCCTCTCTTAACAGCTTTCCCATCTATCATATAGTCACTGTGTTGCACAGTACATCCCTAAAACTTATTTACTCCTCAACTGCTTAAAAAAGAAAAGGGAAAACGAATCTCAAGTTTTGAGAATCCTCTAACCATCTCCTCTTTCTTAATAGTTCTCTTACCTGCCTGTAGCTCCCCAGGCAGGATCTGTGTCTCCAACAGGCACAGATGAGACCTCTCCACATTGTGATAACAGAAGCTGGAGGGATGCTTGGTCTAGGAGCAGAATAAAGTGGGCTTGAGTCATGGGTCCATTGCTTGCTGGCAATGGGTAGGCTACATAACTAGCCTGGGAACTGGTTATTAATTATCTGCAAAATGGATTGGGGGAATAAGAACCATGTCACAGTGTGAGTATCAAATGGGAGAAAGATGTAACTCAGAATGAATGGCTGAATTTAGATTAAATGGCCACTTTCTATCAAAGGCTAGGTATGATGTGGAAAACATTATCTATTATCTTAATAATCAATTGACTCAACAACTGTCTTTTGTGCAGGTAGAAATGGAGGCTTACAGAGATGATTTCACTGGCTGGGGTTACCCAGCTATCAGGCCTATGAACAGTTCAAACATCCAGCTGCACATAGATTAGAGATGCCTGGGTCTCAGTGGCCTCCCAGTGCTCTTTGCACAATGATCATGATATGGTCAGGTACTACATGGCCTGCCACTGCCTCCTGCTCCAGCCTCAATGCACCCCACCTTGTTCTCCTGTCTCAGAGCCCAGCACACCTGGCAGCCTCAGTGTCTGCTCTGTTCCCTCTTGCCTTTGCAAGTACTGCTTCTTCTGCCTACAACTCTTCCCTCATCACTCTTGTGTCACCTAACGAAAGCCTTTTCATCCTTGGACTCTCAGCATAAGCCTCTGGTCCCTGAGAAAGAAAATACTTACTAAGAAGGACTCATGGTGGTTAACTGGGCTCCAATTTTTAAAAACAGAACCTAGCAGCTATTTCTATACAGGAGTCTCTGATGCAAACTGTGCTTCAAGGAGAAGCCTGCCCTGAACTACCTGCCTCTGAACTGAACCACCTGCCTGCACTGTGTTCCTGCCATCTAAGCCAGCCCAGATAAAGGATTCCTGGAATACTATTTCAACCAATAGGATGAAGCTCTCCCCATCTAATGGGAGCTGCATAGCTATAGTCCCATCAACATCTTCACTTACCATTGAGAGCAACTCCATTCTTACCAATCAGGACAATGCCTTTTGAGCCAATTAAATGGCAAGGATTTGGAGTCCTTATTTGCATGAAGCCAGGCCTCTTAAGTACCAGAGACTTCTATCTATATAAGTCAGCTCCCCAGTGGCTCTATAAGCACAGTTTCCCTTTCTACCAAAGATTGAAGACTATTTCCCTGGCTAAGCTGAGACACGGAAGATGCCTCAGCAGAGCAGGAAGACCAGTGCAGGCTAGAATAGACTGCCACAGAATGGAGTAGGCCAGAGCAGAGAAGTGCTGTGTAGATGCCAGCGGCCAGCCCCCAGGGCTGCCATACAGCCATATTTTATCACAATTGAGCTGTTTTGCATTTAATCAAGTTTTGCATTTTAATCACTGGCACATATAAGTACACTGAATTGGTGCTAACACCCATACCACCATCCACCATGGTTGACACCTCTTTCTCAAGATGCAACCCTGATGCTCACCTCAGCTTCCTGTGTATCACTGATAGAGGCCTGTCCTTTCCTTCAGAGCCCCTTTGTCATTTGCAGCTATGCTTTCCCTAATGGATCAGTTGATTTGAATTTTCCTTTCTGTTTTTTTATTGTAAGCTCCATAAGCACATAGTATAGCATAGCTGGCAGGGACCTTAGATGGCTAGATCTAAAGTCTGACTCCCCACTTATTAGCCCTGTGAGTTTAAATGAGTTACCTGCCTTTGACTTAGTTTTGTCATTTGTAATATGGGGGTAATAACAGTTTCAGAGTTGTTGTGAAGACTAAGTAATTTAATATTTATTTTATAAAGTGTTTAGAACAGATCCCGACAGACACCTAAGTACTTGCTATTAGTTGATTTGCTTAGGAGGTTGATCATGTTATGCCTTTTCAGGTGCTAGCCCTTATAATCACTTCCTTCCTAAATCTCCTACTATTCCTCTTACAGTTCTAACTTATTCAACTTCCTATTTACCCAAGTTGCTAAAATCTGACACTTTCCTGAGCCTACTTGGATTATAGTAATATTGTTTTCTTTCTCTGTGCTTTCAATTGAAAAGGAAATTTCTGTTCAATTTCTACTTCAAAATTCAAATTTTAATTTCATTCTGATTTCTGTTGAAATGTCTCTCTCCCCAAGTGGGAAGTGATTATATAGTTTCAATTATATTTTAGTTCTGCCCCAAGAAAATCTGGTTCAACAGATTTAGTCAGCTCCAAGAAATGTGCAGGGGAGGCAAGAAAGTTTAGAAAGGTGATGTTTGCCAATGTGAGTAAACGCAGCTCAGCTCCATTCTGCTAAGTGAAGCTGTAAGTCTCATTATTAGTGTTCATGCCCATTAACGCTTCTCTTTCTCATCTCTCAATGAAACTCTTGGCTCGAAGGTTGACATTACAAGCTCAGTTTCCTGACCACAGCACTATTGGCTTAGTGGGCTGGGTAATTCCTTGCTGCAGAGAGAAGTCTTATGCACTGTAGGATGTTTAGCAGCATCTTTGGTCTCCACCCACTAGATGTCAGAGCACATCTCCACCTTCACCCCAGCTCAACTGTAACAAGCAGAAATGTCTCAAACACATTATCAAATAACTTGGGGGACAAAGTTGCCCTCAGTTGAAAATTACCATTTCAGCCCAGTATTACATTTTATATACTAGACAGAACAAACACACTCTTATTCTTCCTTTCCCCCCTCTCAAACATGTCTGTTATTCTCATACATTTACTATTCTAGTTAAATTCTAGATTCATTTTCAAGTATATTTAAAATGTATTTAATTTCTATATTAATTTGGGGGAAATGACATTCAAAATATTAGTTATCCAATACAGTTATATGTCCACTTATACAATGGTGTGTTTTTTTATGCTAAGTTACCATATAGTCCTGCAATTGGTTATAAGTTTATTATTAAAAATATTTTCAACCCAGCCCATGTTGCTCAGTGGTTGGGTATCAACCTATAAACCAAAACATCATGGTTCGATTCCCAGTTGGGCATATGCCCAGATTACAGGCTCAGTCTTCAGTAGGGACAGTGCAGTAGGCAGCTGAGAATGATTCTCTCTCATCATTGGTATTTCTATCTCTCTTGCCCGCTCTGCAATCAATAAAAAATATAATTAAAAATATTTCCAACTTGCCCTCTTATTGAGTCCATATTATTACTGAAGGGATAAGTACATACATTATTATGTACATGTCCTAGAAGAGATCCAGAATTTGGGTGGAAGAAGGTAGAACCCAGGCTGATTACTTAGATTCCAGAGGCTTTTTCTTTCACTCTCTGCCTCACTTGAAGGTCTAACATTGGAAAAGACAAGGAAGATATATAAACATGAGTCATTTCCTACACTTAAGAGTAGGATTGAAAGCAAACTTTTATTTTTCATGAGAGGGAAGATTTCCCCTATGGTTTAGAGCACTGGTCAGCAAACTCATTAGTCAACAGAGCCAAATATCAACACTACAACCATTGAAATTTCTTTTGAGAGCCAAATTTTTCAAACTTAAACTTCTTCTAATGCCACTTCTTCAAAATAGACTCGCCTAGGCTGTGGTATTTTGTTGAAGAGCCACACTCAAGGGGTCAAAGAGCTGCATGTGGCTCACAAGCTGCAGTTTATCGACCACAGGTTTAGAGTGTCCTAACTTCCATCAGTCCAGAAATCCCATATATTTTCTTCAACTGATTTCTGGCTCTATCTCCCAACTCAAGAGAGTTGGCAGTTGGAATCAATTTGAAGATTGCCCCTTTACTAGTGGTACTTGGGCACTAGTATCTCATTCATTCTAATAGGGATCTGGAACTTTACTTAAATGAGCAGCAGTGTGTAATAATAGGTGAATTATGTGCCATGAACCGAAATTCATTATGTCCGTAAGACTTTTGACTTTTTGCTACCTTTCTTTCTCTCTCTCTCTGTCCACAGCTTAGGAGTGGAGGAATAACTTGGAACATAAAAATCCCTGTGCTCTCCGATATTTTTGTGTGATCACCTATGCATGATCATGAAGAAAAAAAATTATTTTCTTCTGCCTCAGGATGTGTCTAGAAGGAACCTAATTTACTAAAGTAGGATGTAGAAGACTAGGAGGTGTCAGAAAGGGCAATGACACCTTGCCCAGTGAGTCAGGGCCAGCTTGGTAGACAGGTCAGTAGGAGAAGAGGAAAGGGGTCCAGACCAGGTAGATCACCATATTGTGCCTGAGAACAAGTAGCAGACTATAGAAAAGGTCTAAACTAGTGGTTGGATTACGACACAAGTTAACAAGGGTGTTCCAAGAGAAAATGATTGAAAATTCAGTGAGCCAGCAGCATCACAGAAAACTGTTCCTAAATAACCAGGCTCCAGTTCTGAACAGGTCCAAGAGCAGAGAGGGAAAGAAGTTAGGAACGACTAAGAAAAACATGGCAAAGCACTACTAAGAGTTCTGTAGGGACCATGTGACTAAAATGAAAAGTTGGCTCCAGGAACATGTCAGAGATTCAATTACCTGGGGTGAAGAATAGACCCCATAACATCAGTAGCAATTTTTTAAAAATATATTTTTATTGATTTCAGAGAGGAAAGGAGAGAGAGAGAGAGAGATCAATGATGAGAGGGAAATATCAATGATGAGAGAGAATTATTGATCGGCTGCTTCCTGCACACCCCACACTGGGGATCGAGCCCGAATCCCTGGCATGTGCCCTTGACCAGAATTGAACCTGGGACCCTTCAGTCTGCAGGCCAATGCTCTACTCACTGAGCTGAACCAGCTAGGGCAGTAGCAAATATTTTTTGATTCTATATCTTTATGTGTTAGATGGACCTGCTTTTGTCACACCACAGGTGAGAGTTTATCCATTAAATGAGCAAATGCTTTTCAAGGACTTAGAAAAAACAACACTTTATCTAAAAAGACTATTGCAATAGGGAGAATACTATGACCTCAGAAGAGTGCACCATTATGCACAAGAAAATATGTTTTCTTTTATAGCAGGAAGTTTGTGGGGAGTAGGGCAAGTGGGTGGGGCAAACAGGTGGCATCACTAGGGTGTTTTAATGAAAAATATTTTTCTTTGTGATTAGTCAGTTCAATTCTCAAAATTAGCCATTAGGAAGGGTGTGACATTTTGCACCTTAATGGTTTAGAGCTTGTTGAAACTCAAGGCCAAGCTAAATTTTAGGGGCTTCCAGGAGGAGGGGAGTCTGACTAAAGTTGATCAAGTTGAAACTCAATGGCTGTGTCATGGGCAATGGTAAGCACTCAGTCAAAAGTGTGGGGGAGGGGTGTTTATGTATAAAGTTAAGTGAATAGTTAAAGGTGGGCTCATTGAGAAGGCAACATATTAGCAGAGTTGAAGTAGATTGGAAAGCAAAGACTTGAGAACTACAAAGGCACAAAACATGCTGATCCTCGGGAAAAAAATATTCCTGGCAGAGGGAAAAGCTAGCACAAGGCATTAGCTGTTCTGTTTGAAAAGAAGAATGATAGGTTGTATTTTTCAAGTATTGCCCCGGTAATAACTCCCATCTCATATGCGTCTTTGCAGTGCAGCCTTGCCACATTTCCACGAACAGGTGGATTTATTTACCCACGTTCTTAAATCCTGCCAGGCTCTGTGACTGCTTAAACAAATTGAATGTGACTTGAATGTCACTGTGCCAGTTCCAGGTGTGGCCTTTACCTGGTCCAGAAACATCTACTCCCTGCTTCCTGGAACACATGCTCTTGTGATGTTGCCTCTCCTGCCTGCCATGTTGTGGAAGCCCAAGGCCCCTGGAAAGGCCATGTGGTTGTGCTCTGGCTAAGGCCCAGCATCAGCTACTAGTCACAAGAGTGAACCATCTTGGACTGTGAGAACCTCTTTCCACGTCCCGCGTGGTTCAGGGTTCCCGGGTTAGGGTGCGGGTTCTGAAGGAGGCCGCACACAAACAAAATGAGAGACTAGAAAATATTAATTTGGCGGTATTAGGGGGCCAGGCAGGAGCCTTCCTCTAGTGGAAAGGACTGCCATTTGCTCTGGCCTTTTTCTCCCTTTTATTAAGGCTTTGGGACACACCCCTAGCCTTTAGGCAGGAAATAACAAAAACAGAAATTAACATGATACAAACAGATAGTTTCAACCAAACAATGAGTAATCAGCTCTGACCTTTCAGAGCAATTAAGGTTGGCCAGCCTTCTGGCTTCCCGTTTACATCCATTTAGTGAGAACAATATTTGGTTTCCGACATTGGACACCTAGTCCATTGAGCCTTCAGATAACTTCAGATCCAGTTGACATTGGACTGCAAACATACGAGAAGCTTTCAGCAAGAATGCCAAGCTAATGTCAATACACCTATACAGCCACAGAGATAACAAATTGTTGTTTTAATGCACTTCGTTTTGGGGTGGATTATTAAGGAGCAGTAAACGGCTGAAATAAATTGCAAAGAGGGTACTGAAAATAGAGGGGGTGAGCAAGAGGGAAACTAGTGGGAGGTAAAGTCAGAGAGAAACATGGGGAGTCCATTTGGATATTTTCTCATAACAACTCTGTGCTTTACTCAGAGTGAAATGGAGGGCTGTTGCAGGGTTTTGAGAGAAAAGTGACAGGCTCTGACTTACATTCTCAAAGGCTCTCTCTGGCTGCTGTGTGGGGAATACATTGTAGGTGCTGTTGTAACAGTCAAGGTGAACAATGATGATGACAAATCAAGTTGGTAGAGGGGTGGGGATGAGAAGTTGTTGGCATCTGTATGGGTACAACAAAGAGTGTTACTTGATGAATTGAAAACAACATAGTTAAGGATGCCTGATTCCAGGAGCAGGGAGCAGGCCGTTTCAATTCTTAACTCAGACAAAGAACCCTCCTGTGGAAGCCAGTTCAAGGAGGAAGACTCAGTGAACACTCCAGTGAAAGTATTAAATAGGCAATAGTGAAGGTGTCAGAGTTGGAGGTGTACATATGGGAATTATCAGCACATGGGCTTTTTTTTTTTAAAGCAATGAATTAATGAAATCACTCAAGGGAATAAGTGTTAGAAAAGAAAACATAAAAGAAGGGCACCAGGGACCAACCCCTGAGGCATTGCAAGGGGAAAGGATGGGAGAAGACAAAGGCAAATAGACCAAGAAGGAACAATTAGTGACATGTGAGGAAGATCTAGAGAGTGAGAGACCTAGAAGTCTAGTGAAGGAAGTGTTTCAGATAAGAAGGAGTTACCAGCTGAGTCAAATGCTGCTAACAGGTCAAACAAGAAAAACTAATATTGTATGTCAACTGTAATTGAAAAAATAAAAAGAATTATTAAAAAAGGAAGAGAACTAAGAATTGACCTCTGTATTCAGCAATGCTCTCTCAGCCAAATCATCTCATTCTTTCTCTCTGTTTCTCCCCACATACCATCTGATATTTATTGAGCATTTACTACATATCAAGTATTTTCATGTCAAGCATTTCCTATGCCTTGGGGATACTAAGGTGAATGAAATGTTCTCTTAAGGAGTTTGTTACCATTCAATTGATTAAGCAATATTTACTGCATAATTACTGTGTGAGACATTGTGCTAAATATTATGAGGAATATGTTGTCTAATTTAATTAGAAAAGTTACAGACAGTCCTAACCAGTTTGGCTCAGTGGATAGAGTGTTGGTCTGCAGACTGAAGGGTTCCAGGTTCGATTCTGGTCAAGGGCATGTACCTTGGTTGCAGGCACATCCCCAGTAGGAGTTGTGCAGGAAGCAGCTGATCAATGTTTCTCTCTCATCAATGTTTCTAACACTCTATCCTTCCCCCCTTTTCTCTGTAAAAATCAATAAAAATATATTTTTAAAAAGAAAAATTATACACAAATACATGGACTTTAAGTTGCAGTGAAAGTGAAACCTGAAGAAATGTCACAATGAAGTGTGAGGCTTCAGCAAATGTCTGTCAAATGTTCTAAGAATAAATGTTCTATGATGAAGGGATGGGTTACCTAAGTTGGAAAAATCTGGAAAAGCTTCATGAAAGGCACACAATTAGAAAAATGCAGGGTGGGGAGCATGTGGCACCGGCACAGGAGGTCAGTGCATAGATAACTTCGGAGGAATCAGAAAATGGATATAAAAGTAAGTGCAACAACATGAATGTAGGATGTTATTCTAAGTGAAATAAATCAGATGCAGAAAAACAGTGTATGATTTCACTTACATGAGCAATCTAAATAACTGAAACTCATAGAAGCAGAAAACAGAACTCCCTAGTGGTTGCCAGGGGCTGGGAGGGCAAGGAGCAGGGGGAATTCCTATTCACAGGACATAAAGTTTCAATTCTGCAGATGAAGAAATTATAGCAATCTCCTGGACTACCCCATGCCTATACTTAACAGTACTTTGTTGTACACTTAAGCATTTGTTAAAAGAGTCTCCTGGTGAATGTTCTCACTAAAATAAAAAAAATAAACTGCTAATAATTGAATTTTAATAAGGAAATGAAGATTGGTTATAATGGATGAAATGATTATGCATGACTTTGGATTTTGACCTATTTCTGTGCTCTGACAGGGATGGGGTCTGGTGGATGAGGTTGGACCATTGGATGGCTCATAAGTTTCTACTTTAAGATAATCAACCTGGTGATAGAAGTTAGGATAGAGTGTGATTAGGAGATGGCAAAAGTCAGAAATTATATTATTGAATGAATTGCTATTGAGAATAATGCAGGTATTTCTATAGTCTTTTCAACCTCATGGAGATTTTTCCTCTTCATTGATGTGTGTTCTTGTATATTTAGAGTGTGTGTGTGTGTGTGTGTGTGTGTGTGTGTGTAATGAACATCTAATTCTTAATTTATTAATTCATAAATACTATTTCTGCTCTCAGGATCAGAATCCATTTACTTCACATTCTAGATACCAGTGATACTTAATTTAAATTCAATGCTTACTTTTTTATATCATATAACAAAAAGCTTAATTTGTTTTAGGATTTACTTTTCCTCTTACTTTCTAGTTATACCATCACATCATCCACAAGCATTGGTATTTCAGTGTTTTTCATTCTGACTCTTACACTTCTTTTTTTAAATCTAAGAAAAAAAATCTGAGCATGGTGCCATACACATATTATCTCTAAAAAAATTATAGTTCATTCTTATCTCCACACCCTTTTTTAGATGTCTGAAAAAATTATCCAGTAAATATGTCACATTTAGGTGCTCTTATTTTTCAGTCACTATTCATTTTTATATTTCAAATCTTTTAGTCTTATCTTATAATTTTAAAATCTCTTTTTTCACATTCTTTTCTATTTAAAAACATTTATTGAGCACTTATTTTGTGGGTGACCAAAACCTGAACATAAACCACCCACCACCTCTATGAAGGTCTCTATTTGTAGAGACAGACAATGATTTAAGTCAATGCAGACACAATAAAATAATAGATATACAGATCAAGTAAATTGCCAGATTCCCCATTCCTTATTTCACATTTTGTTGTTATATTTCTATGTTTTTGATAAATTGATTAAATTCAAATTCATAAATTTATATTTTTTCTAAAGCACTATTAGTATTGCTATTGTGTTATCATATATTATTTTATCTTTCTATTGTTTTATTCATGACTTTATGTTGTCATCTTCCTTTTCCCTTTTAAATATTTATTTAATACATATTAGAGAGTAAGCTTATTGTGTTGGTATAACCTTAGTAACAGTAATAGCCTAAATTATTACATTTTTGCTGGTTAATTACTCTTTCTATACTATTTCCAGTGTTTTGAAAACAAGTTTTTATTTTGTTATATTAAACATAGCTTTGGAGGCTATAATTTGCTACATTTTATTTTGAAATTTAAAAAAAATATTTTTTTTTTCAGTAGAAACCACCAGAATGTTCACATTTGGGATTTTCTTTTTTATCCTATGAATTTACTTTTGCTATTCCTAGAGTTCTCTCTTCACACATCTATATGGCAATAGATGCTTTAAAACATTCTCTTCCCTTTTAAAACTCATTTAAACTTAACTAACTTTGGTCATGTTTTAAAATATTAGCATGGGTTTACAGAACTTTCTACTTCCACTTTTATTTTATTTTTTCGGTTTTTGAATGAGCACATTACTTCTATTCTCTGAGAAACAAGAATCTGGGCAGCCTTCTGGCCTCAACCTCTGTTAGTAGATGATGTCAATTTAAATAGAACTGTCTACGAGTGTCCGTAGGCTCTTACCAGGGTCCTGTAGACATGCTGAGCTACAGATCTTTAGAAAGTGGGGCTCAGTCAATGGCCAAACTCCCTTCAAGTTATTCTGTCCAACAGCTGGAGGACACATAATTGAACTCAAAATTATCATGCACATTCCAGCTCTCAGGCGATGGGTACATAGAGGAGTTCCAGAGAAAGAATTGCCTGGCAGCAAGGTGGGCTGAATTCTGACAAAAATCTCTTGTAGAAAGATGTGGAGGTAATAAAACACTGGGTTTTATTTGCTACTAGTAAGAGGGTCTGTCTGAAGGTGACAGGGCCCTGACATCGGCAATTAGCAGAGATTTTTATACATTACAATCCCAAGGGGCCCTGAGGCTGCTCATGAGACCAGTGGACCATGAAACAGGAATCTGGTGTGAGGGACCAGGTGGATGTTTACTAGGATCAATGAGCTTTTGTCAATTTTCTGAGAAGTGGATTCTAAAGTTAGCTCTTATCTCTTCTCAGAAAATGGAGTGATAAAAGTAAACAAATCCCAGAAAGTGTCTTTTGTATACATTTTGTGGTTTGTAGCTAAGGGAGGGGTAAGCTTGAGGCTCACAGCACTCTTGAGCACTTCCAGGATCCACATACCCCAATCAAAAGTCTGCTCTGCCCTACACAGACAACAATCCAGATTCATCGAAGTGCCACCACACAAGAGGGACTGATGAAAATCACAGGTGCTATGTTAACTCCCAGAGCTGAAATGGGTCTCCACGTTTTCCCTGTTCCTAAGCCTAGAAATTAGAGGGGGAGGTTATTGTGTGGTGTCTGTGAGTGATTGAATGAAATCCTACACCACATTTTGAAGAAAGTGTGGAGAGCCAAATAACAATAGTAATAACAGTAACCTTAGGACAATGGGTAAAAACGAGCAAATGTCAGGCCTCATACTGACTGTGGAAATCCCAAGGTGTTTACTGGGCTAACAGTTCCAGCATGTATCTGCTGAACAAAAAGGTCTTCTTTCCCTCTCTCTCATTTCTAGTTTCTCTTTTAGTGCGAGTGGACAATTCCCCTTCCTGGAAAGATAAAAAAGAGAGCTGAATTAAAGAATCCAGAGTATCCGCCTTGACCAAATATAATTCTATTACTTGCTTCTCAAACTACTTCTGGAAAAGGGGCAGTTTTATTCTTCAAATTTCTAACCCGTCATAGTCTGCTGATTCTTTTATAAAGCATAATAAAATGAATTACTCTAAAAATTACAAAAAAGACAGAAAGTGAAACTGAAAACTTTTTTTTTATTATTAGCGAATACATACATGCAGTTTCCTTGTTAGTCTCCTATAAAAGTTTCTCAAGACTTGCTATCAATTTCCACAGTCATCTTGTCCAAGGTGTATAATAAGAAATTCACAGGCCTGTTTTGGTTTGTGGATGGATTTAAAGTACTACTTTAAACATTCTGAAGGAATATTGTGACTAATCTTAAACTTTTTCTATATATCGGTCTATCTATCTATCTTTCTATCATCTATCTATCTATCTATCTATCATCTATCTATGTATCTATCTATAATATATGTTATCTACCTTTACCTTGTATATTATTTTCCCCTAATTCAAATGGTATGCTTGTATTGTATTGTATTGTATTGTATTGTATTGTATTGTATTGTATTGTATT
>JAAGEH010000040.1:19990567-20014329 GCA_011751065.1 Lasiurus cinereus
TTGTATTGTATTGTATTGTATTGTATTGTATTGTATTGTATTGTATTATCTTGTACAGTGGTACCTTGAGATACGAGTGCCCTAACATACAAGATTTTTGAGATACGAGAGATTTTTGCTTTGAAATATGAGCAACATTTGAGATACGAGTAATCGCACGGATCGGCCAGCTGCACACGACCCACCAGTTTACCGTGACTCGAGCGTCTCATAGTTTCCCATGCCTCAAGGTTACAGAACGAATTAAACTCATATCTCGAGGTACCACTGTATTGTATTGTATTGTATTGTACTCCATTCTGTTCTATTCTAGTCCATTCCATGGATCTCAAAACAATTGCTGAAAAAAACAATGGCTCTGGCAGTTCACTTTATATTTCCTGATTACAGATTTTTAAGTAAATGATAAAAGTCACATTAAAAAGTGAATGTGTTTATATTTTAGGCTTGCTTTCCTTTATTTCTTGATATAAATCTCTGAGGGTTATGTTTTGATTGCCAAAAATTCCTTTAAGAGGAAACCAAGATGGCAGCATAGGTGAACATCTAAACTGCTGCCTCACACAACAATTTCAACACTACAACTAAAAGACAGAATGCACATCATCCTGAACCACAGGAAAGTTGGCTGAGTGGAAATTCTACAACTAGAAGGAAAGAGAAGGGCTCATGGAGACTCAGAGGAGCTGCAAAAAACTGAGGTACAGAGATGTGCATGTGGAGAGAGTGGGCGCCATAGTGCCTGGCTGGCTTCCTCTGGCAAGAGGAAGGCACAGACTCCCAACTGCACTGAACCCCTTATCCTACAGCACTGAACCCCAGTTCTGGGAGAGACTCATATGGGGGGAATCTGGACTGTGAAAGGAAATTTAGGGGAGCTGTGAAAGGGCAGAGTTCTATAGGCTTGCACACCACTGCCCGCAGAAGACAGATTGCTGACTGTGCCGCTGGCTTTCTCTAGTGGACAGGAGACAGAGCCTCCAAACTGTGCCACTTCTAATGGCACTGAGCCCCAGTTTTGGGTGAGACCCTGGGGACCCAGACTCATTCGGGTTCTGGAGCACAGAGGAGCCGGAAAGGCTGTGGTCTAGAGGAACGAGTGCTTATGCACACACGGACAGCTCCAGTGATTACTGAGTGACACTTGAGACCCAGAGGCCGAGTAGGGAGTACGGTGGGGCTGACTGGAAGCCAAGGTGCTCTGAGACTCCACCCCACCCAAGCTCAACAAAGAGGCTTTTGCAGTTTTGCAAGTCTTTTATCAAAAGGCCGATTTCAACACAGAAGTTCTCCCGGTATAGTGAAAATGCAGAGACAAAGGAACAGATCACAAACAAAATAAATAGAGGAAAACAAAAGACTGGATGTAGAGTTCAAAACCACAATTATAAGATTTTTCAAGAATTTCCAAGAAAAGATGGATAAATTTAGCGAGACCCAAGAGGAGATGAAAAAGGACCAACTAGAGATAAAAAAGGACCAACTAGATATTAAAATACACTGACTGAAATAAAAAAATATTATACAGAGACCTAACAGCAGACTAGAGAAACACAAGAATCAAGTAAAAAATTTGAAACATAAAGAAGCAGAAAACACTCAACTGGAAAAGCAAGAATTAAAAAGAACCCAAAAATATGAAGTTAGTGTAAGGAGCTTCTGGGACAACTTCAAGTGTGCCAACATCAGAATTGGGGGTGCCAGAAGAAGAAAGAGAGCAAAATAATAAAAACCTATTTGAAGAAATAATGACTGAAAACTTCCCACATCTGATAAAAGAAATAGACTTGCAAGTCCAGGAAGCACACAGAACCCCATATAAAAAGAATCCAAAGAGGACCACACCAAGACACATTATAATTAAAATGCCAAGAGCAAAAGACAAAGAGAGAATATTAAAAGCAACAAGAGAAAAACAGTTCATTACCTACAAGGGAGCACCCATACGACTGTCAGCTGATTTCTCAACAGAAACGATGCAGGCCAGATGGGAGTGGCAAGAAATATTCAACGAGATGAATAGCAAGAACCTACAACCAAGAATAATCTATCCAGCAAAGCTATCATTCAGAATTGAAGGGCAGACAAAGAGCTTCACAGATAAGAAAAAGCTAAAGGAGTTCATCAACATCAAACCAATATTATATGAAATGCTGAAAGGTACTCTTTAGGAAGAGGAAGAAGAAAAAGGTAAAGTTAAAAATTATGAAAAACAAATACATATCTATCAACAAGTGAATCTAAGAATTAAGTGAATAAAAAATCTGATGAACAGAATAAACTGGTGAATATAATAGAATCAGGAGCATAGAAAGGGAATGGACTGTCAATCCTCAGGGGGAAAGGGTAAGGGGTTGCAGGGAGAGACTGGACAAAAATCATACACCTATGGATGAGGACAATGTGTGTGGGGGGGAGAGGTAAGGCTGGAGGGAGGGGTGGGACCCGGGTGGAGGGGAGGTATGAGGGGAAAAAAGAAGAAAAATTGTAATAATCTGAACAATAAATATTTTATTAAATTAAAAAAAGTAATTTCTTTATTCTTCAGTTATACTTCAATATTTTCATAATGAAATGCCTAATTGACTAGTTTCTTCAGATATTTTACTGCTTCTTTTTAAAAAAATGATAGTGTTTATTTAAAATACATTTCACTTAATTTTAGTCTTGAATTTTTAATTACTTCTAATTCTTTAAATGCGTGGGACTCAATTACAGTCTTTTAGAATCCTACATATTATATCTGTTTCCTCTGTCCTTCAAGGCTAAAATGAGCACATCTGGGGCCCCATGCTCAGCATAACTGTTTTGTTTATCTTAGATGTGTGCTGCTTTTCATCTAAACCCTTGACTTCTGCAAGTCTCAGAGGCAACATGTCTTTCACATTCTGATACCTTTAATATTACTTACTTCCTCCTGAACCTGTGTAGGATTGTGTCCTTGAATATGCAGGGGAGAGGGAAAAATCTTTTCTGTCAACTGTTTTAGGTTTTGGCTAGGACTCTGTAACAATGGCAGATTAACAAGAGAAAACAAACAAAAGTCCGTTGACATGTATATTTCATAAATGTATAGGAGGAACTCAGGGATGAGTAGCTCGAAGGTTTGGTTAGAACTTGCTTAGCAAGGAAACAAAAAATGTTTAGAGAAGTGACAAGACCAAGGAAACAACTTTATGTCTTCATGGAGAGTGAACTATGTGAAGGCAAATATAAAGGAAACTGTGTTGGGAGATTTTAGCCGGTGTAGTAAATTAAGAATATGCAGATTGGTCCTGGCCAGGTAGCTCAGTTGGTTAGAGCATCGTCCTGATATGCCAAGGTTGCAGGTTTGATCCCCAGTCAGGGCACATATAAGAAGCAACCAATGAATGCATAAATGAGTGGAACATCAAATGGATGTTCACTCTCTCACTCTCTTTTTCCCTGTCCTCCTTCTCTCTCCTTTCCTCTCTCTCTAAAATCAATACATAAAAATTTTAAAAAATGTATGTATAAAATATATATTCTATATATGTGTGTGTGTATACAATAAAAGAATATGAAGATTATGGTTTGCTGAATAAGAGGGCACAAGCCACCTGTAGCAGTCAGCAGGTATCCAAGCTCTCACTTTGGGGAAATGAAACCTTGACCTTGTGGGGTATTTTGATTGAAGGTGCAGTTCCAATATACACAAACACAGGAAGTATAGTGGCAAGATTAATTACTTACAGATCCCCAAAACAGGATTGAAAGGTTGGATTGCTCCGTGAGCAGTCCTCTGTTCCAGGTCACAAGCTAGCAGGAGATAGAGAGCAGGGTAACAAGTATTCATTATATACTGACAAGGTGGTTGCTGTGGAGGTCACTAACTCTGCGAGGCTCAACTCTATGGTTATTATAAAAGTGCTCTCAAAGAACGTAAGAACTTGGAATCCTAAGCTCAGGTTCCTATCTGAATGTTCAGACTCAATGTGAGTAGCTGTCCTACTGTAAAATGCCTAGGCAGCAACTCAGAAAAACTGTTTTCTCATCACTGCAGCTAATAGTAGATGAAGGCTGGTTAGTAGTTTGTCATGTAGATTTTTCTGGTGCCACCTGAAGGATGATAAAGGCCTAAAGCTGTCTATAGTGATGAACTTTTATCCTTCTTAGAGAGGGGAGAGGGGACACACTCATCAATTTATGTCCTGCTTTTAGGCAAATAGGGGTAAGTCAGGCTTTTTTTTTTTTTTGTCAGCTCCTTTTTAATTGCTTCAGTTCACAGTAATTTTTTTTTTTTCCAAAGTGGCATTTTTGGAGAGGCTAATCTTCACATTTAAGATGGTAATACTTGAAAATTAAAGGGAAACTTTTCTCTTCCAATGTTGCTCATAATAACAGTGATACATTAATATTAATGTACATGAGATTTAATATCTAAAATTTTTAGAGTACAATAAAATTATTTTATTTAACAAAAATAAAAATGGATCACAGAATACAAGCAATAATTAAAGAATCAAGAGAAAGAGGAGATGCCTAACTAACATGGCTCAGTGGTTGAGCATCAACCTATGAACCAAGAGGTCATTGTTCAATTCCCTGTCAGGGCACATGCTCAGGGTGTGGGCTTGATCCCCAGTGGGGGACATGCAGGAGGCAGCCGATCAATGATTCTCTCTCATCATTGATGTTTCTATTTCTCCCTCTCCCATCTTCTCTGAAATAAATAAAAAAATATTTTTTTAAAAAAGAGAAAAGAGATAAAAATATATAAATCTATTCTGAAACTAGACCTAGAGTTAAGAAGAAAATTAAATTACTTTCTTGTACAATATAGAAATTAAGAACATCTTTATTTAGAAATAAAGAATATTTCTAAATTAAGAAATTAAGAAGATTGAATTACTTTCTTGTACAATATAGAAATTAAGAACCTAGTTTCATATCCACCTGACATCATGAATATAATCATGATTGGGGCCAGTAACCTTGGTCGCTGGGTCTTAGACGGAGATACCACTTTAGGTTGTGTATAAGAATGAGTCTTTAGTGCATAAGCCAGTGGTCATATAGCCATTAGACAAAACAGTTATTTATAGAAGTGTTTCATAAAGGTAGCCACACCCTGGCTGGTGAACAATATACACCTTTATCACAAATTAGTGATAGTCTCTGTATCCACAGTTAGTATCTGAGCCACTGCATGCTGCTTCTAGACTCAACTATCTTACATCATGGCAGTATCTGAGCTCTGTGGCTCAGCAGCTTCTTCTCTCTACCCTGCCCAGCTCACTGGCTGGTCTCTGTAGTCTCACATAGTGACTACCTCGGAACTTCTCTCTCAGCACACTGGCTGGTTAACATGATTGCTATATCTGAGCTCTCTATGAGCTCTTACATCATAGCAGTATCAGCTCTCAGCTCCATCTAAGCTCTCTAGCTTTCCCCATCCTAGCCCACTGGATGGTTAACAATATGCATATTATTCCAGAGACAAAGAAGATTTCATGCCAGTAGTTACACCAATCATTTTGGCTACAGAAGGGCACAGCATACCATGAGATTACTGTGGCCTTGCAGCTGTGTATGGTATCTTAGCTTAGGCACAGAGTGGCCTTGAACGTTCAGTGTATTGACAACAAGGCCTCTGTGCTTTAATTGGCCTTGACTTCTAGGCATCTTTGGTATGGTTCCCACATGCTCTAAGACAGACTAATGGATAGGTAGGTAGATGGAAATAAATAATGTGGGCATCACATTTCTAATCAACAAATGAAGAAATTGAGGACTAAAAAGTGTAATTTACTTTTGATCACTTGGCTAACAAGACCAGGGCTGAGAATACACCTTAGTTGACCATCTGCAAGGAATAAGCCAGAGCTCTTTTCTCTATGCAGCATAATCTTAGCTTCTCCACTTACCAGCTGTATGATCTTTGGGAAGTGACTTAGCCTCTCTGAGTCTTAATTTCTATATATATGTAGCAGAATAATAATTGTATTTATCTCTGGAAATTGCTACAAATTTTCCGAATGCTGTGTTAAGTGCTGGAAGATAAGAGTATAGAAGAGAAATATCAACCCATTCACACTTGGGAAGGCTGAGGGGAGAGATGGGACCAGGAGTGAACCCAGAGGAAGTATCATCTAAACTTCAAGTATACACTCAGGAAGGACTTAGCTCGATGGAGAGAGGACATTGGAGGCAGAAGGAAACATACAAGAAGAAAAAATAAAAGGAATCTAAATTTGGAAAGAAGGAAGTAAAACTGTCATTATTTACAGATAACATGATATTGTACATAGAAAACTCTAAAGACTCCACCACAAAACTACTAGATTTAATAAATGAATTCAGCAAAGTAACAGTATACAAAATTAACATCCAGAAATTGATGGCATTTTATACACTAATAATAAACTCTCAGAAAGAGAGACAACAATAAACTAATCTCATTTACCATTGCAACAACAAAAATATAAGATACCTAGGAATAAACTTAACCAAGGAGATAAAAGATCTGTACCCAGAAAACTACAGGACATTAAAAAAGGAAATAGTAGTATCATACTCAATGATACTAGGGCAAAACTAAAACCATTTCCCCTAACAACAGGAACAAGACAGGAATGCCCACTGTCACCATTTCTGTTCGAAATAGTACTGGAAGTATTAGCCATTGAAATTAGACAAGAAGAAGAAATAAAAGGCATCCAAATTGGAAAAGAAGAAGTAAAACTGTCCTTATTTGCAAATGACATGATATTGTACATAAAACCCCCAAAAGATACCATAAAAAATTATTAGACTTAATAAATGAATTCGGCAATGTAGCAGGGTACAAAATTAATGTCAAGAAATCTATGGCATTTTTATACACTGATAGTGAACTTACAGAAAGAGAGAGTAAAAACGCAATCCCATTTACCACTGCACCAAAAAAAATTAAGATACCCAGGAATAAAGTTAACTAAAAAGGTAAAAGACCTATACATGGAAAACTACAGGACACTAAAAAAAGAGATAGAGGAAGACATAAACAGATGGAAAGTGTGGGAACCTCTTTCCACGTCCCGCGTGGTTCAGGGTTCCCGGGTCAGGATTTGGGTTCTGAAGGAGGCCGCACGCAAACGAAATGAGAGACTAGAAAGCATTAATTTGGTGATATTGGGGGGCCAGGCAGGAGCCTTCCTCTAGTGGAAAGGACTGCCACTTGCTCTGGCCTTTTTCTCCCTTTTATTAAGGCTTTGGGACACACCCCTAACCTTTAGGCAGGAAATAACGAAACAGAAATTAAAATGAAACAAACAGATAGAGGTTCCTTCAACCAACAAATGTTTCAACTAAACAGTGAGTAATTAGCTCTGACCTTTCAGAGCAGTTAAGGTTGACCAGCCTCTGGCTTCCTGTTTACATCCATTTAGTGAGAACAATATTTGGTTTCCGATAGGAAAGCATACTATGTTTGTGCATTGGGAGAATCAACATCATTAAAATGTCCATACTACCCAAAGCAATCTATAAATTCAATGCACTCCCCAATAAAATACCAATGGCATATTTCACAGATCTAGAAAGAACTCTCCAAATATTCATCTGGAATAAAAAAAAAGACCACGAATAGCCACAGGAATCCCGAGAAAGAAGAATAAAGTAGGTGGGGATCTCAATACCAGATTTCAAGCCACTGTTCTCAAAACTGCCTGGTACTGGCACAAGAACAGACATATAGACCAATGGAATAGAATAGAGAACTCAGAAGTCAACCCAATCCACTATGTTCAGTTAATATTTGACAAAGGAGGCATGAACATACAATGGAACCAAGATAGCCTCTTCAATAAATGGTGTTGGGAAAGTTAGACAGATACATGCAAAAAAAAATGAAACTAGACCACCAATTTACAGCATACACAAAAGTAAACTAAAAATGGATAAAGTACTTAAACATAAAAAGGAAACCGTAAAATACTAGAGGAATCCACAGGCAGCAAAATCTCAGACATATGCCGAAGCAATTTCTTCACCAATACCGCTCCTAGGGCAATGGAAGCTAAAAAGAAAATAAACAAATGGGACTATATAAAAATAAAAAGCTTTTTCACAGCAAAAGAAACCATCAACAAAACAACAAGAAAGCCCAATGTATGGGAGAACATATTTGCAAATGTTATCACTGTTAAAGGTTTAATCTCCAATATTTACAGGGAGCTCATACAACTTAACAAAAGAAAGATAAATGATCCAATAAAAAAATGGACAACAAACCTAAATAGATACTTTTCGAAAGAAAACAGAAGGAAATCCAAAGACATGAAAACATGCTCACAGTCACTAATTATCTGAGAGATGCAAATCAAAATGACAACGCAGTACCATCTAACACCTGTCAGAAAGACTATCATCAACAAATCCACAAATGAAAAGTGCTGATGAGGATGCAGGGAAAAAGGAACCTTGGTGCACTGCTGGTGGGAATGCAGATTGGTGCAGCCACTGTGGAGAACAAACAGTATGGAGTTTCCTCAAAACAATAAAAATGGAACTTCCATTTGACCCAGTAATCCCACTTCTAGGAATATATCCCAAGAAAACTAAAAACAGCTACCAGAAAGAGATATGCACCTCTATGCTCATAGCAGCACAATTTATAATAGCTAAGATGTGGAAACAGCCTAAATGCCCATCAACAAATGAGTGGATTAGAATACTATGGTACATCTACACAATGGAATACTATGCTGCTATACAAAAGAAGGAGTTCTTACCATTTGCAGCAGCGTGGATGAAACTGGAGAGCATTATGCTAAGTGAAATAATCCAGGAAATGAAAAAAAAAATGCCACATGATCTCACTCATTTATGGGAAAAAAAAGATAGATACAGAGGCAGTGAAGCATGGAACAGACTTTCAACTTACAGCCAGAAGGTGGGGACTGTTTGGGAGGGGGGTGGGCGGGAAGAGATGAACCAAAGGGCTTGTATACATGGATATAAGCACAACCAAAGAATCAGCAGGGACACAAGACACTGGGGAAGTGGGATGAGGGAATGTGCCAGGGGGTAGGGGAGGCTGGGGGAAGAAAGGGGAGAAAAAAGGATATATATGTACAACTATTTATAATACTTTAAACAATAAAATAAAATTAAAAAATTAAACCAGAAAAAAAAGAAATAGTGTAAGATACAAACAAGTGGAAGAGTATACCATAGTCATGGATCAAAAAAAACTAATATTATGAAAATATTCATACTACCCATACAATCTATAGATTCAATGCATTGCCTATTAAAATACCAAAGATGTATTTTAGAACTCGCCAATTAGAACAAATATTCCAAAATTTTATATGGAACCAAAAAAGACCCTGAATAGACACTGCAATCTTGAGGAAGAACAAAGTAGGAAGGATCATAATATTAGGTATCAGATTATACTACAAAGCTATTGTAATCGAACAGCTTGATACTGACATAGTCACACTGGTTTTGAAAGGCAACATGGAAAGATTGAAAATTTTGAACAAATTAGTAACAAAATCAGATTTTCATTTTAGTTCACTCTGCTTCCTGGAGAACAAGTTGTAAGTAAAGACTGCAAGGAAGAAGTCCCTTTAGGAACATAGTGCAGTAGCCTCAAAGGGATAAGGCAGTGGTTCTCAATCTATAGGTCATGACCCCTTTGGGGGTTGAACGACTTTTTCACAGGGGTCGCCTAAGACCATTGGAAAATGCAGATATTTACATCATGATGCATAACAGTAGCAAAATTTCATGGTTGGGGTCACCACCACATGACGAACTGTATGCAAGGGTCATGACCTTAGGAAGGTTGAGAACCACTAGGATAAAGTGATATAATAATTGGACCAGCATTTTGACCAATGGAGAGATATGAATAGAGATGGTAAGTGGGAGAAAGAGAGGCTACATTTAAAGAGGTTGGGGGCAGGAAAAGTAAGTAAACTTCATGCAGAATCAGCAGGGTAGGGGAAGGAGACATGTTTTAGGCTAGATTCAGAACTAGAGGACTAGAGACTAGACCAGAATGTGGTCTAGACTCATTACTATAGCAATGAGTCTATTATTAAGCATGCCAAACTCAAAGGCTAACATGGGCCAAATAAACAAGGTTTAAGTTTATGTGGGCCACAAAAAAACAAAAGCTTCAATTTTCATAGGTATGTAGGTTTATTTTGATAGAAACATGTACATACACAGAGCTGAAATAAATGATTAATCATTAACATAAAATAATAGAACGTTTTAATAAAAATTAATATTTTTTTCTTGAAAATTAATTTACCAGACAATTAATAGCTGTACAAATTAATAAACGTAACACAAATAAACCTATTTTTCTTGTTCTCCAAAAGCAAAATATTTCCCATTATGCACACCAAACACGTCAGTACAAAACTAATGACATGGCAATTGGCTGCTAAAATATTTGCTGCTAGTATTAGTGGAGAGAAATGATGTGCCTGCACATAAGGCATATAAGGAAAATAAATGCAACACGATTATAGAAATCAGCCATTAGCAAACTTTCATTATTAATAATCTTACACAATAAAAGCCCAGTGACTGAATGGTGGAATGACCAGAACCATCCATCAGCCAGTTGCTATGATACGCACTGAACACCAGGGGGCAGACACACAACACAGGAGCTGCCCTGATGGTCAGTGTGCTCCCTCAGAGGACAGGTCCATAGCCACGCAACTGACTGGGATGAGCAGCACTACCATACTGGGAACAGCCACTTGGCTGACCAAGATGAGTGGTGCTCCCACAGTGGATCGATCCCTGCAGGCCACACCTCCCACTAATGCACAAATCCCGTGCACTGGGCCTGTAGTTTATATATATAAAAGGCTAAGTGACCAACCATACATCTGTCCAACTGGCCAGTGCATATGAATGGCACTGGCAATTTAAAATAAACATTGACTTGCGTATGTGTAATACATATAAAGCTCTTTCTGGTGCCAATTGCACCTGTGTTTTAATTTTATAATACTATATTATATATACTATTTTGATATGTAATTTTTTGCCGTAACTTAATTACTGCATGAATCTTTCTTCTAATTAATTTCCTTTCAATGTGCATAAATCTTTGCACCAGGCCACCAGTTATGTATAACAGGATATTGTAAAAATTAAGTTATGAAATTTTTATTAAGACATTTCTTACATACCATTATATTGGCTGGACCACAAAAATATTTGTTGTGGACTGTATATGGCCTGAGGGCCACAAGTTTGACATGCTTGTTCTAGAGACTGGTCTAGATGAGATCATTATTTTTGTTGTCACTTCTGCTTTAAACTCTTTCCTATATAATCTTTGTTCTCATGTGACAAAACTTCCTCCCTTTTGCCTAAATCTGCTGATAAAGCAAAACAGAGAGACTTCAGCTTCCTGTTCTTTGTTGCATGGTTGACTATCTGCAATTGAAATTTCAGTGCGCTTAAGCTAGCTCAAAAAAACCCCAGATGACTAATGCTGTTCCCAGTTGTGGTTTACCTAACCAAACAGTAAACCACAATTTGTATATATTTTTTGCCATTTCTCCTTATAAAAGAAAGCTGAGACCAATCTGAAGAACTTCAAATTGAATGAGCTCCCTATAGCAATAGTCTCAATAATATTAGTCTCCTAATTTAACTTGTTTGTTTTTTGTCTTTGGCAGTTTGGTGCCTTGACTCAGGATCATAACTTGCCTTCAGATTCTAGTCTACTCCTGCCAGGTAATAAGGCCACTTGGACCCTCTGTGCTTCATTCCTGACAGGCAACAGGGATCTAAAGGTAAATTCTGATCCTGGTCCTATCTTCCAATCTCTTGCCTGTTGGTAGCATGGTAAGCATTTGATTTTGACTTTTAGGGAACACTTAGTTGATTTTTTATTTTGAATTTGTTTTGTTTTTTATTTTATAGTCTGATCATTTGGCAATCTCTAAAGAATTAAGTGGTTCACAGTTATCTCTGTTGGGCAAAACATGTCAGAAAGTCAAGTTTGTTACTTTTTTATTATTTATTTATTTTTTTCTATTTTGAACTCAAATCAATTAAGAATGTGTAACCATTGGGAAGACAAGAACTCTTTTTATACGAAAAGTGAATTTTGTATTTCTAGATTTATGCCTGAAACTTTAGCATTGAAGCTATAAGTTTTCTATGTCTGTATGTATATGTATGAGTCGTAGGTATGTACTATTTTCCTAGTTTTAGAAATTAGATTAGATTATAATTTTTAATTGAATTTATTGGGGTTATAGAATTATATAGCCTTAAGTGATACAATTCTATAATACATCTCCTGTTGCTGTATTGTGTGTTCACAACCATCTCTTTTCATCACCATTTATTACCCTCTTTACTCTCTCTTACCTCTCCTCACCCCCATTTCCCTCTGGTAATGATTGTTATCTATCTGTGAATTTTGTGTTTTGTATTTTTTCTTAATCCCTTCACCTTTATCACCCAGTCCCCTTCCCCTCCCTTCCAACAGCTGTCAGTCTGTTCTCTGTATTTATGAGTCTGTTTCTATTTTGAATGTCAGTTTATTTTACTCATTAGATTCCACATATAAATGAAATCATATGGTATTTGGCTTTCTTTGACTAGCTATTTCACTTAGCATCATACTCAGGTCCATCCATGCTATTGTAAAGTGTAAGATTTTCCTCTTTTTATGGCTGTATAGTATTCTATTGTGTAAATGTATAAAAAATTTTATAGAGCACTAGTCTTGTTAACTAAATAAGGCCTTATACAAACGGAATATTCCTAAAATTCCCAGATATTAACAAAATTAAATTTCTAGTGCTTTTAATGTGTCAAAAATATTCTTATAGGCACTAACTTAAAAGTTCTAAAAATTAAAGTTTATATAATAGAGGTCAACTTTGGCATATGAGATTAATTTAATATTATCCTCTATAATAAAATAATAATAATGCAAATCGACTAAATGGTGGAACCACCAGTTGCTATGATGCACACTGACCACCAGAAAGCAGACACTCAACATAGGAACTTCCCCCTGGTGGTTAGTGCGCTTCCACAGGGAGAGCGCCACTCAGGCAGAATGCAGGCTCACAGTGGTGGCAGGAGCCTCTCCTACCTCTGCTGCAGCATTAAGGATGTCTGACTGAAGCGGGCCTACGTCACCAGTCGGACATCCCCTGAGGACTCCCAGGCTGTGAGAGGGCGCAGGCTGGGCTAAGGGACCCCCCGAGTGCATTAATTTCATGCACCAGGCCTCTAGTTGGTTTAATTGAAAAAACAGCTATATCTTCTGAGTTATCATCATTACTTATAATGTCCTAATGAGTATCTCCCAAAATGTATATGCACTTTGAATAATTATTAATTCCAATGTTTCTTTTTTTCAGGAATTAATAATTATTACTTATTAATTGAAAGCTATCAATAAATATCAATCAATAGTATTAACAATTAATTGATAATAAATAATTAATAATAAATATCAACCAGTAAATCAATGAATAATTATTAAAAGTGTGTAAACATTTTTTGGAACACCCTGCATTTTTATTCTTCCTCAACTTATAAAGGTTTGCTGATTTAATAAGTTCTCCATTCAGGTATTATATTTTAAGATTATAAAAATGTAAATTTGTATTTTGTCAAATTAATTCATTACTCTGACAAATTTTACTTAAAATATAATTATGTTTTATATCAGTTCGAAGATAGTTTCAAAAATCTTTTGATAACTTAAAACTTTGGACTGATACTAAGTTGAGTTAATTCATCAGAAACCCAGAACATACCTAAATAAAATACTAAAGCATTAATTACAATTTTTTTTAAACTTTTTGCTCTGACTTTTATGTAATATAGAGAGGTTATATATTTGGGTCAGTTAAGGCACATGTTATTTTTGCCACATTAAGAAGTTATTTATAACTATAGAAAGTTATGAGACATATATTTATAAGCTCTGCTGTTAGTCTATTAGAAAATATTGATGTATGAAGATAGTTTACAATTACCTACAGAGATTTCCTCCTTGACAAACTTTAGTCTGGCACTTAGGAGTCTTCTTGTAGACTAGAACTCTTCCTTAGGCTACCAAATGCAGTTTTAGCAAAGAATCTTAAGAAGCGTCCCCTGCCCGTTCCCCCAATATCTGATCAAACCCCTCATCCCATCCCCTACCTTGAATGTCTAAGACCTTGGCCTATAAAAATTCTGTTAAGCCAGTTTAAAAAGAATCCCCCCGCCCTTGATATTTAATCAAGTTCCTCTTAGTAATTTTCTATCTATTGTCTCCTCACTCTGTCCCTTGGCTCTGCATGCTCAGCTATCTTTGCCGAATTGGAAATTGAGCTCAGTTCTTGATTGAAGTCTCCTTTCCTTAGTGCAGGAGCTCTAATGAGATCTGTTTTATTTTATCAACAAGTATCCAGTGCATAACTTTTTCTTGCACTGCCTGCTGGTTTTCTCTGTGCAATTGAAGTGATTGATAGTTATAAAATTATTATGAACATATGTGAATAGGAGCGGAAATAGCAGAGAAAGAAAACTTTGCATGCCAAGTGGGCAGAATGTCTTTTATTAAAGATGATGAGAGTAATTTTATTCTGAAGTAAAATTCTAGGTATTCTAGATGAGAGAGAGAACAGTATATAAAAAACAAACAAATAAACAAACAAACCACGTCTGGATAGAGAAAGTTTTAGATGATTAATGGAAAGGAAATTTGATTTCTTATAGTCAAACCTGTGTTAGGTTTGATGAGTTTATTTATAAGATTTTAAATAAGAGCTTTAGTCTAAAAATGAAAATTGGATTTTCTTTCTTAAAATGACAATTTTTTTCTTGGATTATTTTTCTTTACATTTTGAGTAATCTACCTAGAATACGACTATTAAGGGTCTTATCAGAGTACTTTCCTACATTTTGTGTTGACTTTATCACATCCCTGATAATTTATGAGAACAAGGTTTTTCACTTAAAAGAGCTGAAGTTTTTTATACTCATGGTATGGCCTATGACTACTTTTAAAAATTTGTATTATTATTTGGGTTAAACAGATAACTAAATAGAATTTCTCAGTAATCCATGATCTACAGAGTCAACTGTTCAATCTTCTGGAAAAGTTTTTATGCTTCACCTTCCAAAAATCAAATCCTAAATGATCTTTTGTGTTAACATGGAAAACAATGTAAATCTATACTTGAGTAAAGAAAGACATTATTAAGCAAGAGTTTTGCAACAAGGAGATGCTCAAAGCCTAAGCCAGAGAAGTTTCAGGCAAGATGTGTGCAAGCCAAGCTTTTATAGGCAGAGACCTGCAGTAGATGGATAGGTGCCCATGAGAAGTGGAAGAGAAATGCAATGCTGAAGCTGGTGTGTGGGAGGAGCCCTTAGACTTGAACTGTACCACATCATGTATTAAGACAAAAGTTGAGGCAGCAAAGTTGGTGTGTGATTAAGCCCATGGGATGGGATTCTGCATCTGACATGGAGCAAACAAGCTTAAGTGCAGGAAGTTCACATGGAGTTGAGGGCCTAGTGGTCCTCAGCAAAGCCACCTCAGATGTGTAATCAGCTTTGTCAGTCCCTCTTCTTGTTCAAGGCAGGTTCAGAGAGACTGTCCTTGAACAAAAGAGGAATAAAAAATATTTCAAATATGGGATGGCTGAGTGGAATGGTCCTCAGAATCAGCATTTTCTCACGTATGTTTTGTGTGTTGGCAAAGGCCAGTCATTTCAATGTCCATTAGGTCAGGCATCTTAAGAGTGGGATCCCTAAAATAAAAAAGAGAAATGTTAACACAAAGGCAAGGAATAAAGAGTCAGATGTTGAACCAATGAATTTCAAGAGCTCAGTGAATGAAACCATTTAATTATGAAGCACAGCTTTGGGAATCATTTTATGATGTTGCCCAACATATAAATTACTACTCTGATGCTGGTATTCCGGAGTATTTCTCCAGAATTCCATAGTGACCCAGACAGCAGCTTTTTAAGGGAGAAATCAGCCCATGCATGGTCTACTATAGTGATAAGTCCCAGATTTATAAAAAGTGGTCAGGCTTTAGCCTTAGTGTTTTCTTAAATCCTGGAGAAAAAGGCCTACCACAAAGCAATCTAGACTCCCAATTAGGATATGGGCAGTCAGAATTTAAATCTCAGTGACTTAAAGTCAAGAGAAAGGGAGAAAATGTAGATTAATTTGGAAGGTTGTAGCCAGATATTGAAGGAAATAGATTTGCTAATTTGACAATGTGTACGATATAAACAGATCCAAATACAATTTATAAATCCAGTTTATCGACAGTGGAGAGTATCTACCAGACAAGACAGAGTTTGTATACCAATCTGTTACCTGAAATTTACAGAAAAGTGCAACGTATCTCAATGACAATGAATAGGATCAGAATCTGATTATACAGAGAGTCAACTATTATTTCACATTGCAACAACATTTCTGTCCACAGTCTTTCTGGTCAAACCCAATCTCAAAGAAAAGTTATTCTTGATCACAAGAATAAGGCTGATCTCATTACATGTGGCCTGGTTATTTGCATAGATGCACCAAGAATGACAATTTACCACATAGGTTTTAGATTTGATTTGCTGGAAGTTTTCATAAAGAGTCTCTGATTGGACTTTGCAAAGCCTCTTGAGGGTAGGAAGCCAAGTCAAGAATTCACCACCCCTTTTCACTTACAGACCCAGTGATTTGATGGGAATTCCTCTCTTCCTGAAATCCCCAAAGTAGCCTAAGATTATCCTGAGCCTGTCAGGAATTGACTTCCTCACTCACCTGTAAGACTGAGAATCCTATGAAGCCAGTTACCAGGCCAATTTTCCCAAGAGAGACTTGGTAAGCATTGGCCCCCACCAAGTCAACTTCAGTTCCTAGAAGCATCTGGTAATAGCTGATTAAATGAGCATCATTCTCAAATATGACATTATAGGAAAGCCTTGGTTGCATAACCAATGTTTCCAAATATGGTCCACCTGTTAAAAAGGTGGACGGATTCTTATTGAATCTATGCAGATAATTGTATTGCCATGAAAATAAGAGTACTCAATAGGAGTTTCAGAATTGTGCAAAGGTGAGTCAGGGGAGAACAGATAAATGTTTCATTTCTGTTTACAAGAGCACAGTCTACTAAATTGTTATGAGTGATAGATAGCTTAATAGAAAGTGGTTCCTTATACCCAGAAAATAGAATATTAGAGTATCAACACTATTCCAAACAAAGCCCATATTCATCCATCAGCAGTTCATTCAGTCCTATGCTATCAAATCTCTAACTTATCTCACTCTAACTTGGAATAGCTGTCTCATAAATTCATCTGGTTCTCAACTAAGTTTCTGGAAATCCTGACTGAGTCCCCAATAAACAAAGTTATTTAATCAATGCCATCAGGAGCCTGTGTGCAAGAGGAGCTGGCATAGTTCTTTCCCATGGGTCTCTGAGACTGTCCTTTTTGGCTAAAGACAAAGAACTTGGGCAAGTAGCTAATCTGTATGCTTTGGAAAGCATCAGAGTAAAACACAAAAATATCTATGTTTAATAAAAGACTTAAAATGCTCATGCTTAATATTTTCAATAGTTTTCAAAATGAAAAAGGTGATGAGAGTTCAATATAAAAATAATACAATTTATAAAAAAATTTGCCTATGTGACACTTAAGTTAATCCAAAAGTTTTTAAAAAATATGCATAAACATGCATATTCATTTTCAAAGAATAGTGTATATTACATCTAATGTATGAATATGGAGGAACATATTCTTTAAAAGTGAGATATAATAACCCTAAAACATAATATGCCATAAATTTATCAAGCATATAGTTAGAATAAAGCAGTACTATATCTGGCTATAAAACAAAGAGGTTCAGTAAAGCTGTATAACTTCAAGAAAAACACATCTGATTAGAATAAAAAAATATTTTTGGCAAATTGATTACTCAAAAGACCTAGATGTATTTATTAAAGCAACACACCAAACTAGGCTCATTTGCCAAAGATGTACTCATCATATGAGCTTGAATTTTTAAAACATTTTGGGAAGTTTATGTAAGAATATCCCCACATACATTGTGATATTAGAAATTTAGTTTTCTTTGCTTCTGAGAATTTTAGGAATATTAAAAATTGTAGCCTTTTATTTATCTCTTAGCCAATAAAAAGGAGCTTTTAAAAATAATTTTATTGTTTAATGTGGTAATGCAATTTGTAATTAGGAAAATATGACATATGCATTCTGCACACATACATATATATATATATATATATATATATATATATATGCACACTTACATGCACACACATACAGAAGAACACAGACAAGTAACTTATAGCTTTAGTTTTTAATTTTAAAAATTTAGCCGTGGTTTAGGCATAAACCCCAAAATACAAAACTCACTGGCTCATGTAAAAGAGCTGACTTGCATTCTTGCCTCATTTTACATTTTTGTTGTTGTTATTTTTATTTACATTTTATGTAAATGATTTTATTCCTGGCATATGGGGCAAATTGAAGTAACTCACTCAATATGAGGGCTAAAGCATCTTTACCAGAGTTTGTGGAGCAGACTTTGAAGATATCCTTTGCCATGATGTGCAATTTTATGGAGACTGTGAACTAATCTTCGGGAGAGGGATGGAGGAGAGACCACACAGCCATTTGGGGTCTCCTAAGTCCATTTGAGTGGAGAAATTACTCAGCCTATTTCCTATTAGCGTTTTCAGGCTGTTGCTCTTCATGTCTCTGAGCTCCACCGAAGCCCAGCAGTGTTAGAGGGACTTAAGTCTCCAATGACTATAGAGAGGTTGAAAGGCTGGAGTGAGAAAGGAAAGGTCTGGCAAGGGTGGGCAGAATAGGGGGGATGTAGAGGTGGTGAAGGGAAAGAACAAAGGGTGCAAGTAGGAGAATGGAGAAGTTGGGAGGGTGAGTGATGAGAAGAGACAGGTCTTAGAAGTTGTTGAGGAAAGAGGATGTTCTTTGAGAGAAATAATAGTCTCTGAAACATTTTTTTTGTGGGAGAGACATTTTCTATTTCTTTCTACCAAACAATAAAAGCAGTTCATTGTTAGGGTGTGATTTGGAATCAGGGGCTTCAAGACCTCTGCTTAGAATGAGCCCAAATAGTCTAAAATTCAGGAGAGCGACAGAGGAGAGAAAATGTTCCTCAAAAGGCCATTGAAATTATAAATGGTTGTTTCTCAAATTTTGCCATTTTTAAAGAAATTGGGTGGAATTAGTACCACAATGATGTAGGTACATAGCCCACAATTAAGAGATCTGAGGGACAACAATTAGACTGACAATCTCCCATGATAATGAAAGGAACACATGTTGGTAATAAGGCCTTTGGACTTTAGCCCAGGTATAATTTCCATGGAGAGAATCAGAGGCTTTAACCACACTCAAAAAAAGGGGAGAATAAGAAGACAGATAAATAGAAGAAAAAAGACAAAAATAAAGGGAAAATAAAGTGAAGCTTTATCATGCAACAATAGACAAACATTTGAAACACTGGGTTAGGCGGTATCACTTACCACTGTGGATCCTGATGTACCCAGCCAGGAAAAGACACAGTCTAATAAAACAGCATTAATACTTGAGTGAAAAAACCAGGGTCTGAGGGTAGTCAATACCCCATCAGAGTCACAGCATCATTACTGTCAAAGAAAAAATACAATTTCACATAAGCATGAAAGATTTCATTAAGAGGATACTGCAGTAGGAGCAGGAGAGTATGTATTATAATAGAAAGATGCTCAAAGACTAAGCCAAAAATGTCTCAGGGAAGAGATGAGTGGACAAAGCTTTTAAGTGCAAAAATAGCTGTAGAACATAGGAGAGAGGGCAGTGGTGAAGCTGGTGGTGGGAGGGGGTTTTTGAAACTTAACAAGCTTCATCATATATTCTACTAACAAAAAAATCAAGACAGGAAATGGAAATGTTGGTTGTGGTCAGGCACCTGGGCCAAGTCTGCACCTAAGATGAAACAAACAAGTTAAAGTACAGGAAGTGTTCACAGAATTGAAGGCCCCTTGGTCTTTCTTAATGTGTCAAGCTCAAAATTTGATTAGCCTTGTCAGTGCCTAGGAGTGTCTTTGTGGTTTCCAAGAGAGTCCCTGGAAAAAGCACCAATATTTGTTCTTTCTCCTTGTGAAAAGAGAAATATTAGAAATACTTAGGGCTATTTGATATGTTACCAATGATGAATTACATTAAAAATACTGTCAAATCTAAAGAAATACTTAGACTTTCCTAGGTTAAATTTGTGTGGGTAAAATGTTATTAACATTAATATTTAAACACTTACATTCTGTATGAGCAAGTTCCAGAGAATTGTCAATGTTTTTTGCTGTCAGTGATTTGTTTCTATTTACCCAAGTCCTTGTGTTTCTTTGCCAATAAGACAAAAGCAGCATAGTGCTATTAGTCATAGTTTTAATTACTTTTGAAAACATTAATGTGGTTGTAACTTCTTTAATTTGAATCTAATATATTGCAGGCCAGTAGTTTTCTATTTGGAAATCACAACACTTATCTGTGGAGTTTTGTTAATCTACTTAGAGGCCTGATGCACGAAGATTCATGCAAGAATGGGCCTTCCTTCCCCTGGATGCCAGCACCACCTTCGCTAGGGCTTGAAATGCCTTTTTGCTCAGGCCCAGAGCTGCCTTTCTGCCTTCCCATGCTGCCCAGAGGCCCAGAGTGACTGAGGCAGGAAGGAATACCTGCATCCCGCCCCACCAGTGGCCACTTGGTGCCTGCATATGCAAATTAACCCACCAAATATGCATTCTCACTTCTGATTGGCTGGTGGGCATTGTGAAGGTACAATCAATTTGCATCTTACTCTTTTATTAGTGTAGATTGATGTTTAAAACCAATTTCAGATGTGCTGAATCTATTTACTTGATAATCTTGATAGTCTTTTATATTCTAATGATGTGCTAGTTATAGATGGCATCCAATGTGTCAGGATTTTTATATGTTATATCGGAAAATGGAAGAAGATGATGTTCTTCCATTTTCATACACTAGATATAATACCAGCTTTTTTTGAAAGTAGACTTGACTCTTTATAGATATTTTGTATAACATTGTTTTGGATTGACTTTGTTTTGCATGCCACGGAAATCATTATTAATTGCATTATTGTGACAAACCCTTTTTAGATTATTTCCTTTTGAAAAACATTAATAATAAGTAAATAATAGCCATCTTTAGTATTTTGACATCTATAGATAGTTTTGTTTGTGTGTTTTGTTTTACTCCTGATGTTTCCAAGAAATCGAATGCAATGAGCTATATAGGACAGAAGGTCTCATCTTCAACAAAGAAAGACTGTCTTAGAGCCTGGTGGAAAAGGACCATGCTAGGAACTCTAGGGTATAAGCTTCTGATGGCATTGCTTAAGCAACTATAAAAGCACACGAATGGATCAAGTCAGGAACTACAGACCTCTACTGGAAAGCAGATGCATTTATTGGACTATTGGCTCAAGCTCAAGTAGAAGAAAAAATGATTGCCTAGGACTGAATGGACTGAATAAACTGAATGAATATGAACTTCATTTGTAATATTGCTGATGCATTAATGTTCTATTTTCTGGAAATAAGGAACTGCTTTCCTTGAAGCTATTTATCACTGATAACAACTTAGTAGACAGTGCTCTTTTAAACAGAAATGATCAGCTACCTGTCTGAATACTTTGTCTTTAGCCAAAAAGAATAGTCTCAGAGACTCATGGGAAAGAATTATACCAGCTACTCTTGCACACAGGCTCCTGATGGCATTGTTTAAGTGACTTTTGGTTATTGGTGGGCTCAGTCAGGATTTCCAGAAACTTAGTTGAGAAGAAGATGGATTTATGAGACAGCCATTCCAAGTTAGAGTGAGACAGGTTTGATGACATAGGACTGAATGAACTGCTGATGGATGAATATGGGCTTTGTTTGGAATAGTGTTGATGCTCTAATGTTCTATTCTCTGGGTATAAGGAACCACTTTCTATTAAGCTATCTATCACTCATAACAATTTAGTAGACTGTGCTCTTGTAAACAGAAATGAAACATTTATCTGTTCTCCCCTGACTCACCTTTGCACAATTCTGAAACTCCTATTGAGTACTCTTATTTTCATGGCAATACAATTATCTGCATAGATTCAATAAGAATCCGTCCACCTTTTTAACAGGTGGACCATATTTGGAAACATTGGTTATGCAACCAAGGCTTTCCTATAATGTCATATTTGAGAATGATACTCATTTAATCAGCTATTACCAGATGCTTCTAGGAACTGAAGTTGACTTGGGGGCCAATGCTTACCAAGTCTCTCTTGGGAAAATTGGCCAGGTAACTGGCTTCATAGGATTCTCAGCCTTACAGGTGAGTGAGGAAGTCAATTCCTGACAGGCTCAGGATAATCTTAGGCTACTTTGAGGACCTCAGGAAGAGAGGAATTCCCATCAAATCACTGGGTCTGTAAGTGAAAAGGGGTGGTGAATTCTTGGCTTGGCTTCCTACCCTCAAGAGGCTTTGCAAAGTCCAATCAGAGATTCTTTATGAAAACTTCCAGCAAATCAAATCTAAAACCTATGTGGTAAATTGTCATTCTTGGTGCATCTATGCAAATAACCAGGCCACATATAATGAGATCAGCCTTATTTTGTAATCAAGAATAACTTTTCTTTGAGAATGTGTTTGACCAGAATGGCAAGAGAAACTGTGGACAGAAATTTTGTTGCAATGTGAAATAATAGTTGACTCTCTGGATAATCAGATTCTGATACTATTCATTGGCTTTGAGCTATGTTGCACCTTTCTGTAATTACTTTTGATTGACTTTGTCTTATCTAGTAACCAAGCTGTCTTTCACTGTGGAAAAATCAGTTTGGTATTGAACTTGATTTTCCCACCTTGCACAGATTGTCAGTCCTTACCAGGTTTTCAGCTCTTCCAGACCCCTTCAATATCTGGCCACAGACTCACCTTAGTCTTCAAGTAAGATTTCATTCTCTCTCCCTTCTTCTTGACTTGGAGTCACTGAGAACTGAAATCGAATTGCCAGATTCTTATTGAGACTCTTAGGTTCCCTTGTAACTGGTCCTTGACCCCTGGGACTGAAGAGTCATTGCAAGTTCAAGCCTGAGTACTTGTTATAAGCCTATTACTAGGACTCATCATTTCAGCTGATCATTCATGGTACAGCTCTTTCCTGAGATAAACTGCTGTTTGTGCTATTGAACAACTCTGGTGAAAATCTCAGGTCACCCATGCCCTGACTGAAGAGGTAATCATCACTTTGGACAACATCACCAAAGAGGTAAAAATCATAACTTCAAAAACCTCAGTGAACAATGAGAGATTGAATATGCAAACAGGCAATGACAAGATTATATATACTAGTAAAACTCTGACACACATTCCCTATAGCTACGTCTAAGAGTCCATCTACAATATCAGCCCGAAATCAGGTCCTGTCAGTAATTTCCAGCTTCCCTAATTTTTTCCTTTACTTTTTAATCTTAGGACTGACCATAGAAAGCCAAATATGTATTCCTAACAAATTATATTGAATGGCCCACTTCTAGTTAGCCTGCTGCCAGCCTCTCAAACCAACAGCCTCTAGTTAGGGCACACCTGAAACCTTCCCTTTTCCCCACTAGAGCAGGGGTGGGAAATTCTTCCAAGAGCCATTTAGATATTTACAGCATCATTTGTGGGCTATATACAATTATCAACTTAAAAATCAGTCTGCTATATTTG
>JAAGEH010000040.1:20014339-20111862 GCA_011751065.1 Lasiurus cinereus
TAAAAATCAGTCTGCTATATTTGGTCAAACATTTAATTAACTCACCCGTAGGGCCTTGGCTGGGCCAAATCAAATGATTTTGTGCGCATTATACAGTCCATAGGCCAATGTTCCCCACCCCTGCATTGGAGCTTTCCCACTCTCTCCATGCATTTGAGTTTCTGCCAAACACAAGTGATGGTGGTGACTCTCTTCCTATAGCAAGCTCTGAGTAAATAGCATTTACTTGTTTTCACTGAGATGATCTTCATTTATTTCCATAGTTTTCTTGGATGTTCCATTAATATACACTTTCCACTGACTGGGAGCATGGACTCCAGTCTTCATCCAGGTGTGGAAGCCCTTGCACTTTGTTGCTCATTTCTTGTCAAGTCCACAACAATATGGTAAGTCTGCACCAGGTCTATCCTCCACTCTCTTTGTGTTGAGTAGGTTATTTATGCTCAGATTTGCAATCAGGTGTTGTTATCAGTTCCCATTTGTTTGACCTCCTTAGTTGAATCAAGCAATTCTTTTCATCCCCTTTTGCTGCATTTGTGTTACCATTTCTTGGTGTGCTGTCTGAAGGTGTTTGTCAGAAGAAGGAGAATCATTGGGTAGAGCACAGGCATATGCCTTATCAGCCTGTTGTCATGGTTGTCTGCAGACCAGTGACTCTGTAGTTATTAGAACTGTCCATTGAACAAACTTTGTTGTAGGTCAACAATAAAACTGGTCCCTCCATCTGCACTTTCAATCCTCAGAGCTTTATTTTTTCATTCAGAGAGAACATTCTTTCTGGTATTACACCTGCCTGAGAGTATAGATTGTTGAGTCTGTGTTTGGAGGCAACTGGTCATCTGACATATGAGATGCACAGCATTTTCTTTGTACCAACTATTGCCAGCTCTCAGAGGCTCATCTAAATCCAAATCTCCTTTTCCAGGGAAATTGTTGCTCTTTATATTTACTCTCATTACAGTCCTAATTCCTTTATCTTTCCCAATGACGTGATTTTGAGTTAGGCCTTCAGTGGGCACCCTAGGGAACATTGGATTTAACAAATTATTCACTTGAAAGGTTCCTTATAAAAGGAAGGGAATAAGGTTTCTCAGTCCAAATGGGCAACATTTTTTATGGGTATTCAGAGGCCTCCAAACAAAAATCTGAATTAAAAAATTGCTCCACTAAAAGAATATTTGTCCAAAGCTACAAGCAATTTCACAAACTTAAGTCACAACGAAGTAGACTAATTTACCTAATAAATCCTCTTCTTTGTCCTCCACCTGCTTCACTACATTCTGCCCTTTTCTCTCTCTTACCCTTCAATTCTGATCTCTTTTTTTTCACATCTCTGTCAACCATCCTCTCTTCTCCTTGTCCATATCTTTCCCCTTTTCCCAACTATCCTAAAACCATCAATGCCAGTTGCCTCTAAAAATTCATCCTTGCCATGTACTAGGTATGCAGGAAACGATAGAATTTTAACCTTGGACTCAAGCTGAATTAAAAGCTGTAAAGATTTCTTGAAACCTAGATAAGACCAACAAATATTCATAAGATAATTTAGAATTCTTTGGGTGCATATGACCCATAGTTACTTGATCTGCACCAAATTATACACATGTTGGTTGGTTGGAATCTCAGATGCTAAGTTCTGTGGGTAAAAGCTGATTGGATTTACCCAGAAAGGGACCTTCTGGATCCTTCTTTTCACAATAAACTTAAGAGTCTAAAAGTGGCTTTAAAAATAAGGCAATGTATCCTAGAAGCCATACCAGAAACATTTTAATAAAAATTGATAGGGACATAATTAAATCATGTAAAAAAGATTAAAGATGAAACTATAGGAAGTTTTAAGTATCGACTAGAAATTATCTTCTAAAAACACCTGGGAGTTGAAGAAAATGCTGATGTAACAGCATCACCTTCATCTCATTTTGTCAGTGGAGCTAAACCTGATATTGGTCATCTAATTCAAAGAAAGATATTATAATGGTAAATAACTCCTTTATCTGAACAACACCAACAAAAATCTGGCATACATTTTGAAATGACTTCAGAATAAAAATGAGACAAGATTCAAAATAAAGTCATGGGCCTAAAGATCAAACAGCTGAGTAGATCATTTCCCAAACACCACTGATTGATAAGGATTCTTGTAGATATTGTAGAAAGGAAAATGGGGTGTGGGGGAGGACTTAATTTTATCAAAGAAAAACCAAGACAAAAAAAATGTCCTCAATTCTTGTCAGTGAGGGTGCTCTGAGGAAGAAAAATGTATTCAATATTATGCCTTATCTTAAAAACATAATGTTCTTTGGTGAATCCCTTCTTTCATCCAGTCCCCACTCTATCTTCCCCTCTGATAGCTGTCAGTATTTTCCATGTCTTCAGGACTCTGTTTCTATTTTGTTTGTCAGTTTATTTTGTTCGTCGGATTATTATTTTAAATCAACATTGGTGAGGAATCCTTAAAAACACAGCTGAGGCTACTTTCAGGTCATGTATCACCTGTCAGCAACTTTATCTTTTAAAACTGTAAAAGAGGGACAAATAAAGGACCCAAGGCCTCAATGACACATTCAACAGGCTCAGATAAATTTTATCCACCCTCTATGGGATCTGAATATGTTTTAGTTATTGTATAACTATTTTCAGGGTGACCTGAAGTATTTCCTTGCTGAAAAGCTACAAACCATATGACCACTAAAAAGCTGCTTGATTTTGTGGTTTCAATTTGGGGCATCCCAACTTTTATATCAAGTGATTAGGAGTACACACTCAACAGAAACCATTACACAAGAATTCTGTAAGACATTACTCTCTGCTCAGAAACTGTACTGTCCTTATTATCTACTAGCAGCCCAGTATACAAATTCATGCATCTTGAAAGGAACCATGGGTCATGAGGCTGCTGTGGGCATAGGGGTGGGTCTCAGCCCATTCTCCCTGCCCGACACCTCCCCACTGCAGCCCCAGTACCCTGTCTGTGGGCAGTCCTGCTCCAACCACTACTGCTCCCATGAATTGATAGCATGGAGTGATTAGGGCTGGCACCAGCAATGGGTATGAGTGGGGCTGGCGATCTCAGTGGTGGAAGAGGCAGCTGATGCTCTGATCACCCCTCAGGAGCAGGATGAGGTGGAGAAACGGGACTGGCACCAGGAACTGGCAGCAGGTGCAAGTGGCTGCTCCAGTGCTAGTAGTGGGTGAGAGCGGCAGCTCTGGTGCTGGCAGCAGGTGCGAGTGGGGCCAGGTGCAAGCACTGGGTGGGACCACAGTGCACCAGAAGCAAAGAATTTTCAGTAACCATTAGAGGCTCACCCCAATGATAATGCCTGGCAGCCTGCCTTGGTCTGACTCCTCCGCTCACCTGTTCCACCATCCTGCTGGAGCCTATACCCACCATGTTCCATGCTCTGCCATCTGCTGCCAATGGCCACTATGCTCCACACTTGCCCCTTGGTGGTCAGCTCACATCATAGTGACGGGCTGGTTGTTCTGCCGTTTGGTCTATTTGCATATTAGCCTTTTATCATATAGTACAATTTTCTGAAAAGGTTGAAAAAACCAATGGCAATCCTTAAATACAAATTAGCAGAAATCCTGAGCTCCCTTAGCCAAAGGTACTTTCACTAGCTTTTGTAGTTTCTATGACTACTCCCTTAGGGATACATCAGTTATTCTTTTATGAATGAGTAACTAGAGGGTCCATACATTTGGGAATTTTACTCCAATATTAGACACTTGCCCTACTGCATGGTGACACAGCAAAATATTGCAACGGACTCTTGTACTATACCCAGTTTTTTCGCCAATGAGTTTAGTGTATCTTTCCAACATATTTTCCTAAACCATCTGTTCATGATCTTCAACAGGATACAGTGGTACCTCGAGATGCGAGTGCCCTAACATACGAGATTTTTGAGATATGAGCCGTGGAGCAAGCGATTTTTTGCTTTGAAATATGAGCAACTTTTGAGATACGAGTAATCGCGTGGATCGGCCGGCTGCACATGACCCACCAGTTTACCATGCCTCAGTCAGTGTGCTTGTTTACCTCGTTGTCGAAGCATCTTTTGTGCATTTACATACTTTATCACATTTCTTTTTATAACCAGGGGTCCGAAGAAAGCGAGTGGAAAGGTCAGTGCTCAGAAGAAGATGATGTCTATTGAATTAAAGCGTGAAATCATAGAAAAATATGAGCAAGGTGTGTGAGTGGCTGACTTGGCGAGGCAATACGGGCTTAGTACTTCAACGATATGCACTGTGCTTAAACAGAAGGAGTCGATAAAGGGTATAATGCCAGCTAATGGCGTTACAATAATTTCTAAGCTCCATAGCTCTCTCCATGAAAAGATGGAGAATCTACTGATGGTGTGGGTGATGGAGAAGCAGCTTAAAGGAGATACATTAACACAGGGCATCATATGCGAGAAGGCGCGAGCGATTTACGGTGATTTGCTGGAGCAGACCCCGCACACTTCCACGAACGAAGCATCGAAAGACTTATTTAAAGCCAGTAGAGGCTGGTTTGATAACTTCAGGAAAAGGTCCGGCATTCACTCCATCGTCAGGCATGGTGAGGCAGCAAGTTCGGATGTGAAGGCAGGTGAGGATTACCTCAAAACTTTTTCTGAACTGATAGAAGCCAAAGGATATATCCCACAGCAAGTCTTCAACTGTGACAAGACAGGGCTTTTCTGGAAGAAGATGCTAAATAGGACTTATATAATGGCAGAGGAGAAGGCAATGCCAGACCACAAACCCATGAAGGATAGGCTAACTCTCGCACTGTGCGCCAATGCGAGTGGCGACTGCAAGATCAAGCCTCTGCTCGTATACCATTCAAAAAACCCCAGAGTCTTTAAGTCACATAAAATTTTAAAAGATAAACTGCAAGTTATGTGGAGGGTAAACCCGAAGGCATGGGTCACCAGGCAGTTCTTTGTGGAGTGGGTAAACCTGGTTTTCGGCCCTTCTGTTAAGAAATATCTACAGGAAAACAACCTAACCATGCAAGCCCTCCTTGTCCTCGACAATGCTCCTGCTCACCCACCGAACCTCGAAGATGAACTCCTTGAAGAGTTCAAGTTTATAAAGGTTGTCTACCTACCTCTCAACACCACTCCTATCCTGTAGCCCATGGATCAGGAGGTGATTTCTAATTTTAAAAAGCTGTACATCAAGCACCTGTTCCGGCGCTGCTTTAAGGTGATGGAGAACACAAACCTCACCCTTCGAGAGTTCTGGAAGAACCACTTTAACATCATGATATGCCTCAGAATTATTGATGAGGCCTGGCTGGGTGTTACAAGGAGGACTTTGACCTCTGCATGGAAGAAGCCATGGCCTGAGGCCATAGCCGAAAGGACCTTTGAAGGATTCGAACTCGAGGTGCCAGTGGAGGAGGAGATAGTGTCTCTGGGAAAATCCATGGGCCTGGAGGTGGATGAGAGAGACATGAATGAGCTTGTCGAGGAGCACTCTCTGGAACTCACCAGGGAGGAGTTACAAGAGTTGCAGTGCCAGCAACATGTGGAGGTTCTCCAAGAAATTGGTTTCGAGGAGGAGTCAGAGGTGGAGAAGATCTCTACAAGTGAGATAAAGGAGATCTTAGGAATGTGGGAGAGGGTGTCACACTTCGTGGAAAAGAAACACCCCAAAAAAGTTGCTACTGGTCGTGCATCGGAGCTGTTCAATGAAACTTGCCTCACCTATTTCAGAAACATTCTGAAAGGGAGGAAGAGGCAAACCTCGTTGGACACGTTTTTTTGAAATCAGCCAAAAATGCAAAGACCAGTAGCAATTAAGTTCAGTGAAGATTAGTTAAATTACATTCAGTTTAGGGATAAAGTGTAGCATTAAGAGTGTAACGAGTAGGTAAATATACTTTATAAAACCAGTTTATTCCTTTACATTATCTTTTATTATGTTTTTATACAATATTTGTCATTTATAAATACATTTTTCTTATTCAAAAACACATAACAACTGGGGTGGCATTTTGGGGGCTGGTACGGATTAACGGCATTTCAACTGATTTTAATGGGGAAATTTGCTTTGAGATATGAGTAACTTGATATACGAGCAAGGTTACAGAACGAATTAAACTCGTATCTCGAGGTACCACTGTATTTCATTTATTGGAGAGTCATCATAGGAAAACTGCTGCTCTTGACTTCATTGTAAAGGACCTTATCAGGTCCTGTAAACAACAGTGACATGCCAGACAGAGTCAATGCTTGGATTCATGTTTAACAGCTGAAGAAGTAATTTAGAATGCCACACAATTGGAAGGCTACTTCAGCATGAAATTTCAAATTGAGAACACTCAGAGGTCTTTAGACACAGCTGATCTTTGGAACAAGCAGATGACTTTAGACAATAGGCAGCTTCTGCCCAAGATGTTGGAATAGGACCTCTTTCTCTTCTTCTCATTTTCTATAGACCTTTGGTTATTATCCACATATAGTAGTAATTTTTATCTTACTCCCCCATCCTTAAATAATTGTTAGTCAGAATATATTTATTTTAATGCCATTTTTAAATTATCCCTAATAGTAGCCACTGCCCTCAGTCTGACTGCTGGATATGCCATGCATCACTGGACTCTATTATAAAACCTCGGGGCAATTCCAATCTCTTCTGATGAAACCACAAGGAAATACAGCTGATGGCATTTCTACTTGCACCTACATGGAAAGATGATATTAAATCAACTGGTAAATTACTTGACCAGTATCCATCTCTCCAATTATTACAACCTACTGATCATACCCTATGTAATTCTAAGTCATATTTTCACAGCCATTTTAGGACAATGGGTCAAATACTTGCCATGTGGAAGAGACTAACAGAGATCCAAATATGTAATCAAGCCATGCAAGGCCTTGATTACTCATGTCATGATTACTTACTGTTCCCCCTAGATCTCTGCCTGTGCCTACTGAGTACAACTTATTTCTTGACCAAAATGCCCAGCTCGTTTGCTTCAGACTTTGCCAGATGTAAGTGGTGGTGGCTGACTCCCTTGTTATACATCAGCCTCTGAATAAATAGTCCTTACTCATGCTTATGCAGGTGGTCTTCATCTCTTTTATTGGTAGTACTGCTTAATCAAAAGGTTTTCTTCCACTAATCTTTTCTATTGGATTTGTGCTCCATAGGATGTGACTCAAACTTTTATATTAATATTTCTCTTTTTCATTCCAGGAATCCTATTCAAGATGCCCAGACTCCAAAATTCTAAAACAACTGAGCTGTATTGTTCCCTTTCAACATGTGATATAACTTATTTTATAGAAACAACACCAACAAGAGTCCCAGAAAGACTATTAATCAGATCCTGCTTCATCTCACTCTCTTAGTTGTTTAGGAACCTATTGTATTCATTAATATCAAACAAAAGGAAGGGCTGACAATGTTGAACTTTACCTAAGGTTTGTGTCCTAGAAAACAAATGTTGCTTAAGAAATGCTTAGGGCTGGGAAGGCTAGGGAGTGTACAGGGAGTAAAAGGGGTAGCAATCATATATTTTTTTCTTGAAGTGATGAGAATGTTCTAAAATTGATTGTGGTGATGGTTTCAAATTTGTGACTACAATAAAAATCATCGTAAGATCTTTGTTAAGAGTTCAGAAGTATTGAAGGTAGTGCCTAGTAGACCCTCTCATGTAGACCAAAGGGCTTTTATTGATCCTTTGTATCCTCATAGGCAGCTAGAATTAGATGCAGGCCCAACTCAAAAATAATTATGGATGTGGCTTTGAGGTACAGAGTGAACTGCTCATCAGATTCCTAAGAAAATCCACAAAATTTTAAATAGCATCACATTGGTGAAAATGCTAGCAGCTTGAATTCAAAGGGACAACGTTCAGAATGGTTCTCAACTTCATATGCTCAGAAAACTGGCTTCCAAAGAGCTAAACATCTGCAAATATGGCTCATTTGTTTCCTGTAGTTTTTAACAGCTTGATTTATATCTAATTCATTCACTACGTAATTCACTCATTTAAATGCACGAGGACAAATGAAACATTATTAGAACGAATCTCACGTGTTCTCAAAATTTTGAATGTGGCTGCTAGAAAACTTAAAATTCTCATATTCATATTTGCTTTTGTTGACAAAATAAAATCTCTAGTATATTTTTAATTTTTAAAATTACAAATTCCAAACTTTGACCTGACAGGTGACCACATGATAATCATCCAGAAAAAAAATCTCATTGCTGGCTTCCTGACTTTTAAATTGCTAGCTGCCATTGACTCTTCTTGATTTGGCTGGTCCCAGTCTAGAGTCTGCAAAATCTGTTCACACATTCAGAGGGAGTGAGGCTGTGCCGGATGCGGCACTCGTGACTGATTAGAGGCCTTCGCTTGATTGGCCTGTTTAATCAAGCCTGGCAGGCCATTTATTGCCTGCTTGACTAAAACATGCTGGATCTTATTGCTTTAAAGAACCTTTCTCCATCAGCTCTTTTTAGAACTGAAAATTCTCTCCAGAGCCATGCAAATTACCAGTGTGTGTATGTATAGGCCAGGGACGAAACAAGAGGGAGAGAAGGGTGGAGAGAATAAAGCTGAGAAATGTGAGTGCACCAAAGTGGCCCACACCTGTTCATGATGTCAGGGTGTCAGGGGCTCTCTTCAGGGAACCTGGAGTTCAACCCTTGCAGAAGGGGGCTGTGTGCCTCGAAGGCATGTTGGAACAACAGAAGAAGCAGTCCTACAAGGGCATGTGCCCACAATGTATATAATTTTTTAAAAATTTCCCTTTCCAAATGAAAACCCACAGTAAATGTCTGCATTTTCTCATTTATCAAACACTTACTCAACACAAGACACAAGCTCATAGATTGAATGTAGATGGATGGAAAAGGGAGGAATGAAGAATGAAGGCTGAGTTTCTGACTGGAGCAACACCCTGTGATGCTATTTTTGAAAAGATTCAGATCTGAGTTTGAGGAGTTGGAAATGAAGAGGGCCACTGTGTACATGGGCATTTTGAGAACCCTATGGTACATTCAAATGTAGAGGTGGTGTGGACTCCTGGTCCCCTCCAGAACACAATGTGTAATACTCCCTTGAGTGACACTCTGGCTTGGGTATTATTTTACTCTTCCTAGAAGACCCAACAGTGTAACTGACCTTGAGAATGCTGGTGCTGACTGAGGTGCTGCCCGTGTGATCTGGAAGATGGTTGGACAAAACAGGTTTTCAAGGCAAAGAAGAGCCTTTCCATTTTGGACACATGAAAAGGAGGACATGCCCTGGCTGAATGAAGATTCAGGAATCCTGAGTTCCAGCCTCTGCTCTGCAACCTTGCAGAAGCGCCTTCCCTTTTTTAGCCCTAGTTTGCTTACCTGTAAAAGGAAGAGATTGGACTAAATGAGCCATCCCTTAGTCAACTGCTCCCTACGTGTCTGAGGATCCCCAGTCTTTGACAATATACTATGAGTGGTACACAGATTTGAACCCCCTGCTATTATTCCCCAACTGTGACCTTGAATAAGTTACTCAACTTCACTTATGATTGATTTCTTTAGCTGGAAAAAGTAGATGAAATATACTATCGCTTGAGTCATTATACAGATTAAACAAATAAAGGCCTGTATAGTACTTAGTTTGATGACTATGAAAGCTGCTAACTATGATTTTTATGTTCCTTTATGCTCTTTTTGTTTAACTTGTTAACCCAGAGTTCCAAGGAAATAAAGAGAAGAGCCCATAGGGAGAAGACTTAGTTGATTTTACACGTTTGACTAATTTCTCTATAGGTTCACATGGCCCTATTTTTCCCCAAGCTGGAACGAAAAGAGGAGATTACAAAAACCTCCGCAGTCAATAGAGCTAATCATCATTCATTTCCACCCTCAGAATCTTTAGTGCAGTATTTGAGTAATGGCATCATCCCTGGGAGCTTTCCAAAGCATTTTCTGGATGAAATCTTTATTTACAAAAGGGGAAAATAAGTCTCCCGTAAGAACACACGACTTCATTAGGAAAGGACAACAGCGCTAATTGTTTCATTCACTTGTCACAGCTTCACCATCCCCAAACTTGCCTAGAAACACATGTTTCTGTCAGGAAACCCTGCTGCCAGAGAGCTTGTTTATACAGTTTGCAAAGACGGGAACAAAAGATGGACATTTATTGTGTTAAGCCCTGTGCTGTGCTTTGTCCATTACATTTTAAAAGCAAGGCAGCACTTTGAAGGCACAGACTTTGTTGAGCCCTTTAAACTCTATTTTAGTATATGTTATGGGTGCTGGGTGCAAAAACAGATACTTAGTTTTCCCATACCTTTTCTTATGTCTGAATATTTCAGATTGCCTTTTGCTTTGGCAACAGTATCTGCTGTATGAAGTCAATCTTACAAAGAACTCTGCTGCATCCTGGTGCTACATTCAGCACCCTCCCACCCACCCTTGTACATTATTTTAGCTTTCCACACACATAGGATGTCCCCCAAAAAGTATATGCACACATTGATTAATGATAAAGGCAGTGTTTATTAAAATGCATTTTATTTTCAAAATTGAGCTGTGAGCTATTGAAGTGTGTGCATTTTTTTTAGGGGGGGGGATTCTGTATTTATGTTGGGAGATATATGCTAAATTGGATGATATAAAAATATTTCCTCTAATTTATTTTCTTTTAATGTACAGGAATCCTTGCACTGGGCCACTAGTATAAAACATAAAAATAGACTATAGAAATATTTGTATTATGTTTTTATTTTTATTTTTTTGTTAATCCTCATCAGATATTTTTCCATTGATTTTTTAGAGAGAGTGGAAGAGAGGGGGAGAGACAGAGAGAAACACTGATGCAAAAGAAACACATCAATTGGTTGCCTCCCACACAAGCCTGCACTAGGGTTGGGGATTGAGCTTGCAACTGAGGCATGTATGTGCCATTGATCAAATCAAACCCAGGACCCTTTAGTCTTAGGGCTGACACTCTACCCACTGAGCCAAACTGTCTAGGGCTGTAGAACTATTTTTAAAAAATCATGAATAAATCTTTGGTACAATAACCCATGTGAAGCTTCCTGATTTCATCAGAAGAACTAAAAAAAAAAAAAAGTTTTGGCTTTTTTTCCTATAATGTTTTTCCTTCTTGCATTCTTTGCTCCCTCATGCAAATAGATAATTAGCTTCTCTTTTGACTTCATGCTCTCTGACCTCATTCCTTACTGCCCTCTCTAACCTGTTAGAATTGTCTTCAGTGGGATAGTCTACTTTTCAATGGCTCTACAGGAGAATTGTAATCAGTCTATAGGTGGTGTGGACTGAAAGGCATTTTATTTATTTATTTTATTATTATTTTTAATTTTTTATTGGTTTCAGAGAGAAAGGGAGAAGGAGAGACAGAAACATCAATGATGAGAGAGAATCATTGACTGGCTGCCTCCTGCATGCCCTACTGGAGAATGAGCCTGAAACCCAGGCATGTGCCTTGACTGGAATCGAACCTGCGACCCTTCAGTTCCCAGGCCAATGTCTACCCATTGAACAACACCAGCCAGGGCTGAAAGGCATTTTAAATTAAAGGTCATCTATGGAGTGATGCCAGCATCACCCAGAGAGTTAGTGAAAGCAGACACTGTTGGGCCCAGGCTCAGCGTTTCTGATCCAGCTGGTTGGTGGTGGGATCTGATCACTTGTGTTTCCAACAAGTTACCAGGTGAGGCTGATGCTGTTGGGCCACACTTTGAGAGCTACTTATCAGAGAGTTAAGAGAGCAGTGGTCTTCCACACCTCAGCTGCTAATTTCTTTTTTTTTAATTGCAGAAATGTTTACAGAGGACTTTTAATGTGTCAGGCGATCAAGTCATTTAATTATCATAGCACTGCAATGATGTAATGCTGTTCTTATTCCCACTCAACAGAAAAGGAAACTGAGAGAGGGAGATACAGTAACAGGTTTAAGGTCACCAGGCCAGTAAGTGGCAGAGCTTGGGTTCAAACCCAGTAGGCAGCCTTCAGGTTTGGGCTTTTCACCCCTATGCTCTACTGCCCTCTGGCCAAAATTCAATAGGATAAATAGGGTGCGATATGGAAACACAGGGAGGAGCAATTATTTTAAACAGGAAAGATGTAGAAAAGAATTTGGGAATGTTGGAAGCATTTTCACTGGATCATGAAAGAAGAGTAGGATTTTAATGAAGCAAAAAGACAGGAAGAATGTTTTTAAAAAATCATGCATTAAGACACGATGAAGGAAAATGCATAAAGTATTCTTGGAATGAGGAGTCTGGCTTGATTGAACCACAGCTTGCCTAGAGATGTTATGTAAGAAATAAGACTAGAAAATATGGAGGGATGAGATTCAAAGGGCCTGGAGTGCTCACTGAGGAGTTTAGGTTTATTGTTTCCTATTATAAGACAAAGGGGAGTCCTTGCAGTGCTTTAAGCCTGACTGCACAATCCATGTAGGGAATGAAAGAAGATGATATTCATTAGCAAGCTGCCCAAGCATCCAGTTGAGGGATGATGGGGCCTGGATTCAGGTCATAAAAGAGAGAATGGAGCTGAGAATGGCTGGATTTGAGAACTGTTAAGGAGGATGAGAAACTAAAATTTTCAAACATTGATTACCTAGAAACAGATGATACAGAAAAGAAGCAAAAAGAAGTAAGACTTAAGCAGACAAAACTTTATTAGTTACCTGTGTCCCAGCCTGTGTAACAAGCACAAAAAAAAAAAAAAGGATCTTTAAAACACAGGTTCAGGGCCTGCCCAAGGGGTGCCTCGGGCCTGTGGGAAAGACCATGTGACAACAGCAGTAATCACGCCAGTTAAGAACACACTAGGAACTTGCGTGAGGCAGAATGTAATTCTCCAGGTTGAGGCTTGGTTGGATCACATATTGGATTCAGGAGAACTCCTTCCCATCAGGAACAGTAAAATTAACCAGCCGTAGTCAGCACACCCCACAGAAGACAAATGCCTCTCTGCAACAATCCTTTCAGCCGGTAAATAGACCTGACATTTAAGCATCTATTGCTCCTTATGCACTAATAAGTCCAACTGGAGGCCCAGAATCATTAGAGGAATGAGAGCTTTTAATGAGCTCCAGGAAAAGAATGTGGTTTAGAAAACAAGTTACCTGCAGTTAAGTGACATCAAGGACTCTAATGCTAAACTGTATGAGAAAAGTGCTTGCGGAAGGCCCAACTCATTATAAGTGGGAGACATAATTTCTATTTTTGAAAAACAAATTAGATCATTTTTTTTTAAAAAAAGGGTCCACACTGGAGTTTATTTACTAAAACCCTATGCTTCTATTTTTCTTCCCCTTTCTTCCCCACGGTGGTTAAAGATTAAGCTAAAGAACAGGCAGTAGCTTGAAGGGAAAAAATGGCGGCAGAATAGATGGACATGTCCTGAGCCTTATCCTGGAGCAGATAGAAAGAACAGCTGAGGGTTGCACTGGAAGAGTTTGTTGGTGAGTTAAGGGACAGCTATACTCCAGAAGAAGGTAGGGGACTGCTGGATGGGGCTCCACTGCTCCTGGTTTTTTTCCCAAAGCCAACAGCTCAGATATGGAGACTGTGCCATCTTGAAGGGGAAAGTGGATGTTATAGGAAGCCTGAAAATTTACAACTATGGCACCCACCGACCAGTTGTGAACCGCAGAACATCGGTCCCCAATTGGTGCAAACACTCAAATTCAGAGGAGCTCTACACTCCACACAGAAAGGTTAGATTTTGCCTGGAATAAGGTGAGGTCTCTGGTCCAACAGGACAGAGAAACATGCACACAGCGGGAGCTAGAGGACTGGCGGAAGTCTGCACTTAGAGAAATACAGGGCTGTTGGGGCTGGTGTGATCCATGAATGTGGAAGGGGGTCCTCAGAGCTAGCTCCTAACAGAGGGGATCTCTGAAAAGCAACCTATTTTGATCTGATGCAGAGGGACAGTCTGGGAGTTTTTAAAAGGTCCAGCTGCTTAGACAAGATGGGGGAAGGAGGACTGCGCAGACTTGTGTGCAGCTCCGGAGTTTGCGTACATGTACTTTCCCTCTTCAGATTCTTGCTTCTGATTGTTAAGCCAAATACATAGGATCACCCAGTTGGAGAAACCCTAGGAGACTGTAAGGGAAAGTTATTTTTCTGGAGCCTGGGGATCAGAGCAGGGAGTGACCATCAGAGAACCAGCTCTGGAGGAGCCCACTCCCACAAACCAGTATTGAGTGCCACACAGAAAGCAGGATCTAAGCACTGGCTAGAGAGGACCTATAGTCTTGGAGGTCAATCCAGAAACACTGCCACCCAGGGGTTGAGTCACAGATTGACTCTTGTGTAATCACAAATAAAGGAATAAAGAGATTAAGACACACTGCATGCTTAAAAATCAGGATTGTTTTACAACACTGAGCACCAGTGGAACACAGGGAAACTGCAATACTGTCCTGACTGGGAAACAGGCATGCCAAACAGAACAATAGAGGAAGTGAATGACCTTTACTACTACAGAGTCTATTTTTTAATTTTTAATTTTTTTAAAATTTTTATTTTACTTTATTTTATTTTTATTTTTTATTTTCCGCCCCTATTGCCCTCCCCACCCCCCAGTACATGCCCTCATCTGTTCCCCCTCCCTCGCCCTCTCCCATTGCCCTGTATCTGCTGACTATGCCTACACACACATGCATATCAGTCCTTCGGTTGATCTCCTATTGGTCACTCCTCCCCAACTTCCCCTGCCTTCCCACTGTAGCACGCCAGTCTGTTTATTGCTTCTTTGCCTCTGCGTCTGCTTCTCCCCACCCCCCACTCCCTAATTCTTGTCTTTAAAAACATCTTGCCCCTGTAGGCTAGAAATAAACCCACCAGAGCAAAAGAAAAATAATTGAGTCCCAATTTCAATGTCTGATAGCTTTGAGTCCCAGTTTCAATGTCAAACAGTTCCTTATGTGTACATGTCATCAGTGGTATCTGGATACTGGACAAATGGTGGTGATGCCAGTCTGACCCTCTCTGGTTTGGTCCTGGGCATCCTGTAGCGATGCTCAGCTGCTAAATGCTCACATGGCAAGGTGTCGTCAGCGTCTTCCATCTCTGGACTGTTTCTCCTCTTGCTTTCATGGTTGGCACAGACCTGTCAGTTCCTCTCTGTTGCAGGAGTCCACTTGGTCTTGGAGTTGTTTTCTGAAAGTATATAAATGTATTCTGGACCAAGAGTTAATAAAGGAATCTTTTCTATAAAATTGACTTGGGGTGCTTTTTATTTTTGCCTACTTGCTTTTCCTTTGGCTTATTTTGACACCCTGTGTGTTTTTCATGGGTGTCTTGCTGTTAGCATTACAAATGAAAATTAATTTCTAAAGTGAAAATTTTCTAAATGTAATTTACTTACCAGATATTTTTTCTTACATGTTATTATCCTACCCGCCTCCCCTTTTTTTTGATTAATGGAGAATTTGGTAAAATTTTTTAATGCAATCTTGGTAACTTTAAATTTTAACTTTTTGTACACAAATATGTCTGTTTTATGTTCATTACATATTAAGCAATTTTACCATAAGATGAGCTATCAATAGAAATTTTAATTAATACTTTAGAAATAACTTTTTGTCCAGTATACTTAAATTTTCTTGGGTGATCACTTATTTCAGTTCACCAATTTAAATTAATCTGAAAGCTTGATAACTCTTTTACGTCAAGTTTAATACTCTACCAACAATCTTAGATTATCCTGTATATATTAGTGGAAAGTTTTATTTGCATTGAGTAGGCACTGAGCATTTCTAGTGCTAGGCTGAATTTAGATATAGGGCAGCTGCTGTCGGCATGTTTCTGTCTGTTATCTGGGTCCCGATCTGTGCTGAGCATGGGATAATTTTTAATTTATTATTTTTTCATCTTTTACTTAAGAAACTAATTTTTTAAAATTAAATCTTTATTATTCAGATTATTACATTTGTTTCTCTTTTTCCCCCTCCATAGCTCCCCTCCACCCAGCCCCAGCCCTCGCTCTACCCTTACCTCCATCCCGTTGACCTCATCCATAGGTGTATGATTTTTGTCCAGTCTCTCCCTGTAGACCCCTCACCCCTTTCCCCCTGAGAATTATCAGTCCACTCCCTTTCTGTGCTCCTGATTCTATTATATTAACCAGTTTATTCTGTTGATCAAATTTTTAATTCACTTAATTTTTAGACTTTCTTGTTGATAGATATGTATTTGTTGTTCATAAATTTTTATCTTTTACCTTTTCCTTCTTCCTCTTCTAAAAGAGTACCTTTCAGCATTTTATAATACTGGCTTGGAGTTGATGAACTCCTTTAGCTTTTTCTTATCTGTGAAGCTCTTTATCTGACCTTCAGTTCTGAATGATAGCTTTGCTGGATAGAGTATTCTTGGTTGTAGGTTCTTGCTATTCATCATGTTTAATATTTTTTGCCATTTCTGTCTGGCCTGCATTGTTTCTGTTGAGAAATCAGCTGACAGTCGTATGGGTGCTCCCTTGTAGGTAATGAACTGTTTTTCTCTTGCTTCTTTTAATATTCTCTCTTTGTCTTTTGCTCTTGGTATTTTAATTATGATGTGTCTTGGTGTAGTCCTCTTTGGATTCCTTTTATATGGGGTTCTGTGTGCTTCCTGGACTTGCAAGTCTATTTCTTTTACCAGATGTGGGAAGTTTTCAGTCATTATTTCTTCAAATAGTTTTTCAGTATCTTGCTCTCTCTCTTCTTCTGGCACCCCCACAATTCTGATGTTGGTACGCTTGAAGCTGTCCCACAGGCTCCTTACATTATCTTCACATTTTTTAATTCTTTTCTCTTCTTGCTTTTCTAGTTGAGTGTTTTCTGATTCTTTATATTTCAAATTTTTGACTTGATTCTTGTGTTCCTCTAGTCTGCTGTTAGGTCTCTGTATAATATTTTTTATTTCAGTAAGTGTATCTTTAATTTCTAGTTGGTCCTTTTCCATCTCTAGTTGATTCTTTTTCATCTCCTCTTGGGTCTTGCTAACTTTATCCATCTTTTCTAGGATATTCTTGAAAAAACTTATACGTGTGGTTTGGAACTCTATGTCCAGTCTTTTGTTTTCCTCCATTTCTTTTATTTGTGATATCTTCCCTTGTCTTGGCATTTTCACTATGCCAGGAGAACTTCTGTGTTGGATTCAGCCATATGATACCAGACTTGCAAAACTGCAAACGCCTCTCTATTGAGCTTGGGATGGGTGGAGTCTCAGGGCTTAAGGGACCGCCTTGCCTTCCAGTTGGCCCCGCCCTCCACAGCCCCCCGAGTCTCACGTGACTGGGTAATTGCTAGAATGGTCCCTGTGTGCGCATGCACTCTTGCAGTGCCTCTAGACTGCTGCCTTTCTGGTTCCCCTGTGCTCCAGGACCATATGAATCCTGGTCCCCAGAACTTCACCAGAATCTCAGGTTTAGTGGATTTAGAGGTGGTGCAGTTGTGATGCTTTGTCTCCCTCCCTCTTGTGAAAGCCAAAGGCACAATCAGCAGTCATCTTCTGTGCACAGTGCTGTGTGTGCTGCCCGACGTCTGCCCTCCTGCGATTCCTCCAAATTTCCATGCACTTCTCCCTTTACACAATCCAAACTCCCCCCGTTTGAGTTTCGGCTTGACCTGGGGTTTAGTGTCATAGGATAAGGGGTTAAATGCTGTTGGGAGTCTCCGTCTTCCTCCCACCAGAGAAAGCCAACCAGGTACTCTGCCACCCGCTCTCTCCAGGTGTGTGTCTCCGTACCTCAGCTTTTTGCAGCTCCTCTGAGTCTCTGTGAGCTCCTCTGTTTCCTTCTAGTTGTAGAATTTCCAATCAGCCAGCTTCCCTATGATTCTGGATGATGTTCGTTCTGTCTTTTAGTTGTAGTTTTGAAATTGTTGTGCAAGGCAGCAGTGTAGGTGTTTACCTATGCCACCATTTTGGTTCGAGATCCTAATGTTTTAGAGTATCAAGAAACTAATTTTTTATCACTTTATTTTACCTTTTTAATTATTACATTTTTCTTTTCGTTTCAGAATTATTACTAATACTATTTTATCTTTTTATTTAAAAATGTCATTTTATTTTCTCTTTATTTTACTTTGGGTTTAAAGTTCTACATTCTATTTTCATCTTTAATTCAGTATCATTTTACTCTATCTCAACTCTACCTTATGCCATCACTCTCTTCCTAAATTTTTCTCTTCTGTTGTCCTATTTCTCTTACCCTTTTCCTACTTTAGATTTTCTCTATTCTTTTTTTTTACTCACTGTAAAAATTTCATCCTACTTATATACCTAATTTCCAATCCCCTACTCCATGTCCATATACCTCTCTCTTCTCTGTCTTCACAATCCAAAAAATTGTTTTTCCCTCTGTCCTTTTGTTGTTGTTTGCTTGAATGTTGATTAAATACATTTTTATGCTTTTTTATGAGATGGTTTTGCTTATACTTTTTGTTTTGTTTTGTTTTTGTTTTTTCCTTTTGCTTTCCCTTGCCTCACTTGATATTAGTTCTTGTTTATAGTTTGTATTAATCTCCAGGTAGTTGTTGCTAGCATTTTTTGGAATTAGTGTTGTCCTATTGGAGTTTACTCCCTATGTATAGTTTGTTTCCCTTTACTTTCTTATTCTCTTTCTTTTCTCTCTTACTTTTTTTCCTGCCCATCTTCCAATTTCATTTTGGCACTTCTTTTTTTTCTTTCCTTTTTTGTTCTTTTCTTTCTTCTTCTTTCTCTCCTATCCCCTAAATTGTCTCTCTCTGGTGGTCACCTTCATTTGTGGTTATTAATATCATGAATAAATTTCTGTTCAGTGCTTTGCCTTGTGCATTGTACCAGGTTGTGTGGTATTTTGTGACTTTAAATTAATGAAGGAGAGAGAGAATTACATAACCAGATACCCAGAGAAGAGAGACCATGGGGAGACAAAGACATAGCCTGCATATGAAAGAAAAGCAGGCATCATCAGAAAAGGAAGTAAATGGAATAGACCCAAGCAACATGCCAGAGAAAGATTTTAGAGAAATGGTCATAATGTGGCTGAAAAGAATAGAAGACAAATTCGACAATGTAAGAATCAAGAGGAAATGAAGAACCAAGAAGAAATCAAAGAATGACACCACTGATGTAAAGAACTCAATAGAAAGCATCAAAAGTAGGTAAGAAGAAGCAGATGACTACATCAATGACCTAGAAGGCAATGTAGGAAAAAATACCCAAGTAGAGCAGCTTCTAGAAAAAAAATTAAAAAGCAGAAAGAGAGCCTAAGGGAACTTTCGGACAACATGAAACAAAACAACATCCACATCATAAGTGTTCCAGAAGGAGAGAAAACTGAGCAAGGAATAGAAAATGTGTTTGAAAAAATAATAACAGAAAACTTCCCTGATATAGGGAAGAAAAAACACACACAAATCCAAGAATCTCACAGAGTCCCAAGCAAAATGAACCCAAAAGACCGATGCCAAGGCACATTATGATTAAATTGGCAAACACCAATGACAAAGTAAAAATCTTAAAAGCGGCCAGAGAGAGACAGAAAGTTACTTACAAAGGAACCGCCATAAGACCAGCAACTCCTTTCTCAACAGAAACTCATCAGGTCAGAGGGGAATAAAATGAAATATACAAAGTCATGCAAAGGAAGGGTTTGAATACAAGAATACTGTAACCAGCAAGGCTTTCAATCAAAATTGAAGGTGAAATCAGCAGCTTCATAGACAAAAAAGGACTAAGGGAGTTTATTACCACCAAACCAGTAATGCATGAAATGCTAAAGGGTCTGCTGTAAAAAAAAAACCCACAAAAAACAAAAGGAATTAAAAACAAACACAAAAATGAAGTAGGAAGTGAAGAAAGAACACAGGGGTAAAGAATAAAAATGGCGACAAATAAGTACCTATTAATAATAACTTTAAACGTAAATGGATTAAATGTTCCCATCAAAAGACATATGGTAACAGATTAGATAAGAAAGCACGACCCATATATCTGCTGTCTACAAGAAACCCACCTCAGAAAAAAAGATGCACACAGACTGAGGGTGTAGGAATGGGAAAAGGTTTTTCAGGGGAATGGAAATGAAAGTAAAGATTGGGTAGCAATATCTGACAAATTAGATCTCAAAGTGAAGGTCATAAAAAGAGATAAGGAAGGCCACTTTATAATAATTAAGAGAACAATTAAAAAAGAAGAAATAACTTGTAAATATATATGCACTCAAATATATAAAAAACCTCCTGAAGGATATCAAGGAAGAGATTGACAGCAATACAATCATAGTAGGAGACTTTAATATCCCACTATCACCATTGCACAAATACTCTAAAAAAAAAATCAGCAAAGAAACATCAATCCTAAATGACTCACTAGACCAGATGGAATTAATTGACATCTTCAGAACATTTCACTCCAAAGCCACAGAATATACATTCTCCTCCAGTGCATATAGGTCATTTTCAAAGATAGATCATATGTTGGGTCATAAGCAAAGTCTTTTCAAATTCAAGAATATAGAAATTATATCAAGCATCTTCTCAAATCACAGTGGCATAAAACTGGAAATCAAGTACAATAAAAAGAATCCAAAGAAATCAAAACACATGGAGACTAAACAGCATGCTATTAAACAATGACTGAATAACCAAAAAGATCAAGGAGGCAAGAAAATCATGGCAACAAATGACAATGAAAACACAACAATCCCAAATCTATGGGACACAATGAAAGCAGTCTTGAGAGGGAAGTTCATACCTCTACAAGCCTACTGCAAAAAACAAGAAACAATCTAATAAATTGCCTAATCCTATAACTTAAAGAGTTAGAAAGAGAGAACAAGAAAAGCCCAGTGTAAGCAAAAGGAAGGAAATAATAAAGATCAGAGCAGAGATAAACATAGAGACCAGAGAAACCAAACAAAAGATAAAGGAACCAAGAGTTGATTCTTTGAAAGGATAAACAAGATTGATGAACCTCTAGCTAGGCTCACCAAGAAGCAAAGAGAGAGAGTACACAAATAAATAGAATCAGAAAAGAAAGAGGTGAAATAACAACAGACCCCACCGAAATACAAAGAACTGTTAAAAAATACTATGAACAATTCTATTACAACAAACTGGACAACCTGGAGGAAATGGACATATTTCTAGAAAAATATAACCTTCCAAAACTCAATCAGGAAGAACCTAAACATCTCAATAGGCTAATAGCTATAGGGGAAATTAAAGCAGTCATTAAAAAAGCGAACAGAAGCCTGGGGCCAAATGGCTTCACAGGGGAGTTTACCAAACATTGAAGGAAGAATTAAAACCTATCCTCTTCACACTACTCAAAAAAATTCAAGAAGGAACCCTTCCAAGCTCATTGTATGAAGCCAGCATCACCCTAAAACCAAAAAAAGATAAAGACAACACAATGAAAGAGAATTATGAGCCAATATCCCTCATGAACATAGATACCAAAATCCTCAAAAAAAAAAAATCTAGCAAGTCAGATCCAGAAGTGCATCAGAAAGATCATACACCATGACCAAGTAAAATTTATCCCAGGAATGCAAGGATGGTACAATATCTGCAAATCAATAAATGTGATACATTACATAAACAAATTGAGAGATAAAAATCACATAGTCATATCAATTGATGCAGAAAATGTATTTGACAAAATCCAACACCGTTTCTTGATAAAAATTCTAAACAATGTGAGAACAGAAGGATCATATCTCAACATCATAAAAGCCATATATAATAAATCCACAGCTAACATCATACTCAATGGGCAAAAACTAAAACCATTTGTCCTAAGAACAGGAACAAGACAGGGGTGCCCACTCTCACCACTTCTGTTAGACATAGAGAAAAGTCCAGTGTAAGCAAAAGGAACAAGAAGTATTAGCCATGGCAATTAGACAAGAAGTAGAAATAAAAGGCATCCAAATTGGAAAAGAAGAGGTAAAGCTGTCCTTATTTGCAGAATACATGATATTGTATATAAAAAACCCGAAAGACACCATCAAAAAAACTAATAGACTTAATAAATGAATTTGGCAATGTAGCAGGATAAAAAATTAACGCCAAGGAATCTATGGCATTTCTATACACCAATAATAAACTTACAGGAAGAGAGACTGAAAAACCAATCCCATTTTCAATTGCACCAAAATATTAAGATACCTAGGAATAAACTTAACTAAGGAGGTAAAAGACCTATATGTGGAAAACTACAAGACACTGAAAAAAGAGATAGAGGAAGACATAAACAGATGGAAGGGCATACCATGCTCCTGGATTTGGAGAATCAACATCATTAAAATGTGTATACCTCCCAAAGCAATCTATAAATTTAATGCACTCTCATTAAAACACCAATGGCATATTTCAAAGATCTAGGAAGATCTCTCCAAAGATTCATCTAGAACAACAACCAAAAAAAGACCTCAAATAGCCACAGCAATCCTGAGAAAGAATAATAAAATAGGTGAGATCTCAATACCAGATTTCAAGCTGTTTTAAAAAGCCACTGTTCTCGAAATATCCTGGTACTTGCATAAGAACAGACATATAGACCAATGTAATAGAATAGAGAATCCAGATATCCATTCAAACAACCATGCTCATTTAATATTTGACAAAGGAGGCATGAACATACAATGGTGTCAAGACAGTCTCTTCAACAAATGGTGTTGGGAAAATTGGTCAGATACATGCAAAAAAAATGAAACTAGATCACCAACTTACACCACACACAAAAATAAACTCAAAATGGATACAGCACTTAAACATAAGATGGGAAACCACAAAAATACTAGAGGAATCCACAAAATCTCAGACATGCCAAAGGAACTTCACTGATACTGCTCCAAGGGCAATGAAAGCTAAAGAGAAAATAAACAAATGGGACTATATCAAAATAAAAAGCTTTTTCACAGCAAAAGAAACCATTAATAAAACAGTAAGAAAGCCCACTGTATTGGAGAACATATTTGCTAATGTTATATCTGAAAAATTTTTAATCTCCAACATCTACAAGCAACTTATACAGCTTAATAAAAGGAAGATAAATGATCCAGTAAAAATATGGGCAAGGGACCTAAATAGAATCTTTCTGAAAGAAGACAGAAGGAAAGCCAAAAGACATATGAAAACTTGCTCAAAATCACTAATTATCCAAGAGATGCAAATCAAAATGACAACGTGATACCATCTCATACCTGTCAGAATGGCTATCATCAACAAATCCACAAATGACAAGTGTTGGTGAGGATGTGGACAAAAAGGAACCCTCTTGCATTGCTGGTGGGAATGCAGACTGGTGTAGCCACTGTAGAGAACAGTATGGAGTTTCCTCAAAAAACTGAAAGTGGAACTTCCATTTGACCCAGTAATCCCACTCTTAGGAATATATCCTAAGAAATTAGAAACACCAATCAGAAAGGATATATGCACCCCTATGTTCATAGCAGCACAATTTACAATAAGTTTTGGAAACAGCCTCAGTGCCTGTCAACAGATGAGTGAATTAGAAAATTATGGTATGTCTACACAACGGAATACTATGCTGTCATAAAAAAGAAGGAATTCTTACCATTTGCAGCAAACTGGGGAGTATTATGCTAAGTGAAATAAGCCAGTCAATGAAAGAAAAATACCACATGATCTCACTCATTTATGAATAATAAAGAACATTATGAACTGATGAATAAAAAGATAGATACAAAGGCAGTGAAGCATCAAACAGACTGTCAAATTACAGTGGGAAGGTTAGGGAAAGGTGGGGTAGATAAGAGATCAACCAGAAGAACTGTATGCACGCCTATAAGCATAACCAATGGACACAAAACACTGGGGTGTGAGGGCATGTATGGGAGTGGGGTGGTGGGGCAATGGGAAGATATGTACACATGTAATACATTAATATAAAAAATAAAATTAAATTCTAAACAGGAAAAAAAAGAACAGGCAGTAGGACCTTGTTGTGACCTGATAAATGCATCTACCGGCCTATTTTTCTGCAAAAGGATGTTAGTGGGGTGGTCTTCCCAACTGTCTTACCAACATAATATTCGAGTCAGCCACTATCAAATAATAGGAGTTGACAAGGAAATTGGAAAATCTTTTTTGAATCTGACTTAGAGAATTACCAGTTTTTCTCTAGGTAGATGAGAAACTTTAATGTGTAAGGGTAAAATTGTAACAATTAGAATTTTACATATTTAATGATAGAATATGGTGGGCAGCCCACTCGATGCTTTACAAAACGTATTTAGCAATACAAACTAAAGAAAAATATGTTCCATGCCGATAAAGGATGATCTTCATAATGACTTTATTTCTGTGCTTTTAATTTGAATTTTCAATTCAACTATCAGAGAACTGGAGGAAAGAATTAAAAACAACAACTACTCAGCTTCTTACTAGTGTACTGAATTAGAATTCAATGCAATAGTGGCTTTTGTAAAATAAAATTGATTTTGTGTTGATTTTTATTGGAAAGAAAAGAGTTAAACAGCAAGCCTCCCATCCATTTACTTCTTTTATAAGGGTGGTGGTGGAGTGATGAGAGGGAGAGACACTCCTGAGAAAGAAAGATGCCTGTGACCCAGTCTAATTTCCTTGTTAAATACTAATGCTTGGCCTCCTGTCAATCAAACGCAATGGTGTCTGCTGGCAGAGGAATCCTTATCTGAAGAATGCTTTTAGCAGACGTGCCTGTTATCTAGCATTGTTTATAACCAACAAATCTGGAATGTATGAGTTTATGAGGGGTGCTTCCCTGGAAAAGGTTGGATAAGCTAGGTAGAAAATGGAGGAGTTTCAAGAGTGAGTGGCGTGATCACATATCTTAGAAACAGCATCTCTTAACCTGGAACATAGTTCATCGAATGAGGAAAGAAAGGGCCTTGGGGAGCAGCAGAGTCCTGGGCCTCTCTCTGCTTTGCCTGTGTTTATAATTACTTGCATCTTTAAAAATATTAGTAAATCCCAGTAATGGATAGGATTTTTGATTCCTATGAGTCTTTTTTTTTCATTATTTAACTATAAATGTATTTCCATACATTTATTTGACATTTCCATTTATTATTTTTTTATTATTAATTTTTATACATATCTCCCCATTGCCCCCCCTCCCTCCCAGGCATACCCCAACCCCCCAGTGTCTATGTTCATTGGTTATGCTTATATGCATGCATACAAGTCCTTTGATTGATCTCTTATCTACCTCACCTAACTTTAATCTTCCTGCTGTAATTTCACAGTCTTTTTGAATCTTTACTGTCTCTGTATCTATCCTTTTGTTCATCAGTTTATAATGTTCTTTATTATCCACAAATGAGTGAGATCATGTGATGCTTCTCCTTCATTGACTGGCTTATTTCACTAAGCATAAGGATCTCCAGTTCCAACCAGGTTGCTGCAAATGGTAAGAATTCCTTCTTTTTAACGGCAGCAAAGAATTCCATTGTGTAGATGTACCACAGTTTTCTGATCCATTCATCTGCTGATGTGCACCTAGGCTGTTTCCAAATTGTAGCTATTATAAATTGTGCTGCTATGACATAGGGGTGCATAAATCCTTTCTGATTGGTGTTTGTAATTTCTTAGGATAAATTCCTAAGAGTGGGATTACAGGGTCAAATGGGAGATCCATTTTTAGTTTTTTGAGGAAACTCCATACTGTTCTCTACAGTGGCTGCACCAGTCTGCATTCCCACCAACAGTACACAAGGGTTCCTTTTTCTCCGCATCCTCGCCAACACTTGTCATTTGTTGATTTGTTGATGATTGCCATTCTGGCCGGTGTAAGATGGTATCGCATTGTCGTTTTGATTTGCATCTCTCAGATGATTAATGACTTTGAACATGTTTTCATGTGTCTCTTGGCCTTCCTTCTGTCGTCTTTCGAAAAGGTTATATTTAGGTCTGTTGCCCATTTTTTTATTGGATCGTTTATCTTCCTTTTATTAAATTGTACAAGTTGGCTGTAGATTTTGGAGATTAAGCCCTTATCAGTGATAAGATTTCAAGCTATACTACAAAGCAATTGTTCTCAAAACAGCCTGGTACTGGCACAAAAACAGACATATAGACCAATGTAATAGAATAGAGAACCCAGATATCCACCCAAACCACTATGCTCAACTAATATTTGACAAAGAAGGCATGAACAAATGGAGCCAAGATAGCCTCTTCAATAAATGGTGTTGGGAAAATTGGACAGATACATCCAAAAAAATGAAACTGGACCACCAACTTACACCAAATACAAAAATAAACTCAAAATGGATACAGGACTTAAACATTAGAAGGGAAACCATAAAAATACTAGAGGAATCCACAGGCAGCACAATCTCAGATATATGCCGAAAGAACTTCTTCACTGATACTGCTCCAAAGGCAATGGAAGCTAAAGAAAAAATAAACAAATGGGACTATGTCAAAATAAAAAGCTTTTGCACAGCAAAAGAAACCATCAACAAAACAACAAGAAAGATCACTGTATGGGAGAACATATTTGATTCCTATGAGTCTTATAACAGTCTAATTTTTGGGTTGTTTCAGCAGCTTATTGTGGAGTGTGCATATTCTTCTTTAACTTTTGACTGTTTCCATGAATGGGAGGATTCTGGAAGGAATGGGAAACTACATCTTCATTTTTGTTTATCTTCTCCTGGTCATAGGTCAGGAAACAGCCTGGAGTCGATGTAAAGACAAACATTATTTCAACTGCCCAATTTGTGGAGGGACAAAGCAAATAATGCGTTAGCTGTCAAGGTTAGTTGGTGATGTTTGTGAATTCTTGAGCCTCAAGAGAATAATGGATATATTAAGATTCTAGTCTGAAATTTGTCACAACTTTCCATCCTTGTTTCAAATGCAAAATGACAAAAAGGCATATAAACAAATAAAGCCATACATGTACCAGGCACTGTTAGCAATCTCAGAAACTTAAAATGGACAACATAGAACTGAAAAAAGAAATCTCAGCTCAAGCCATCATAGGAAGTCTGAAAACAAAATTGAAGTTAGCAGCAAAAGCCTGCCCACCTGGGAGTGACTTATATACCCAGAATAAGAAGCAATTCAATGGCAACCAATGAAACAATTCATTGGTTTTGCCACCAGAATAGGTTGGCACTTGACAATATAGTCATATATTCTCATCTGGATATCTACTTCTGGCTAAAAGTAGAAGGTGTGGAAACCTGGTTTATACATAAAAGATGGTGTCCTGGGTGGCTAGTCCCTCCAGAAGAGAATGGTGTGGGCAATCGCTCTCAGAAGCCTTCTCAAAAAGACTGTCTCAGCAGCAACCCCTGCAGTTCCTCTAAGCTGACTCCACAGAGAGATGCATCAGAGAGTCTAACAGGAAATCTCACATACAGAAATTAACACATGACCTAGTGTCACTAAGATAGAAAGGATTGGAAAAAGAGAGAAAGGGAACCTGAACTCAGGAGACCCAGCAGCTCTGGATGTTAATCTGATGTGGTTCCTCAGCAGAGTTCTGAGAAAAGACCTCAAGTGAAGAAAGAATCCAAAGGAGAAAGGGACAGTCTTGTCCTTTCAGATACTTAAAGACATTCCTATCCCTTCATTTATCATCCTGCCGTTGGTTGGCAGAAGCACAACATTCTCATTCTACACTAGAACCCAAGGAGACAAAGAACACAAAACAAAACAAACTCCTTCATAATTAGGCCACTGCCCAGCCAGACCAGCATCATGAGTGAGAACATTTTGACAAGGATTTGAAGTCCTTACAACCTTCTTTGGTTCTGATGGGAAATTTGGGATATTGTGAATAAGGTCACAGAGACCATGTTTTCTAAATGGCTCAAAATTGATTACATACCTGAGTTCTTGAGATTTAAAAAGGAAGTATGCAGAGAGATTTCCTTTTCCTTGACATTGGAAGGAAAGAAAATTTCTGAAGAGAGCTACTAACCTCAAAATGTCATGTATAAATAATGCTTCTGAACCTCCCAAGGAGAAAATTCTAACCCAGAAAATAATTCTAAAAATTCCAGAACTGTGTTGCTTATCTGCACCATTCACTATTTTCTGGTTAATGTAGAAAATTCATCTGTTGGTGTATGGAGGGTAGAAAAAGAGTCCTTAAATGTTGGTTAAATGCCGCTTAACTGAAAATATCTCAGAAAACATTACAATATTTATCAACACTCATTAGGGAAAATACAGACAAAATATATTCTTTAACCTAAAGATCAAAGAGAAATACAATTTACAAATTTTAAAATTTATTATTCAAATTCTGCTTGCCTTCTTCATAATCTGTTTTATTTTGAGAAATTTATTTCTTTTCCAGAGCCTCAAGGATAATATGGACCTGGTATATTTTTAAAAGTAATTATATAAGAGTAAATAAGCTAGGAATCATGAAGATGTACATCTATAAAGTTATATCTATACTATCTTGTCCTGACAACATTTTCAAGTTTAATCATCTAACACTTAAATGTAGTGCCTTGCTCACACTTGGCTATAAGCATTTGGGAAGTAATAGAGCCAGGAAAAAAGCACCATACCTTCTTCCTATCTACTCTTAGATGAGTTCCACTGAATGCATTTCTGCTATTCCTAGAAAATTGCTAAAATAGCCAAAACCGGTTTTGCTTAGTGGATAGAGCGTCGGTCTGCGGACTGAAAGGTCCCAGGTTCGATTCTGGTCAAGGGCATGTATCCTGGTTGCAGGCACATCCCCAGTAGGGGGTGTGCAGGAGGCGGCTGATCGATGTCTTTCTCTCATCGATGTTTCTAACTCTTTATTCCTCTCCCTTCCTCTCTGTAAAAAATCAATGAAAGTATATTAAAAAAAAAGAAAATTGCTAAAATAATGCCTGTCCAGTGGGTGTGGATGTGATAAGTGTATCCAGCCAGAAGCCTCACAATTTATATTCCCTGCTTGTTGGCAAATAGTGACACTGGATGGCTGTCAAAACCTCGCCTCAACTGAGTACCGAGGACAGCCTATATACAGAGCCTATGAAAAAGTAATGGAGAATAAAAATGAGGAGAAAGTCTAAAAGAAGGATATATCTGAGAATTACCTACTGCAGGACTCAGAATTAAATTTTTGTATTCTCAAATTTTCAGTATTGAACACAAAGAGAAAGCTCTATTACTGTTGTTGAATGGTAGTAGGAGTGAACAGTCTGACGGGGACTATAAAAGAATAAATTACAAATGGGGGATAGAGGATGTAAGGAATGTCCACAGAATATGCAAGTTAAATGAAATTAAAGTCTATTACTCAGAAAGTGAAGGCCAAATAGAAAGTATAAGATGTCAGATCAGATATGTGGGGAACACAATTGATAAACTTCCTAAGAGTAGTAACGAAATAGATAAATGGGCAAAAACCAAAGGCACCAGACAGAGAAGACTAAGATGGAAAATTCAGCTTGGTAAATGTTCTGGAACATTAATAATCAACAACTTAATTTAAGAAAATCTTCCTGAGCTGAATTTCCCCCTCCCCACGGTATTCAGAATAAAAAGGATCTGATCAAAATTGAGGCAAAGGGATACTTATAATATTTTGAATTACAAAGTTCTACAATATAATGCTCATTATTAGATATCAAGATGTATTTTGATATGTAATGATTAAGCAAGTATAACATTGTGCCAGAAATTGGTACACAGACCTAGAGCAAGGGAATACCATAAAGGTCCCAGAAAAAGAGCCACAAATTAGCACAAAAATGTGATATATAGCAAATGAAATACTAAATCCAATGAGAAAAAATGTAGACTATTTAATAATGTTGCCTCAATAATTTGTTATGAACATGTAAAATGATATAGTTCTTCCTTACATAATACAAAAATATATTTTAGGCAAATTAATAACAATGTGTAAAGTAAAACTTTTGAAAAATTATGACCTTGGGAAAAAAAGAATATTTTAAGATACTGCAAAACCCAAATCATTCAAGAAAAAAGGCAACATTGACTATTTTTAAAATTTATACTTCTTTCAGAACAAGACATTATAAAATGGCAAGTAGTAGGTTTGAAGATTATAGTTATGCATGTCACTGACAAAAATTTTGTAACTAGAATAAAAAGTAGAATAACTTCTGTTAGTTTGTAAGAAAAAGGCAATCCAAAAGAAAAAATATAGAAATAATAATGCACAGAAAAGACAAGACCTTAATAACCAATAAAAAATGAAAAGATGTCCAACTTGGCTAGTAACCAGGAAGGTAAAAATAAAACGAATAACAGAAAATTTTTTATGCAACAGTATGGCAGAAATAAAAATTCTGACAAAAGAAAATGTTAGCAGGGATGTGAATGGACGTGGAAAGTCTGCCTGTGCTAGTTAAACTGCTGCAATTATTTGGGGAAGAACTTGGCACTCTCCAGTAATGTGAAAATGTATGGAAAGTCAGATGCATGGTGTAGTATTCTACTTTAAGGCTCTGACCCTGGGGATATGTTCATAAGAAAACACATACAAGACTCTTTCTGGACTTGTTCATAATATTGAGAACCTGAAAAGAACCTAAATGTCTATTCAATGCATCTTTTAAATTATCCAAATGAAGAAACATACACTACATAGATAATCACAAAACCACAATTTTGAGTGAAGTAACTTGCATAATAGTCTGTGGAGTATATTATTTTATGACGATTAGAAACATGCAAAACACAACAATAGATATAGTTTACGGATATGTGTATAAATACATACATATGTTCATACACAAAGACATACATACACATACATAGTAAAGTGTATATGTAGTAAAATTTTTAACTGTAGGAAAAGAAAAACTAATTCGGATACCAATTAACATTGATGGAAAGAGTGAAACCTTCATTTGTCTTCATGAAGCTTTGTTTCAAAAACTGGGGTGAGGGCACCGGATGCTTTATGATTTTTTTGTATCTTTTGCAAGCACAAGATATTTAATATAACAACACAAAATACTATAACCATAATAACAAATTTACAATTCCAGATTGTTTTTACAAACATTGTGAAGTATGTATGGTAGGGGATGTGATAATGGTTAAAGTGAATAAAATGTACTGATTTCTATCTCATAGTTTAGAAATAAATTATAGCATTTTTTTTGCCACTGTTGATGAGAGAAATAGAGCTTAAGGGATTTTCTCCATAACTTAGCCATTTCTACATGTAGAATTACAATAACAAGACTTATGAACTCTTCAAAACACCAAAAAGATGAAAGTAAATGAAACTTTGTTCTTATAGAAAATGACATGAAAGAACAAGGAAGCAGACAAAGCACAAAAGAGAGAAATAGAAAAAGTATCCACCCCAGCAGGTGAATAGAAGGTCATTTAATTGAAATAGCCATTCTTGACCTTTTTAGATTAAGAATTTATTTCTGAGGTTTAGAAATCTTAACCTTAAAATGTGTTTTAGTACAAATGGCATTGTGCAAATTTAGGGTTTAAAAAGAAAAACAAACTTAAGAGGAATATTTACCTTAGAAAAACTTGTATTTTACCTAAATATATCATGCCAGTCAAATGAAGAAATTGTTAACTATCTGTTATTCCTTTGCTTTTGGGCAGATCTGAATATAGGCAAAAAACAACCACCACAGTTTTAGTAATGAAAGAACATAAATGCAGTTTCTTGTCAGCATTTATGACAAAACAATGGAACTTGGAATGTGCACTAATTCTCTGAAAAGGGTAACTTAGCATCATACAATAAGATAATGATGGAAAGTAACTAATCAGAATGATAGACTGACAGTAAAACATAGTGGTCAAGATCATAAACTCCAGAGCTGGTCTTATCTGTGTTTGAATCTCAGCTCCGATTTTTACTCATTTGTAAATCTGGCACCCTCAGATTCCCTGCTTTCCTAGGACTTCCAGCTGCTATACCCATGGTTATAATTTATAGTGAAAATGTACCCACTGAAATTAGCCAAAGTAAGTAACACATAGGTCTCCCCTGCATAGGACAGGCACAAGCTTCCACTTGTCTTCTCCCAGTTGAGTTGTATGAAGGATGAATAGTTCTTCCTGAAAAGATGAGTGACAAACATATGGAATATTATCAATCAGGGAAGCTTGTACAACATTGGTGTCCATAGATTTTATTGGGATTTGGTCTCGTCTGCATAGTGTACTCATGTGGCTACCCTTTGTTACTTGGTCTCCAGTCTCTCCAGAGGTCAAATTGGCACAGCAAGGGCCAAGTTCCCCATCATAAATCAGACTGTTGGCATGAACTGTTTGCATGCGCCAAGTCCCAGGTGTACAGTCACTCTTATCAGGCAGGATATTCTGAGCTGGGAGAGGTTATCTCCCACGAGTTGGTCAGGGACCAATTGACTCTTTGGGTTCTTTGGTTTGAGTACCCCAAAGCTACCTAGTTAAACCTTTACTGTAGAAATAAATAAGTAACCTAGAGACATTGCTTGTGGAAATTTAAAACAACAATATCACTCTGGAAAACTTTTGGAAGTTTCTAAAAAAAACTAAAGCTACACCTATTCTGTGACCAAGAAATTATACTCATAGGTGTGTATACCAAGGATAAATAAATTCATATATTCATAAAATACTTCATAAGAAAATCCATAGCAGTTTTATTTATCACATTAAAAGTGGAAACAGAATAAGAAGTAATCAATGTATGGTACATTCACACAATGGAACATTACTCAGAAATTAAAAGGAATACATTTATGTACCTGAAAGTATTGAATAAGTTTTTACAATATGCTTTTGATCAAAATAAAACAAACACAAAAACTATAGCCTATAAAATTTCTTGAATATGAAGTTCAATAACTGATCAATAACTGTACCTAATTTATAGATGCCAGAATAATGGTCAAATAATTGGGGGGAGATATTGTCAGCAGGGAACTTTCTGAATTGTTGAAAATACTATATTTTGAGATGGAAGGTAGTTAAACAGATACAGACATGAAAAATTTATTGAGCCAAACAATATTTTTTCATTTTACTATATGTACATTTTTCTTTAAATTAAAAATTGCTCAAACTTTTATTTTAATTTCTCAGAAGTTTCTACCAAATGGTATGCTCTAAAATATTACATTTGGATGAATGAACAAATAAATGAATCCTTATCTTGATATCTTGGCTTTGTTCCCATGCCCATCAAGCCACATTCTGAAAGTAAATTTGTCTATCTTGTTAAATTATCCATAGAAAGGGAATGTAATGAGCAGAAGGCACAGATAGAGCAGTTCCCTTGATTATTTTGTTTTTATTGTAATTGAATATGTTGTCATTCTAGCACTTATAAGTCAGTAATAGAATCCAATATCTAAGAGCTGCACTATCACTGGATATATTAGTAACTTTAAGTAAAGAAAGATGAAAATCAGACCTTAAAATACAGGTACCTCTGTAAGACTCTCTTCCCTGTATAATATACTTGTCTGGGTAATCTTTCAGCCTTTGTAAGGCTAAAAACAAAAACAAAACCTAAAAACCTCACACCATCCAGTTTCCTTAAATGTCTCTATCAAACTGCATGACATATTAATTTCTTGAAAACTCTGGGTTATTTTGAGCTTTTTGGGTGATATTGTGTGATATGAATGTTCATAGCACACTAGACTGTTGAGTCTAGAAGAGATCTTAGTAGCCATCTTGTGCAATCCCTTGATTTTCAAGGTGAGGAAACTAGAAATGTCTTTACTAGAGATTCAAGGACTTTGGGCTTTTGGTGGATTTGTTGAGCTACCAGTATGAACTAACTCTGAATTTTCTGTCCCATGACTTCTTTTTTACATGAAGCCAATATTTCCCATGTGTCTACTAACCCATTATTAATAAAAGAAGTGTTTTCTTGACACCAGGAATATTTCTAACTAATGCAAAACCCCTCACACATTGTCTATTATAGCCTCATCCTTTTACAAAGGTAGCATTTGAAAGCCTAGAGAAATTAATTTCCTGAATGATACCTGACTTTTCACCTCCAATACTTTAGCAAAAGTGGTGAAGTATCTAAACTATTGGAAGAAAAGAACTTGGGACTTAGAATTTACATTTAACTAAGAATCCACCTAAACAAAAGAATGTAATATGATTCCTATGCATGCAAAGTTTTTTGGGAGTTTGACCACATTAAGCTCTTGATGGGTAAACCCTAATAAGATAAAGCATAAATCTGGAAATTAATAATAAAGTATATGAAATAAAAGTAAACAAAGACTTTATTAAGGTATAGTATGTCCTCAATAAGAAATTCCTTATAAAATATTTTCAATAACCTGAAAATCTAAGGGTGATGGTAGGAGATGAGAGTTGTTCAGAGAGAAATATACATATTGCTAAACTTTGAGCACTGAAAGAAAAAATAATTTAAGTGTCAATATCATTAAGTTGAGGATTAAATCTCTCTAATAGAAGGTGGAAAGAAGTAAAACTAAAAGCAAAAAAGAGCTTAGTAATTAGAAAACAGAAAATTAAGGCATAAAAATAAATCATGATATTTATATATATAGCCCTATATTCAAGGTGGAGCAAAAGTAGGTTTACAGTTGTGAATATGTGAAACACAAAGTTTATTCTTGCATTACAGTAGTACCTTGAGATACGAGTGCCCTAACATACGAGATTTTTGAGATACAAGCCATCGAGTGAGCAATTTTTGCTTTGCAATACGAGCAACATTTAAGATAGGAGTAATCGCGCGGATCTGCTGGCTGCACACGAACCACCAGTTTACCACTACTCGAGCGTCTCATAGTTTCCCACACCTCAAGATTATGGAACGAATTAAACTCGTATCTCGAGGTACCACTGTATTACTTATTATATTCTTTTTCATATGAGCAATTATAAACCCACGTTTACCCCATCCTGTATTATGTACTATATGTTAAATGTAAAGTAAATTTTAATTAATAAAAACTGGTTAAACTCATTGGTTAAAGATAGCAATACTCTGATTGTATTAGGTAACAAACAAGAGCAAAAAAATAGCAACAATAAACATACAATAAACTCATTTCATCACTGATGTCTGTGGGAGATATTCTTTTTTTTGGTAAAAGACATTCTTAATGGACAGACAGGAGTGAAAAACAAAGTTCATGTAAAAACATGAGGCAATATAAACAGGTAGGAACACAGAGTAGCGATTTTAACATAGCACCAGATAGATTTTATGGCAAAAGCACAATCAGGGATGCTGTTTACTATGAAAACAGTAACAGATCCAGAAGATAGAACAATCAGCAAAGACATGCATATAACTACACACACACACACACACACACACATGCATATGTATATATGTTCAAAATATGTTAAACAGCAAGTGATAGATTAACTTAGTGATTAATTGTGTAGATGGAGATTTTAACACATCCCTCTCAGAAACTGGTAGAAAGAAGAGACAAAAATAAGCAAGGTCATAGATTTGTATGAGTTGATTAGTGATTATAATCTAGAGACATTTATAGAGAACTTTCTATAGTTATTTGAATAGTCACAAAAATCTATCCTGTACTAGACCACAAATCTATCTTTAAACATTTCTTAACACTTTCCCATACAGTATTTCTTATACATGATACGTATAAAGTTAGAAATGAATATCCAAAGGGTAAAATTTTAAGTCACTTATGTCTTTAAACTAATAAAGTACTTACAGAAAACCCATGTTAAAGAATATATATATATATATATATATATATATATATATATATAACAAAATACTTAGAGGTAGATGACAATGAAACTATATAACATATGTGAGACATTAACAGATATATATATATATATATATATATATATATATATATATATATATTCATTGATAAGAAAGCTAGAAAGACCAAAATACATGAACTAACTTAAAATCTAGAAAAATGAGGAGAAAAGTCTTGGACTTAAAGCAGTAGAGAAATCCAGGTGTTCTAAAGACAGCTCAGCTGCCTAAAACAATACAGATATTGGCTAATTTATAATACATTCATTTTAAGTGCATTTCTGAGTGCACAAGAAAGACTGGGAAACCTCCAAAGGCCCAGGATAATAGAGAAAAAGAAGTCTGAAACTACATAAAGAGCTGCCTGAGAACTTGCACATACCTGCCTCTCTAGCATCTAAGCCAATATAGTATTGGGAACTTCAAATTTGGAATGTTATTCCTGTCTGAGAGAATTAGAGGTAACCAAGTCAATGAGTTCCTTAGAAGTTGACCCAAAACTATGAATTCTTGTCCAGAAATTTAAGGAATGATTGCCAGAGAAAGCTAATAAAGAGTTCAGAACACAGGAGAGGAAAGTTGGGAAAGCCAACCAAAGATGTAATTAATCTCAGGCAGAGTTCATGCTTTGATCTGGCTCACATATTTAAAAGATGAGTCTGTTCATGGTACGAAAAATATTTGGGCAGTAGAGTGAAAGTGGAACCTTGGGAGACCAATTGGATGGCTCTTGAAGTAATCAAGGAGAGAGAAAATAGAGTAGATGAGCAATTAGACAACATTTTATGGCTAATTTGGATATGGAATGTGGGAAAAAAAAGTCACGGAGAATTCTAAAGTTTTGGGCCTTAGATATTGGGTGTTTGGTGCCTTTTGCAGAGGTTAGCAATGACGTGGGAGATGTGAAATGGTTCAGAGTTGAGCTTGAGGTGCCTATTACATACACAACTGGATATGCTGAGCAAGCAGATGGCAATGAAAGTCTAGATTTCAGAGCAAGGTACTAGTAAAAGGTGAATCTAAATTTGGGAGTGATTGGCTTACTGAAATAATAGGTCCCAATGACATAACAGAGAGAGTTTACATAGGGCAACAGTCTATAGATTGGAGCTGGGGACACACTGACATCTAGAGTTTGGCAAGGGAAGGGAAATCTGACTGAATAATTTTAAAGAGAGGAAAGAAAATGTTATTACTAGAAAAAGTAATACCAATTTCTACTTTGAGGATAGAGATATTCCAAAAGGCAACTTTGCTAAAGAAAGAACAGAAAGCCTAGATTCCTAATAAAATGCAAGTGTCAAAGTACTGCAAGATAGTTTTCAGCTTCCACAAAAGATGCTTAGGGTCACTGCTTCTGAGAAGCTGTATGCTCATACTATAACTATAACTATGCTCTTCGTTGACTGGTTACCGATAATAAAGATATGTATCTCATTTTTCAAAGCTTCTTCATGTTTCATCCCATTTTATGTTCATAGCAACTCTTACTCAGGATACATGATAAAATTTTAATAGCCATTTGTAGATTAGAGTTGAGTTTCAGTAGGTGAAGTGGTTTCTGCAAAGTCACATCCCAAATTAATGTAACTAAGGTCTCTTGAATCCTATTTCTTTCTATTTGCATTGTATTTAGTCAAGCATTTTAAAATTATACTCACTATGTTTATTATCCAGAAGAGCATTTTATATGATAAATTCCATATACATAGGGCCAAAAAAACGTCAAGGGAATATCTTTAGTATTCATCCATTCCATATAAATCAATCCATTCATAAATTCAATAAATAATTTGAACACTTTCCATGTGCCCCAGACACCCTGTTACATGGCTACTAAAAGATGAGAAAGAGGACACTTGCCCTCAAGATGGTTTTATCTCAGAGGTATTTTCACACTTTTATTCAATATATAATAATGGTAATTTCTTATACTTTTCTGTGATTGCTTAGTTTCCAAATTGAGAGAAGTGTTCAGATTTCATCATAGCCTTTAACTTCTCCAGAGTAACAAGTTCTAACTTATAGGGAGAGAGGTTTATGTTTTATTTTCGCATTTGAAAATACAGGTTGTAGTTGCATAGAATGTTAAAAGAGACCTTGGATATCAGTAATCCAACACTTTCTGGGAAACTAGAGTCCTGAGAAGTGAAAGTGATTGGACCAAGCCAAAAAGCTAATCCATGGCATTGACATTGAAAGACACACTGTTTGTTAGAGCAGTTTCTGAGATTGCAAAGTTCCGGGCAAAGATGCTTTCTGGTTTCCAAAAGTTTCTAAGAAGTTCATTTTGGAAATTCCATGAGTTCTCACTCAAGAATTAATTTTACCAAACCAGATGACATTGTTGGCAAGAATGGAGTGTCGCAATCCAATTTTTTCTTCTTTAAGGCTTCATATTCTTATCTACATAATGAGCACAATCAGAGAAGAGGCTTACATTTCATTACAGAATTCAGATGATCGATGTTGATTATCTGAGATTTTAGTCAGATATTGTCATGTTTGAGAGAATAATGTATTAGTCTCTTAGATAGCATGCATATTTTTCCTTTTTTAGCTTGAGTATGAAGTCCCTTATTAATAATATTACATTAATCTTCTTAATCTCATTGAAAACCAAATTACTAATGTGAAGCTATCAGCAATATTTTTTAGGCTTATTATGGTAATTTCATATCTTAATGAAAACAACAACGGATTGGGTTTCTTTCTCTTTTTTAAGACTAGTTTAATTATTTTTAGAGAAGGAGGAAGGGAGAGGGAGACAGAGAAACATTGGTGTGAGAGTGTAGCATCCTTTGGCTGCCTCCTGCACATTCCAATCAGGAATCGAATCAACAACCTTTCAGTGCATGGGATCACACCCTACCAATTGACCATACCGGCCAGAAAGTCTTACTTGTGCAAAAAGTCTGCTACACATTTGGGTCTCTCTCTAGGGTAGCTTTTCATGTTATAGCTCATCATAGAGGCTCTAAAACAAGCCACACCTCCACAGTCATTTCTGCTGAAGGTTTAAGTATCAACAATTGAATTTTTCCACATGGAAGTGCCAGGTGTCACATTTGTTTGCACAACCACACCCAAAATTTGAGGGGAGCAATAGTGGCATCAATTGCAATTATGCTTGTTTAGTTTAATGGAGTGATCTTTTAAAAGAAGCAATTAATTAACATCATTCACATTTTTTGGCTCTCTTAAGAAACATTTGGTGATTGAGACCATCAATCAATGCAAAATTAAGGCCACTGAATCAACCCAGAGGCATTTGAGCCTATCACTGTGAAAAATAAGTTATTTTGCAGATGTTATTTTTTTAAAGTAGTCTCACAATCACGCTAAAAGTTGGTGTTATTGTTGCTATTTTATAAATGAAGGAATGGAGGCTCTATGATTTATTCAGGGTTATACAACAAGCTTAACAATGGGCAAGTCTTTTTTAAAGCAAAAAAAAAATCCCTAATAATTTGCATGATACCACTCTTATAATCTAAACATTAAATAAAAAGCATAACACTCATACAACAAAAAAGGTAGGCTTGCCTTTTTCTTTCTAAGAAAATATTTAGCTTCTTTCCAAAGAACCCCTCAAAATAAGTAGGAATGCTAGAGCCACTCAGTTCTTAAACTTGTTATAGCATTTATTGTTGGTGCTAACTTTTGCTACTAACTCCTATGTTGCCCTGACAAATATCTTGCACTGTTATCTGAAATAGTACTTCACACCATTTTGATGGCAGAAATCATATCTGTTTTTATCCTGTGTTCTCATTAATAATGAACAAAGTACCTGGCACATACGAGATGCTTCATAAATTTCCTTTTTAAGGGATTGTTTCTGAAGCTTTGAAGGGAACAACAATACTGGAAAAAAGCATTGTAAGAATATTAAAATGACTGATATGACACATTTGTTGATCTTCCCTTTATTTTTGCATTATGCACATCATTACTTAGAATTTTAAATGTTCTCTCTCAGCAGGATGCTTATTATTTAATCATGGAAAACAGAAAGGGAAAATGGGAGCTGGGGTAGACTTCATCCTAGAAATACTTCTCTTGAGCCTATGTGGTACTTAATTTTCATTTTGGTGGATGTGAGAGCATTCAGGTTGGAACAATATTTGAGTTGCTTGTCAGGCCAGTTAGATAAGCTGGCATAAATCTTATTTTGCAGTGGTATTCTTCAACTAAGATTTAACAATCTAAAAATTCAGGTAAATGCTGCCCAAAACACCACAAAACCTGAAGGCTTGGAATGTTTTCAAGGAAGGGTGAACAGGAGTGACAATTTATTTCCTTGAAGGTCACAGACTAAGAACGATGTAGTCTCTTTAGAATTTTGACAACTTGGCTGCCCTGAAGAGGCCCCCAAAGTATTGCTACCAAATACTTAATCATGCTTCTCAGAAGAGAACTTGCTTTAGAAAATTTAATAGAATGGATTTTTGGCTTAAAGGTAGTTTCTTTCCCCCTCTTCCTTTACCCTTCTGGATAATTAGATAACAGAGAGTGATTTGGGTGTTGAATGTATACTGGAGAAAGCAAATCCTTTAGAAAGAGGCAATGAATAAAAGTTACACACCAGAGGACAGTAACCTAAACTTCCTCATCTCCATTTTCTGCTTTAGCCATGCTTCAATTTTTTTTTCACTTTTTCTCTCCTCTATTCCCAAATGATCACCTCTTTTTCTATAAAAAAGTAAATTGTTCTTTCCTTTTTTGTCTCATTAATTCACATTCATCAGTGAGATATCAACCAATGCTATGTGGGAGATTTCTCCTTAGCCTTGATCCCAAGTTACTCTTGGAAAAGCTAATTGGCATGAGTGTTGTATTTACTTATCCTGAGGCATGAATGACTGACAAGGCATCACACTGTTGTGGGCATCTTCCATGACCAGTTGCAAATGACCACGGAGGCTGCTAAGTTGATGATAAGCAAGCAAGGATTTATTGAGCTGGCCAGCCAGTGACAGCAGCGAGGGCACCACACGCAGGTGGAGTTCACACACTCACGACTGCACTGTCTCAGGGGTATGCAGCCTTTTTTAAAGATCCAAACCACTTTTTTTTCCTTGTTCTAAAATCCGCAAACAGCTGCGGAGGGGGTCAGTGGGTTTCAGTGGGCCGCAACGGTTCTTGTTGACTACTTCTTATCTCCCAACCACCCCCTGCTAGATGTTGGAATATGGACCTACTTTGTGAGGAGATGAGGAGGCTAACCCCAGCTATCTGACCTTGTAGGCCAGAGACTAGATATGCCCATAATTTCAAAGCTATGCCAGGTTTATTTTTAATTGGATAGAAATATGTTGTTTTCAAGGCCAGCAGTGAGATAACCACTAAGTGCACATAAGGCTGGCTCCTTAATAAAAAGAGCCCATTTCAACACAGAGGAGTTTTCTTATGAGAAGTGAGATAGGTAAGCGAGATAATATGCATATACCAAGTGCCAAATATGTGTAAGTAGCCAATGTCTTCCTTGAATGCATCCATTCTCCTGTGGTCAGCAAACCTCGGAGCTGCGGTTGCCACTCTGTGGTCTAATGAATTTGCCTATCACTGGCCTAGGATGTCTGGGTCAAAACTGGAAACTAAATCTGCAACTGGTCTGAAAAGCAGCCCTCTTAAAATCTTTTTATTTTAGAGGTTTCTATAAATGGGGTGTCATGTGAGGCACATATTTAGAAGTCATGTTAGTGATGTTAATAAAGACTTTATTGACGATTGCAAGAATCAATGATCTTTTTGCTTATGACCTAGGAAAAGGTGTAACAGAACTTGAGAATTTTCTTCCTCAGCAAAAATATACCTTCTAATTCCCTAATGTAGACATCTAAAAAGGGAAGGGACCAATTTTCTTAAGAAACCCATGCCAAGGAAAAACACTAAGTCCGTAAACCATTCTCTCAGAGATTCAAATTTAGGGAAATCAAGACTGGTCCTCACCAAAAGTCATGGAGAAGCAATAGGCCCAGGAATTAAATAATCATGAAGAAATAAAGAAATGAAAGCAGAAGCCTGGCCCCTTCCATGAATCAGTGAGGGGAACCTAGGAATAAAGTTTCTGAAGTTTGAATTCATTTCTATGGATTCCAACCCAAGTCACCCAGGGGCAGCATGAGAAAGTGTTAATGAACTTTAACCTCACAAGGAAATCTAGGCGAATATTGTGTAAAACTCTTTGATTGACTATGTGTGGCGTGGTCTGCTTTGGAAGATGGCTGTAATAGTTATATGCACTGAAGCTTTAGTGGGAGTAGATTTCTTTGACCCATGTCAGGAAACTGTGGCTCACACGCCACATGCAGCTCTTTGGCCCCTTGAGTGTGGCTCTTCCATAAAATACTATGGCCTGGGAGAGTCTATTTTGAAGAAGTGGCATTAGAAGAAGTTTAAGTTTAAAATATTTGGCTCTCAAAAGAAATTTCAATCATTGTACTGTTGATATTTGGCTCTGTTGACTAATGAGTTTGCCGACCATAGTCTTTGACTAAAGTCCTGAGCAAGTCTTCACTCTATACCAAGTTTTCTTGACCTTGTTGGTATTTTTGACATTTGGGGCTGCATAAATCTCTGTTGTGGAGGCTGTTCTGTGCATTGTAGGATATTTAGCAACATCCCTGGCCTCTATCCACTAGATGTCAGTAGCATCACCCCAGTGGTGACAATCAAAAATGTCTCCAAAAATTTAACAAACATCCCTTGGTGGGTTTGATAACCATATATCTAGATATTATTTCTGCAAAGATAGCTGGAGCCAAATAACCATAAACTTATAGAGACCTTCAGGCCAGTGTGACACAACACCTAATTTGGCTGAGCAAACAACAATGGTTTGGAACAACATAGAAACAGAAAAGTAAGTAACTAATTAGAAAACAATGTGAAAATTGTTAAAACAGCATGAACAACCCACAGTAGAATCATAGCACCAGGGGTGATTGAGTCTGCCTTGGGGGAGGGATAGGCAACTGAGAAGGCCTGTTATTTGCAGTTTTTATTCCTGGTACATAGCTTAAAGCTTGTATCAGGCCTTGCTTTTGCAATTTTCCCTGGCTTTCCCGTGGGCAGAAAAAGTAAAATAAAAATCCAGAGGAGATCAACATAAAAAGGGCTTTTTCCTCTTTGAATTTCTGCTGAGAGCAGAAAGGATTTGTTTTTTCTACTTTATTTCTCTCTTCCTTATCCCCTGAGAAATTTAAAATCCTCTTGAGCAACTTGCTTGCTAGGACATAAGAGAAAATAATCTTTCTTGGCATTTTTCAGTCTGTATTTGTGGGAATGTGTATGATTGTCCCTCATTTATTTAAATCTGATGGTATTTTAAAAAATACTTTAAAATTGATTGCAGAAAGAGAGAGAGAGAGAGAGAAAGAAGGAGAGAGAGAGAGAGAGAGAGAGAGAGAGAGAGAGAAAGAGAGAGAGAGAGAGAAAGGGAGAGGGGGAGAGAGAGAGAAACATCCATGAGAGATAAACATCTATCGGCTGCCCCCTGCATGCCTGGAGATTGAGCCTACAACCCAGGCACGTGCCCTGACCAGAAATTGAACTTTGACCTTTTGGTGCAAGGGAAAAATCTCAACCAACTGAGCCACTCCAGCAAGAGCTTATGGTATTTTTAATTTAGGTAATTCTTTTAGTGAATGATAATAGGTGATGCAAATTTCTTTTCCCATAGAAAGCAGTCATATCTGAAGTTATTTTAACATAGGAAAACAAGTGATAGGCTGAAAAGATTGCCAGTCATTCTGGAGATTGACAAAGCTTCATTTCAATTGATAATATCAATCCTGATCCTTTAAGTTAGGGCAATGGCAATTACCAGATATTAAAGGTCTACAAAAAGACAGTCATCATTTAAACATTTAGAAATGTCCCACAAGATGGATAGTATTAAAATTCTCACATTGTAAATGTGAGCACTGAGGTTGGGCAAGTCCCAAATCGCAAAGAAATGAGCTGAAATGCTGGGATTAAATCTGGGGGGGGGGGCGCCCCCCCCGGGGAGTCTGTCAATGTCAAGGTCTATGGCTTTAAACCTGATTCTATTATGTTTTTGCCCTCATCCCTAAATATACATGAATGTACTCTGATATGTTTTCTATTAGAAAATTGGTGTAGTGTACAGCCTTATTTCCCAAAAACCAGGTACCACAGCTTTCTAAAAGAAAAGGGCTATGTCTTGTTTTCCCTAAAGGATGATAGAATTTTCACACAGACTTCAATGTCTCCCAAGGTTAGGACACACTTATTTAGGAAGCAGGATGCCTGCTGCAGATGGGAGAGGGAAGCTTCCCAGGTAGGTGTCATTATGTCATTTACTAATGAAGCATCCATCTTATATAAAAACTGAAATTTTAATTCTGCTATTTGGCTTCTGTAAATGCTTGCTTGCTTGAATAGTAGGAAAATAAGACTACTCCCATTTCAGAGAGGCCATTAAACCTTCCCCAGACAAAATTATCACTGTTGGCACCAGACCAGGCCTTTGGTTGAGGTCTCAAGGCCCCAGTACATAGGGGCTCTTTAAGAACTTACAAAAGGGGCCAAAAACACCCCATATTCGGGAGACAAAGAAGGTAATAACATATAAATAGGGAAAATTCCTCCATGTTGGGGCTCAGAATTTGAGAGACATTTTCCTCTGGACCTGTGCATAATAGATATAACTGCATCTCTCTAAGTATTGCTTGGTTTTTCTCCAGTTTTTGGTAACATTAATGGTTCCCTGAGCTGGAAAACAGTGTGGTTGGCCTTTTGGCCTCTGGTGAATGGGCCAGGTTTGGGGCTCGAGGGGGCAGGATAGGCCTCTGGGAGGTGCCACTCTGCTGATTTAGCAGAATTGAACCAGGGGATTCTGGGTGCTACCAAACCTCAAGCCCAGGACCCGGCTGGCATCTGGAGAGAGTGGATGAACACTTCTGGACCTGTCTACAGAATCGGTAAGGTAGGGGCCCTGTCAGTTAGGCCCACTCTGAGTGAGTGGAAGGGGGAGCTTGATCACCTCTCTGGAAGTCAAGAACTTTCTTGGGACTAGCTGAGACCCTGTTTGGTTAGGAAGACAAGGAATCAGGTGAACTGTTTAAACTCTGGGTAAATATCTGGCAGAAGTAAAAAACTTGGACTAGCTAGTATATAAATGTGGGACACTGGAGGCGAATAAATTTAGATTCGATTAAGGAATTATGAGTTCACTCTGCTGTTTGTTTGCGTGCTGCTGTTTGTTTGTGTGTGACTAGCCAATTTGCTACTGAGAAGAGGGACTGGATGCAGTCTTAACTCCTCTGGTAGCTTCTCACCAAGATGTTGGTCGAGAATTCTGTTCTGAGGCATGGGTGCTGGGAGTACCCCCAAGCTCATCTGGAGAGTTGTGCATTATTTCATTTATCTGCTCAGCTCCAGACTGGGCTGGTCTATTGAGAGAGTGTGAGTACGGATGTTTGTCTGTCTTGGCATAATTATCTGCTTATTAACTGGTCTGTGTGAAGAGGAAGCCACTTTGTGCCTTCTGGCTATACACAGGAGAGTATTTGTTATGTCTATTGTTTAATTTGTTTAAAGATAGGAAGGATCTGCTGTGACAGAATGCAGAAGTCTTTAGCAGCTGCTGAGATTTCTTTTTCTCAGAGTCTTTTGCGTTTTGTCAGAGAGGGAATCAGCCCACTTAGGTAATAAAAATTTCTCTCTAATTTTGTATAAATAAGGGTTTCAGTTTGCTCTGATTTGTGAATTTGCTGTATTAAAATTTAAAGTCTTAGGATTAATTTAAAGGTATAAATTTATGACATTTAAAAGAACAAAGAACTTTTATTTATGGCTTTCTTATTTCTTTTGGTGATAGGAGACTTCCAGGGTCAGGGCTTACAGCTCCACAGGGCAGAGAGATTTACAGGCCCTGTCCCTGCCTGTGACATCATAGTCCAACGTGAACCACTTGAGGCAGAACTAAGGCTGAAGTTATTATTAACTGTCTAAGGACCTCCTTAACCCTGGTTGTGTGTCTTGTATGGTCTGTTGTCTTCGTGGTTGTGTGTTTTGTTTGACTTGCTGTTTTCAGTTATTAGGATCCTAATAGAGGACATAACCTAGTCTTTCCCTTCCTCCCTCATTCTGATTCTGACAGCATCTGTAACTGGATTAAAGATCTTTTCTTTCAGGAGGCCATCCAGGCTTTCAGTTTGCAAGAAATCTCCCTACAAACCCTTATCCTCATCTGATATCTTTCTAGGCTGACTAAGAGTCATTTTTTTCCCCACAGGTGGGATCTTAGCCTTCAAAAGGGAGGACTACTACAGTGGTAGTCTGTAGTTTTCGCTGAAAACTGTTTCTATTTCTCCCCTCTGTAGGAATTGTCTTCCTCTGACTCACAATAGGAAAGGGAGACAAGCAACTGAATTGGGGGATGGGATGGCAGGGGTGGTTGGAGAAATCAAGAGTGGTAAAGGAGGAGGATTTAAGATCCTCTAAGAGTCTAGGAGCTTAGAGTAAAAATCTATGAGGGAAAGCAATGGTTACAGAAAGAAAAAAGTATCTTTAAATGTAAAAAGCCTAAATATATAGAATCTCAGACCATTTGCCTTGTTTCAGGAAAGAGTAAATGGCTAATGCAGAAAAAAGGGGGGTGGGTGTCAGCAGTTAATTATGAAGCAGGGAGAGATAGGTTCTTGTTGATTTTTACTGGCTTCAAACTGCTCTGCTGGCATAGTGGTCTGGTCCAGGTGTCTTATCAGAACTAGATTCAAGGTCGCAAGTTTTCTGCAGGCATAATTAATCTAGCTGCCCTGCTGCTGCCCAGTGAGTAATGAGCATTTTAAAACAAGCAATACAAGACTGAGACCTTTGGCTTGCTGGCTGCAGCAGTTAAATCAGAAGCCAGTGACTGCTACTGGCCTTCCGACAGCCCCAGGAATAGAACAGCAGGCCCAGGATCTGTAAAAGCAGCAGAGAGAACTAGTAAAAGCTCCCTGTTTGCAAATGTACTGAAAAGGGTTCAGTACCTGTTCCTGCTAGAAGAGGAGGGGCTGAGATCTCTTTCCAGTGCACTCCCTTGGGAGAGACCTGGTTGCTGCTCTGCCACAAAGGGGACTGGCGGGAAGATAAGGGGCCTAATACCCAAGCCACTGCCACAGAAGTACTTTGCAATATGCAAAGCTGTTTCTAACTGCAACTCTGGCTGTTTTGGACTGGCAGCTTAACGTCAAAGAGCAAAGGAAAGGCACTGTCCCTGGATGGGGAAGCCTTCAGGACTTTGAGATTCTCCAAGAGAGGAGGAGTCTGACTGAAGAGATGGCAGAGACCCTGTTGGGTTGGAAGGACCTAAGGTCACATGTTAAACTTATAAATTATGGCTTTCTAGGCAGATGTCCAAGCCCAGTTATGTAGAGATTAAGCTGCCTGTTTACAACAAAACAACTTTCTCCCGTGCCAGAATAAATTTTAGGGAAATTAGACAGGCTGTGTTTGTGGCTAAAAAGAAGAACTGGCCACCATGCATAGCCATGACAGTGGCCTGCAGAGAATTGTATAAAAGACTTAGATGTTGCCTGTGTCTTCATGGACGTGACTCCAGAAAGACAAGGACAATTTTGCTTTGTGTGGGAAGGTCAAGAATAGACCTTAGTCACTTCTCTAAGATATTTGTATAGCCCTACCATGTGTCATATATGGTAGCAGAAGATTAGGTAGCCACAGTGTCAATATTGTACTTCATTGTGTTAATAATATTGCATTAACCTTACAGATTTGAATGCATTTGCCAAAAAGGCAGGTGCCCAAATGGGCAAGGAAAATACCCATCTGGTTTTTGTCTCTATTGAAAGACAGTTGGCAGCCTGTATATTATTTTGCAGGCCTGTGTGGCCATACCCATTTTAGGTGTGGCACAAACCTCAACTTCAGGAAACTGGGGAAGGCCTGTTAGGAACAGGAAAGTGGTGAGTACCAGCCCTTTGTTATAGGAATTACAGACCCTGTGAGGTCCTATAACATGTGAGACCCTATAAAGCAATAAAGTACTTAGTCCTTTCTCAGAGGGCATGTCACCCCTCCCAGAGACCATATGAAATTTTAAGGACAAGTCAAAAGTAGGGGCAACCCTAATAATAGGAGAGCTATAATTGTCTACTTAAATATAGACACATTTTAAATTTCTCCTTGTCATTTGAAGACAGTTATATTACTTTGAATAATCTATAGAAAGGACTGACAAGGAAAATCAGAAGATATTAAAGCAGGTCAGTATATTTTTCTCATAATTTTTCTGAAATTTAGCAATAATAAATCATGGCAATACATTTCTTTGCATAAATTCAATAAGACTGGTTTCTAATAGTGGTTTTATTGACCAGAAACTTTGACTGGAGTATCATATTTTAAAGAGCTCTGTCTGAACTCTGAAGATTTGAAGCCAATAACAGTGCCAAGGAAAAGCCTGGTATCCTGCTTGGGAGCCCTGAAAATAGCTGGCGCTGGAGCATCAGGCCCATGCCCTACCATCACTGGTGGTTGGTCAGAGTAGAAGGGGAGCAATAAGGACTCCTCACGGATGTCACAGATGATCTTCTTTCATGCATAGTTTGGACTATGTAAGACTCTCAAACTGGGATCAGATTAGTTGGATCTGAAACCATTCTTTTATCCGAGGCTTCTCTATGAGGAGTAGCATTTACAGCTGCACACTGGACAAAGTAGTTGGGTGGAAATTTATTCAAGTTTCAAAAGGTTCTCACTAAGTGTTCTCTATCTTCTTACAAGACTTTAACATAATCACAGTCTTCAAAATTGGCATCGGAACCTCCAGACCTCTTCTGGTCCCTCGGGAGCTGTGTGCAGACATGCTCTGTTACAGCTGAGAAAACACATCAGATTTGCTTGTGAGCCACATTATTGACAGAGCGCTGGGAATCCTACCTCGCGAGCCTCAAGAGTTCAAAAGCAGAGCAGAGTGAGAAAAAAGAAAGTTCTTTGACTAGGGCCTTCACTTTTCATTATTATGCCTGAAACGTTACAATTCTATTCTGCCTTCTCACCAGGCATTTACAAAACTAGGATTGCTGCATGGCGCCTTGAAAGAACATGTCTGTATTAGAACATAACATGCCCCTACCTCCTGTGGAACCACCAAGTAATTCAAAGGCATATTTCATCTGAGTTGTCTACTATCATTGTCACTGGGAAATTAAAAATAAAAATGTTAGGCTCTTACTGTGCTGTGTCATGAAGGGATGGGGAGTCCACTGAGAGATCATAACTTTAAAAGTGCAGGCCACCATTTCATCCTGAAAACAAAGCAAACCCAAGAGTGTTTGCTATGATTGTTCCAAGGAGCTTTTAAAGATTTAGAGTTAAAATAAAACACCTCTGCTAGAAACAGCAATGTGGGACCCATAGTCAGAGTGTCCACCATCTGTCTTGTCTTCCAGGGAGAGCGGTTAAGTTTTCCTACATCACATAAAATCCCACTGGAATAAACTTCTTCATTTGTCCGAGCTGTTTGGTTGTAATGGGATTTGGGGACGATTATTGCACTGTTAGAAATCACATTTGAAAGCTACTAGGGCCAGAGATGAACTAGGATTTATACCAACATCTCTGTAGTTAAACCAGGGGGAGAAGAATCTCTGGTCTAATTCATTTTGGAAAATGATATGCTCAGCCAACCTGGGACTGATTCCAACTTTGGAATTAAAAGGAATTGGGTTCATATCTTAGCTCTATCAATTTCTAACAAGTTACTTAAATTCTCTGGGCCTTCGTTCCTCATCAGTCAAATGGTAGTACCTATCTTAGAAGATAGTCTTAGAAGGTAATGATAACAGTTAAATTGAATCATATAATTAAAGCCAATACATGGGTATCAGATATATAGCAAATGTACATAAATGGTAGTGAGGGAAAGTGAGTGTTACAGAAACATAATACTTTCCAGATATTTAAGCTTCTGATTTTTAGGGAGAAAATATGCTATTTTGTTTCATCTTTAGTTTGGTAGTTGGGAAATATTTTGCTTAGAATGTAGAGAGGGAGAAGGAAGTTTGGAAGGTAATGGCTTTCAACTTCTGCCCTGACTTGGAAATCAGGACAATAATTTCATTCAACAACATTTAAAAAGTATTATCTAATTTATTATTTTCCAGGATCTGTGCTAGTTCTGGGAATATAGATATTAACAAGTTAGACAGCATCTTCGGCCCCATAGAATTTGATGTTTACCATGGGACATGGACACTAACCAAGCAATTACACAAATAATTATGCACAACTGTAATAAAATGCTATCAAGGGAAAAGGCAGTGTATTTGGTGAATATATAACAGAGAAAATCTAATCAAAAGCATAGCTTTCTACTCTTTGAAGAAAGATTCATCCCCAATGGAAATGGAAAATTCTAGAAGTTTATCCTCAACTTGCTTTCCAAAATCTTACTGTTTTCTCCTTACTTTGGGGAAACAAAGTAAGTGTTAAGTACTTTGTCTTTGTAGTGTTAAGGTTTTTTGTTAGTTTGTTTTTAAACATATATTATTATTGATTTCAGGTAGGAAAGGAGAGGCAGAGAGAGACAAAAACATTAACGATTGCCCTAACTGGTTTGGCTCAGTGGATAGAGTGTCAGCCTGCAGACCAAAGGGTTTCAGGTTCAATTCAGGCCAAGGGCACTTACCTTGATTATGGGCACATCCCCAATAGGAGATGTGCAGGAGGAAGCTGATCCATGTTTCTCTCTTATCAATGTTTCTAACTCTGTCCCTCCTCCTTCTTCTCTGTAAAAAAATCAATAAAATATTTTTTTTAAAAAAAGAAACACTAATGATGAGAGAGAATAATTGATTGGCTGCTTCCTACACCCTCCACACTGGGGAACAAGCCTGAAACCTGAGCATAAGCCCTCACCGGTAATAGAACAGTGATCTCCTGGTTCACAGGTCGATGCTCAACCACTGATCCTCACGGGCCAGGCTTTCCTTGTAGTTTCTTTTTTTTTTTTAACAGCTCTGTATTACTTGTCTTTGTATTCCCAGAACTTAATAAAAGCACATTTATACTGCATTAAGAAAAAGAGCATATTTCCTTTTTATCTAGTATAACTTTCCCCCTGGGTACTGTCATCTACCCCAAAATTCTTATCTCCATATTCTTACCCAAGGAAAAGAAGTTCAACTCAACTATCCCTTTGTCTACACCCTGTGACCTCTCTTACTGAACTTCTAGTTGTTAGAGAGATCTAGAGTCATCTTACCAGGGTACTAATAATCCTTAAACCCTTGCTAAATTTGCTAAACTAAATATCCTATGGCTCATTTAGGGCACACTGCTCCCACTAGAAATGGTAAGCCAAAATAAGCCTGAGGGATAAGAGTAGGATATAAGGAAAAGAGAGAGATAGATTCCAGGTTATTCACAGTTATGACCTAGGTCATTCCTGTTTAATATTGCATTTCCTTCCCACCAAAATTATTTCTGGTAAATTTTTTGAGCAAAGTAAAATGAAACAAAGAACATCAGAGTTGGAAGAAACCTTAAAGCCCTTATCAGGACTCTGGCAAGTGACAAAAATACACAACTAAAGTTGGCTGAAGGGCTATAAAGTAATCAAAATAACAAAAGGAAGACTGAAGATTACATGCAGCATGATCAAAGATTCAGAATCTGGCTTCTCTCTAATCTCTTATCCATATTGTGAAATTGTGGAAGATGTATAGACTGACTTGTCCAACATTCATCCATACTTTCTGCTGGATTGCTTTCCATATTTCAGAAACTATAGTTCCCCGTAATGCATTTATAGCCTTTCTATGGGTAGAGATATGATTTACTTTGTTCCAATCCATAGCATTTGCCTGAGATCTAGATTTGGATCTAGATAAGAAGTGGATAGGGTTAGGCCATGAATCTAGAACGGCTCTAAAAAAAAGTGTATTAGAGTCTAGACTTTGTCAAAGTCTTTAAAAATATATATAATTAATATATAAAACATTAGCTGGTAATAAGCATTATAACAAAAGATATTCAGTATAAAAGAGAAGAGAGAAAAGTTCTATTTCTTGTATGTATTTCTCACCTTCCTTTCCCGTTCAACTTCATACATGTTTTTTCCCATCTAATTTATGTTAAAATTCTTGGCTTTTTACCAGCATAACCTAAATATGTCATTGATTTCTTTTTAAGGCTCATCTGTGTTGTAGCATGTATCAGTAATTTATTCTTTTTTAAAAAAACTGTAATGAAATTTACATCACATAAACTTAACCATTTTTAAACTGCATAGGCATCAATGAATTCCAAATTACATGAGCTGACAAACATCTGATGAGCAGTTTTCTTCCATGTAGCCAGTTAAAAACAGACCCAGGTGTCTAGTAGGCTACTGTGTTTTGGTTGGCCTTACTAGTGAACTTCTAGGAAACCAAAATGGTTGAGCCAGGTGGAATTGAATACCCTACTTAAAATCTTTATATCCAAGCAAGTCTCCTGTATCAGTTATAGAGCTGCCCCTCGTTTAGGGGCCATAGACATTTAATATAGCACAGGTGACATCATTAGGAAGTCTCATTTATAATGGGGCAAATGGCACCACTCTTACTCGTTCTGTGTTGAACCATTTTATTAGCACAAGCCCCTGGTTGTCATCCATTTCTTGGTGGCCAGGGACTTTGATCTTTTTAGTTCCCTGATGCCAAACAGTCTGTATCTTTAATTTTCTCCCTTATACAGCTCAAAGTTTCTTATCTTGTGAGGCAGAGGAAACAGAATTGAAGTTGGTTTAAGCCCTATAAAGCCATGTATCTCTGGCTCTCCCCAAGATGACCTTATCTTATCTCACAAGGTTTTAGACACACACCATATGATAACCCCTGTCTGGGAAGAGAGGTGGGAGGCCTGGGGAGGAGGTTAGGTACAGAGTGCTCCTTTCCTTGCTCTGCACAGACATTCCCTGGGCATTTTCGCCCTAGTGTAGTCAGCACACTAAGGCAGACATTCTCAGGAACAGTCTCACAGTTGATTTCACTTAAAGATGATGACAAGGTAACTGACAGTGACTTTGAAATCTCAAATCATTCTGTACAAATAGGCACCAACTCTGCCTAAAACACAAAAACAGCATTAATACATCTGGTGGGATGCCTGTGGAAAGTAACTTAGTCATTCTATTGTCTCAGATATACTAGTAAGTAGGGACAATGATATCCTTTCCTAGGACTGTTTTAAGGTCTTAAGTAATTAATATATAAGTAAATTTGTCTGTTCTTCTCTTTAACAGTTATTGCATCTCAGCTCCAAATAGCCTTTCCATGCTCTGCTCTGTGAGGTTGAGTTAAAACTTACAAACTAAATGTCCCCTTTGCCAGTTGACTTTCTTCTAGGTTCTGCCACTGGGAGGCAATAGAGGGAGATGGAAAGGCAGAGTCAAGGAACTTTTTGTCTTGCCTGTTATGTTACCATGGCTCTTCCCACTCCTTATATAGTAATCCCAGGAGAGGATTCTGATTGTTCCAGTCATGTGCTCATCCCTTGAACCAATCACTGCTTACAGAAAGAAAGGGTTTTATGACTGGCAGGGCCTTTGAACATGCACTGGCTAGGAGCAGAGTTTACCTGCCACTGGGAAAAGACTCATGGAAAGGGGACTGAAGAAGGAAAAATATAAGCTATCACAATCAACTATCAGGTAAAAAGGAGAAAATAATTTTCAACTTCTGTGGAGTCTTAGACATTAAGTTATCAGTCCCAAAGTAGTGTGACACAGAGCTTCAGGTCCCTCATGCCAACACTCTATTTCATTGCCACATCATGTCTCTCTCTATGTGCTCCCAGACGTATCGGATTGGCCCAGGTCCCAGAGCTTCCTGCTAGGGTCTGACCTACAGAGGCATGAATAAATCATTGCTTGCTGGAGTCCAGAAAACCTTTAGGGATGTTATTTGAACTGGATCCTAAAAAACCAGTAGGCATTTAGCAGGCACAGAAGGGGGTTATGAAAACAAGCAAGTCCAAAAAGGAATGGAGGCATGAAAAGGCATAATGGATTTTGGAGAATTATTTTGCGTGGCTGAGCAGAACGTGTATGGAGGTGGAGTGATGCATCTGGAAAGACAGATTGTGGCCAGATTGTGATGAGCTGAGGATCCCTTTCAATTCTCTTGGAAAACATTCAGTTCCATGTGCAGGCCAAAGCTGCAACCATGGCATCCTTATTTTATCACCGGGCTCCCTGTTTACGATTGCTGGAACTCAGCTTGCTTCAAAGGATACATCCCAAAGAGAATATAACCTGGGAGGTGAAGAGGGTAGGGATGTGAATGAGTGTTTTCAAGTGGATTTCTTGAGGACATATCATATTTCAGCAAAATATCATCAAGCTGTTACAAAGTGGCAGAGAGCTTTTCATCCTCTGCATTTCTAAACCTGCATGTTTCCTGGTCCACCGCTGGGTCTGGCCCCATGGAGCAGAAAATGGGGCAGGGAAATCAGGTAAGAAAACAAATCTTACCTGACATCCTCATCCTGCCCGAGGCTGACTCACTTCGAAATTGAAATATGTAAACAAAGTTTAGCTGCAATGGAGCTCTTGGAGTACAAACAGCTGTAGGCATTGGAACAATATAACAAGGCCAAAAGTGATGCTGGGACATATACATTATTTCTAACTAAAATAAAATCAAGGACAGGACTGAGGAAATAGCATTTTAGAAATGCGATTGGGGAAACATTATCACCATCCTCATGTGGCTGTCTACCTTTCTGAACCACTGAAAATAGATCCCCCCCCAAGACTGGATTTAAATCTGTTTAGGATTATCTTCACCCTGCCTTTGTGCTTAGTTAATTATACTCTGCCTGCTGGTGCCACCAGTTTGGGAAGCTGAGCTGGGAATGGGGGCAAGAGGTAGGGAGGTTGAAATTTGAAAACTCAAAATTGCCTGAGTTAAAATCGCAGGAAAGGCAAGAATGAATTGGAAATGGTCCTGACCTCAGGACTAAGTGGGCTTGGCTACTTGCAGTTGCAGGATGGGCAGGAGTGGGGAGCGGGCAATTGACCTTGGTTTGCCCTGGACTTTTCTGGTTTTAAAATAGGAAATTCCACTTTTAGAGTGCTCCCAGTGCCAGGCAAGCCAGGACAGCTGTTCACCCTAGAGAAGGTTGGTGACCTGGCTGGCTGTAGTTCAAAAAGCCATGTGAGGCAGGCCGATGGTTTGGGAGCAATGAGGGCTGCCCCAGGAAATGGGATAGAGATATGAGAATCAGCCTAAATCAGAGGGCACTGTGTCCTAAGAGGCACCAAAACAGACAGTTAGAAAGCTTTTAAGAAAAAACAAACTGGCCTCAAGCCTCAAAGATCCAGACAAATAATACTTGGTAAGTGCAAGCAAGTAACCCACAGTCCTGGGTGAAGTGGGGCTTTGAATTCATCTGCGGTGGAGGTTCTAGGAAAGAGCATTAACCTTGAAGACAGAGGTTGTGGTGACAGGCAGAGACACATTCCTGGGTGAGGGTATTGAGTTTCAAGGTAGATTTGCAGAGAAAGAGCAAACGTTGGGATAATTTACATGTGTTCATTGACCTCTTATTGGCCTGAGGATAAAACTCAAGTTCCTGACTTGGACACAAAGCTTTCTGATCTGCCCAAGCTCTTAACATCTCTCCTTTCTGATCATATTATATCTGGTGGTTCCTCAAACATACCAGGTTCTTTTGCTCCCCTGGGCCTTTGCATATGGTAGTTTCTCTTTCTGGAGTGTACCTTCCACTAGTGCTGACTTTTAGCTCTTAAGATTCTGCTCAACTGTTCCCTACCTTCCACTCTCTCTTTAACCATTCCCTGACCTCCTGTACACAGTTATACCCTCTCCTCTGAGTAGCATGAAGACAAACGAATTCCCTTTTTTTTTGAGAAGTTTCAGGCAGTCAAAATAATGCCCCACAAGTCAAGACTCACCTGCTGAGTCCCCACGGAACAACCTGTGGTCAGTAGGGATAGTTTCCAACGAACATGGATGACTCAAGAGCCGAGAGCCCTATTAAAGTTCCATCCTTTTATTTATCAGACAAGAGTTAAGGCTCTAGTTCTGGGATTTCCTCAGCACTATTGACATTTGGGGGGCAGTGGAGAGAGCAGGAGATGGGGAGCCTGTGCTGTACATTGTAGGAAGTGTAGCAATATCCCTGGTCTCTACCCACCATACACAAATCACCGTGCCTGGTTTTATTCAGTCACAGTTTATATGTTAGACATCATTATTCTCTGGAGTTTCTGTCTCTTCACTCAGGAAAATTGGAGGCTGGACTATGGACAATGCTTCCCCTCCATAAAACTCATAATTTGAAAATTGGCCAACTTGGTTACTCTTTGTGCAGATATTAAGAGATATCAAGCCAGCCAAGGTCAAAAAAGTTTTCATCCTTTTCTAAATATGATCTATATTTTCCAAGTATGTGTCTTGGGATCCCAACTCTGTAATAAGGTTAATGAGAAGAGAAGCAACACAAATCTGATTTCATCACTGTTAGCAGAACTAAATCACAACACAGGAGGAAACAGCCGCTCTGGGAGGCGGCGTAGGAGTAGATCAGTAGAGGCTGATTATTTATTAATGAGAGGGTTTCAGTAGAAAGCCCCAGTGGAAAACCCACCAGACTCAATTCTGTAAGTCATCACAGAAGAGGGGGTGTGTATGAATAGCTTGATTGATGTACAAAATTCAAAACATTCTTTTCAGCACCCTGGAGGCTGTCATGCCCTACTGATCTGTTATCCATTTATGTTAAGCAAATAAAATACTTCAGCAAGAAAATGTGTGTAGTATTTAATTAAAGTCACTACTTGGCTCCATGGGTGCAGCTGGGCTTCCTTCAGGGATTACTGAACTATTGCATCCTGCCTTCTCTCTCATTTCTCCATTTCTCCTCCTAGTGCTTCTGTGTCCAGCTCAAAACGAGCAGGAGTTTGATGCCATGTGGAGTCTCATTAAAAAAAAATGCTTTAGTATTTTCTTATTGCACCCACTTTTTAGATAAGGAAACTGAGGCTTGGAGAACTTAAGTCAAGGGTCCAAGGTCTTGCAACTTGGGGAACTGTGACTTCAACCCAAGTTCTGGGTGATGGCTTAACTGATGCTTGTCACTGCTTATAAAATATAAAATGAGTATATTTAGTAAGAACTAACCATGGTACCTGGCAAGTAGGTCTCAAAATTTGTCTTCAGACCAGCAGCATTAGCATCACCTGGGAACTGGTTAGAAATGCAAGCTTTCAGATTCTACCACTGAAGTAGAAACCTTGGGTCCGGGGTGATTCAGATGGACACTAAAATTTGAGAAGCACTACTATGTAGGCTGTATGTAGGCACTAAGGATTTAAAAAGAAAATAAAAAGACAGATTCCCTGACCCCAGGGAGTTCAGAGCCTAGCAGAAGAGAGAAGCACATAAAGGCAATTATAATCATATTTTATTAGTGCATCTAAGTGCACTGAGAAAATATGCATGGGAAATTAGGCATGTACAGATGAAGCCAACTAACTTGGATGGAGTAGGAAAAGTTTAATGGGAAAGGCGGTACTTGCACTGGATCTTAGAGCATGTACTGGTTTCAGTAACAAGAAGGAAAGAGTGTTTTAGGCAAGGGGGTAGCATAAACAAAGGTGAAATAAAAGATAGGTATCCGCCGAGACCAGTTTGGCTCAGTGGATAGAGTGTCGACTTGCTGACTGAAAGGTCCCAGGTTCGATTCCGGTTGGGGGCATGTACCTTGCTTGCGGGCACATTTCCACTGTGGGGCGTGCAGGAGGCCACTGATCGATGTCTCTCTCTCATCGATGTTTCTGACTTTCTATCTCTCTCCCTTCTTCTCTGTAAAAAAATCAATAAAAAAAAAGAGATGGGTATCCAGGAAAAAGCAATTACTTTGGAGATGCTGGGGTATGGGATGTATGCGGTGTGATGAAGAAACAGTGATGAGTTCACGCAGCAGACAGATGGTCAGCTGTCCTTTGTCATTCTGCAACTCGACCTCCCACCTGCTCAGGAGTTGGGCTTTGTGGACTGCTGGATTGGAGGTGTCATAGTCATCTGTCACTCTCTGGCATTTATGAGCGCCCCATGGTCTCAGATGAGGGACACCATATATCATAAAGGCTTGCTCTTCATGAGCTACTGAGTACTTAGTAACTCATGCATGTAATTTATACTACTCACTCTCTTCTCCTCCCTTTTTATGAAATCTCCCATGCCACTGACATCAGCCAGGAGATGTCAAGCTTTCCAGTGAGTAAAATGTTGTTTGACAAAGGATCAGCAAACTAGGGATGTCACTTTTAGTTTATATCATGAATTCTAATTCAATTCTTTGTTTCAGCACGTCATCTATCAGGGAGAGAATAATATACCCACATCATACGACTTTGGGCTCTATTTTCCAGATTAGTATTTTAACATGGGCATGGGCTATATTTGAGCACTGACAACCAAATAATGGTGCCATATTCATCCTGACATAGTGGAAGGAATGTCAGATTGGGAATGAGAGACTAGAGTTCTAGCCCCAGCTCTACAATTTCCATTTGTACACATTAGAATCACACTTAAAGTTCTATCTCTTTAATTTGTGAAGCCTGTTTTTCTCATCTGTAATGTTGGGTTGATATAATGATGATGCCTGGAACTCGGTAGGTGGTATTCCTTTCTTCATCATGTTTATATCCAACTTGCTGTATTAGAGAAATCATCTCTTCAGAATGCTTGATGTCAAGCCTGGGCATAGATTTTCTCTTTTTCTCCAGATATTCTATCTGTGGACTTTCTTCCTTTATGGCATAATGGGAGCTGTGTTTGTCTCAGAAGCAGCAAAGTCAATATTTTTGATTGGAAACTTCCCCAGCAGTAAGAATTCTAGTAGAGAAATCAAGTCCAGAAAGGACCCTCAGTTAAAAAGCTGAACTGCTACTTATACTTTCATTTGGGGGAGAGCATTCGGGTCCATGGTAATTTGATTACTCCTAAGGAAAAATGGGAAACTTCACTGTGCTAACTTGAGCCCCCATATTTAACAGCTCAGACTTGGCTCAGTAAGCATCCACAGTGTGCTGGATTTGGTGCTAGGTGAGTTGCCATATGTATGGGCTGTCATTTTATTCTCACATCAACCCTGTTTATCCCCATGTTAAGGATGAGAAGCCAAATGGCCTGTCCAATATAATGGATCTAATCAGACACAGAGATGTGACTGAACTCAGGTCTTATGAGTTCACATCTAGTTCATTTACAAATTCCCATTTCAGATCTACTTTTCAGAATCTTTAGTGAGAGTTGCCTGGGAATCTATATTTTTATTGAATGGCCCCATAAGAGATGAGTTTCATGACTAGGAAAAATTTGAGAAAAATATAACAAAACAAGTATACAAAAAAACTGTATTCCTAAGAGACACAAGGTCACTTTGACTTTTTAATAAATGTTGAGTTTTTTAGGAATCAAGATGCTATTTCAGGTTGGGTTGGGCAACATATTTAGGGGCTTCTGAGCAGTGTGTATTACACCTCTCTTCTTTACCTTCTACAAACAGGGAACTGAATCTCAGACATTTAAATGATGTGTTCAAATTCTCTTTTGCCTGGCCTACTTGTCCCTCTCTAGTAGGATAACTATCAGGTGACCACTTATTTTCCAGTGGTGGTATAACATCTAAAATTAAGATTTAGGATTATATGCTGTAAAAATTAGGAGAGCTCCAATGGCCCAACTTCAAGTTTAGGACCTCTCATATTCTGATTATTAGAATCCTGCACTTTATCTAGAGTCCTATCCATGTTTTCTCTGCCACCCTTGTTATTTCCTTAATTGCATTTATTGCAATCTGCTCTCACCTTTTCTATTTGTTTAGTTATAATCTGTCATACCCATTGGAATACAAGTTCAGTGAAAACAGATCCCACATTGTCAGGGAGCTATTTCTCTATCCTGATTTAGTTTTCACATATCCTCTAGAAACACAGTTCATCATGGGCCAAGGTCACTACACACACTCAGAGGACATCAGTTTCTTTGGTGTCCAATAGCCTGCAGCCATTGTACCAACTTAACAAAAGTGCAGAGATGAGGACAAGATTTGCTTAGTGCGATATATTAAACAGGTCCAGTGCTTCTTAGGCAAAGTATCCAAATGCAACCCTCTTTCCCCTCACCCCTGGGAATATTTAAAAATCTCCTATTAATTTAATTAATTACAACTTTACCCCCTTTCCCAATCTTCTTTATTAATCATCATCCAGTTTAAAAACCCTCAGAATTTTTTTCTATGCTATTCTCATTATATCATTGATCACAATCAGCCTACTAATCAATTACTTTATATACATATTGACACCTCCACTAGATTATGTGTTATTTGACAGCAGAGATTCTTTCTGGAGTCGTCTATCTCCAGTTGCAGGGGTGTAGAAGGCACTCAGGAAACATTTGTTGAATTTCTTTGAATTCCTTCTGAAAGCAAAGTGCTATGTGAGACCCACTTTTCTATTTGTAGATGCCTTAGCTAGACTGCTGAATGCCAGCTTTCTCCCCTGTTTAATGGTGTTTTCCAACTATTCATCTCATCTTCTCATTTACCTTTGCTGTACTGCATTGTCTTGACTTCCACATTTGCAAAGTGTATGCCACCATATGTTCTCAATGAATTTTCATAAAGGACATTTTTCACTGGTGTCTGGCTTGCCAGGCAGTAGCCCCTTGTTTGCAAACCTGACTGGCTTTGTCACATTCAAACATTTGCGTGAATACATCATTCACCTGTCCCTTCAAAGTCTAATTGATACTAATTAGCAAATACATCAAATGGAATTTTTCATTAAACGTGCTTCAGTCCTGTTAGTATTTACTTACTTGTATTTAGTAAAGAAAAATAGGAATGATAAACATTAGCAACTATTTTTATTCTTTAAGATGAAAATAAGCCCTGGCTCATGGGCTCAAGACCAAAAGGTTCAATTCCAACTCAAGGCATTTACTGAGGCCTTAATGCCAAGTTGGCTTCATTCATCATCTATAACTCTCTTGGGAAATAATCAGTTGTATGAATTTCTCTAGATCCATTTTCTTCAAATACAAACTGGAATTGAAGAAAACCAGATATCTGCTCTCCTCTTGCCTCCTATGGTTCCACATTCCTACTTCCAACAGTTATTTGAGATAAGTTTGACGAAGGCATGTATGTAACTTGTGATTGATGATGATGACTATGATGAGCCCAAAAATGTACACACATACTTTGAATAATTATGAAGGTAGTATTTATTAAAATACATTTCATTTTCTAAATTGAGCTATCAGCTGCTAAAGTGTGTATACATTTTTGGTGGAGCACCCTGAATATGAAGAGATTCAACAACCCATCTGTGAAGAAGAAAATCACTTTTGCCAAGAACCAGAACCAATGTGATTGCTGTAAGTGAGCATGAAATTTAGCTCTGAAGACTTGCAGGTTAGATAGCAGAGTAAGTCTGGGTCATGCCATTTTCCTTCCAGTTATCTAACACTACCATCCACCATCAACAAAAAACAGTGTCACCAAAAAATCCACCAGCAACAAATAAGCAAGGAGCTTGATAAAACATTAGCCCCACAAAGAATAGAAGTGACTTCCAAAGAAAACACTCAATGTCTTTAACAGTTCCTGCATCTAATACTACTGCCTAGAAAAATAGGGAAAGTAAATAAAATTCTGGGAAGTCTCATGAATACCTCTAGTCTCAGATTATTAATAGGCAGATCAAGGTAACTTTTTCCAAATCCATGGGATTAAAAACTTTATTCAGAATATTTCAAGATTTCAACACACACACATACACACACGCACACAGTTTCTAGAAGTCATAGTATTTTCTCAGAATATGGTGAACTGGGAGAATGATAAAAATTTAAGTATATTAACTCATGGAAATGAGATATTAATTTCCAACTATGAAATATAAATACTGAAGAAAGGTGAATCCAGTCTAAAAAAAAGTTATAACCCCAAATAGGTATATTTCGACAATTAAGATTTCAAAGATGACTAAATAAGAGGATCATATGAGAAAGAAAATAGACAATAAAACAATATCACCATAGAATTAATATATAAATTACAAATAAAAAGAAACAGATACACTATATTAGTGAGTTGAAATTAAAGAAAGAAGAAAGCTTTGAGATGTCATAGTGACTGCCTATGAAAAGGGAGAAATTCTTAAAGACTCAATAATAGATAGGTTGCAAGAAATATGAAATCATAGGATAATTTGTGTTCTTGAAATAGAAAACACAATAAAAGGAAAACTGAATATTCAGGACAAAATAATACTGGATGTTCCCAGAAAATAATGACTCATTGGAGACAGCTCTGTAAGGCATCCAGGCATTCAAAAGAAGTTGCTTATAAGGAAGAAAATCACATTTACCTATAAGTTCTATATGGCACCAATTATGAGAATGGAACTCAGTCTGCACAATTCTAACAGAAAATTAAATAATGCCAAATAGTACATCAAATACAAAGCAATAGGAAGGTATTCTGAAACTTTTAGCAAAAACAATACATAAAATCCTATTGAACAAAAGGCATGGTAAGAGGACTAGTGAATACATCCTGTCTGAAGCTTAGAAACACCTTTGATGTTAGTGCAACTTCCTTTAATTTTGCTAAATTAAAAGAAAACTGATAGTAATAATTTATTTAAAATAGTATGCAAAAGAATTCAAAATAAAAATTTTTAGAAGAAAAATGGTGGCAGAATAGATAGACATGTCCCAAGCCTTGTCCCTGAGCAAACAAATAGAACAGCTGAGTGTCATGCTGGGAGTGCTTGTTAGCAAGTTAAGGAACAACTATACTCCAGGAGAAGGTGGGGAACTGCTGGATGGGACTCCCCTGACTGGGCAGCCCACACTACTGCTGGGTTTTTCTCCAGAAGCCACCAGGATGGACAGAGACTGTGCCATCTTGAAGGAGAAAGTAGATGTTTATGGAACACTGAAAATCTACAGCTGTGGCACTCATGGAACAGCTGAGAGCCCCAGAACACCTGTCCCCAAATGGAGCAACACTCGGATTCAGAGAAGTTCTACATGCCGCCCGAAAAGGTTAGATTTTGCCTGGGTTAAGGAAAGAGAGAACTACATAAAAAGACCCCTGGAGAAGAGAGACAATGGGCAGACAAAGAAGCAGCCCACATACGAAAGAAAAGCAGGCATCACCAGAAAAGAAAGTAAACGAAATGGAGGCAGGCAACCTGCCAGAGAAAGAATTCAGAGAAATGGTCAAAAGGTGCCTGAAAAGAATGAAAGACAAATTCAACAATATGAATAAAAACCAAGAGGAAATAAAGAATCAAGATGAAATGAAGAACCAAGAAGAAATGAAAAATGACATCACTGCTGTAAAGAACTCAATAGAAAGCATCAAAAGTAGATTAGAAGAAGCAGATGACCACATCAGTGAGCTAGAAGACAAGGTAAGAAAAATAAATAAATAAAAAAGCAGGAGGAGAGCCTAAAGGAACTTTGAGACAATATGAAGCAAACAACATCTACATGCTGGGGGTACCAGAAAGAGAGGAAACTAAGTAAGGAATAGAAAACCTGTTTGAAGAAATAATGACAGAAAACTTCCCTGATATAGGAAAGAAAAAACACACACAAATCCAAGAAGCTCAGAGTCCCAAGCAAAATGAACCCCAAAAGACCGACACCAAGTCACATTATAATTTAATTGGCAAATACCAATGACAAAGTAAGACTATTAAAAGCAGCTAGAGAGAGACAGAAAGTTACCTACAGAGGAACCCCTATCAAACTACCAACTAATTTCTCAACAGACACTCATCAAGCCAGAGGGAAATGGAATGAAATATACAAAGTCATGCAAAGGAAGGGTCCAAGAATACTGTACCCGGCAAGGCTGTCAATCAAAATTGAAGGTGGAATCAGGAGCTTCATAGACAAAAAAGAACTAAGGGAATTTATTACCCCCAAATCAGCAAGGCAAGAAATGCTAATGGGTCTGCTGTTAAAAAAACAAAAAGGAAGAAAGGAAGAAAGAAAAGAAATAGAAAGAAATAGGAAGCAAAGACGGAACAAAGGGGTAAAGAATAAAAATGGTGACAAATAAGTACTTATCAATAATAAATTTAAATTTAAATGAATTAATGAATTAAATGCTCCAATCAAAAGACATAGGGTAACAGATTGCATAAGAAAACATGATCCATAAATCTACTGTCTACAAAAAACCCACCTCAGAACAAAAAGAACCACACAAACTGAGGGTGAAGGGATGGAAAAAACCTTTTCAGGTAAACGGAAACAAAAAAGCTGGGGTAGCAATACTTATATCTGACAAATTAGATCGCAAAGTGAGGGACATAAAAAGAGATAAGGAAGGCTACTTCATAATAATAAAGGGAACAATCCAACAAGAAAAAATAACTCTGGTAAAGACATATGCACCCAATACAGGAGCAACCAAATACATAAAAACCTCCTGGAAGATACCAAGGGAGACATTGACAGCAATATAATCATAGTAGGAGACTTTAATACCCCACTATCACCACTGGACAAATCCTCCAAACAAAAAATCAGCAAAGAAACATCAATCCTAAATGAATCACTAGACCAGATGGAATTAATTGACATCTTCAGAACATTTCATCCCAAAGCCACATAATATACATTCTTCTCAAGTGCACATGGGTTATTTTCAAAGACAGACCATATGTTGGGTTATTGGCAAAGTCTCTTCAAATTCAAAAAGATAGAAATCATATCAAGCATCTTCTCAGATCACAGTGGCATAAAACTGGAAATCAACTACAATAAAAACAATCCAAGGAAATCAAACACAGAGACTAAACAGCATGCTATTAAATAATGAATGGGTTACCAGAAAGATCAAGGAAGAAATAAAAAACATCATGGCAACAAATGACAAGGAAAACACAACAACTCAAAAGCTATGGGACACAGTGAACACCGTCTTGAGGGGGAAGTTCATAGCTCTAAAACCTACTGCAAAAAACAAGAAACAATGGTAATAAATTACCTAACCCTACAACTCAAAGAGCTAGAAAAAGAGCAACAAGAAAAGCCCAGTGTAAGCAGAAGGAAGGAAATAATAAAGATTAGAGCAGAGATAAATGACATAGAGACCAAAGAAACAATACGAAAGATGAACAAAAACCAAGCGCTGGTTCTTTGAAAGGTTAAACAAGATCAATGAACCTCTAGCTAGGCTCACTAAGAAGCAAAGAGAGAGGATTCAAATAAACAAAATCAGAAAAGAAAGAGATGTAATAACAACAGACCCCACCAAAATACAAAGGATTGTTAAAAAAAAATGCTATGAACAACTATCTTCCAACAAAATGGATAACCTGGAGGAAATGGACATACTCCTAAAAAAAATATAACCTTCCAAAACTCAATCAGGAAGAATCTAAACATCTCAATAGTCCAATAACTATGGAAGAAATTGAAGCACTCAACAAAAAACTTCCAGCAAACAAAAGCCCGGGGCCACATGGCTACACGGGGAAGTTTTGCCAAACATTCAAAGAAGAATTAAAACCTATCTTCCTCAGACTATTCCAAAAATTCAAGAGGAAGGAGTACTTCCAAACTCCTTCTATGAAGCCAGCATCACCCTAATACCAAAACCAGATAAAGACAACACAATGAAAGAGAAATACAGGCTAATATCTCTCATGAACACAGATGCCAAAATCCCCAACAAAATTCTAGCAAATAGAATCCAGCAGTACATCAGAAAGATCATACACCATGACCAAGTAGAATTTATCGCAGAAATGCAAGGATGGCATAATATCTGCAAATCAATAAATGTGATACAACACATAAACAAATTGAGAGATAAAAACCACATAGTGATATCAATTGGCAGAAAAAGCATTTGACAAAACCCAACACCTCTTCTTGATAAAAACTCTCAACAAGATGAGAATAGAAGGATCATACCTCAACATTATAAAAACCATATATGATAAACCCACAGCTAACATCATATTTAATGAACAAAACTAAAACTATTTCCCCTAAGAACAGGAATAAGACAGGGATGTCCACTCTGAACACCCCTGTTCAGCATAGTACTGGAAGTGTTAGCCATTGCAATTAGACAAGACGAAGAAATAAAAGGCATCCAATTTGGAAAAGAAGAAGTAAAGCTGTCCTTATTTGCAGATGATATGATATTGTACATAAAATATCTGAAAAACTCCATCAAAAAATTAATAGACTTAATAAATGAATTTGGCAATGTAGCAGGATACAAAACTAATTCCAAGAAATCTATGGCATTTCTATACACTAATAGTGAACTTACAGAAAGAGAGACTAAAAAAGTAATCCAATTTACAATCACACCAAAAAAATTAAGATACCTAGGAATAAACTTAACTAAGGAGGTAAAAGACCTATACATGGAAAAGTACAGGACACTGAAAAGAGAGATAGAGGAAGTCATATACAGATGGAAGAGCATACCATGCTCATGGATTGGGAGAATCAGCACCATTAAAATGTCCATACTACCCAAAGAAATCTAAAGATTCAATGCACTCCCCATTAAAATACCAATGGCATATTTCACAGACCTAGAAAGAACTCTCCAAAGATTCATCTGGAACAAAAAAGATCCTGAATAGCCTCAACAATCCTGAGAAAGAATAATAAAGTATGTGGGATCTCAATACCCGATTTCAAGCTGTTTTAGAAAGCCACTGTTCTCAAAACAGCCTGGTACTGGCACCAGAACAGACAGACCAATGGAATAGAATAGAGAATCCAGATATCCACCCAAACCACTATACTCAATTAATACTTGACAAAGGAGGCATGAACATACAATGGGAACAAGACAGTCTCTTCAATAAATAGTGTTGGAAAAATTGGTCATATACTGCAAAAAAAAAAAAAAAGAAAAAGAAACTAGACCACCAACTTATACCACACACAAAATTAAACTCAAAATGGATACAGGACTCAAAACATAAGATGGGAAACCATAAACATATGAGAGGAATATAGGCAGCAAAATCTCAGACATATGCCAAAGGAACTTCATCACTGATACTGCTACTAGGGCAATGGAAGCTAAAGAGAAAATAAACAATGGGATTGCATCAAAATAAAAATATTTTTCACAGCAAAGCCACCAACAAAACAACAAGAAAGCCCACTCTATGGGAGAACATATTTGCAAATGTTATCACTGATAAAGATTTAATCTCCAACATCTACAGTCAACTTATACAACTTAATAAAAGAAAGATAAATGATCCAATAAAAAAAATGGGCAATGGACCTAAATAGAATCTTTCTGAAAGAAGACGGAAGGAAGGCCAAGAGACACATGCAAACATGCTCAAAGTCACTGATTATCTGAGAGATGCAAATTAAAACGACAATGCAATACCATCTCACATCTGTCAGAATGTTAACCATCAACAAATCAACAAACGACAAATGTTGGCGAATATGCAGAGAAAAATGAACTGTCGTGCACTGCTGGTGGGTATGCAGTCTGATGCAGCCATTGTGGAAAACGGTATGGAGTTTCCTCAAAAAACTAAAAATGGAACTCCCATTTGACCAGTAATCCCACTCCTAGGAATATTTCCTAAGAAACTAGAAACACCAATCAGAATTTACCTATGCATCCCTATGTTCATAGCAGCACAATTTACAATAGATTTGGAAACAGCATAGATGCCTGTCAGCAGATGAGTGGATTAGAAAATTATGGTACATCTACACAATGGAATATTACGATGCCATAAAAAAAGAAATTATTAACATTTGCAGCAACTTGGATGAAACTGGAGAACATTATGCTAAGTGAAATAAGCCAGTCAATGAAAGAAAAATACAACATGATCTCACTCATTTATGGATAATAAAGGACATTATAAACTGATGAACAAAAAGATAGATACAGAGGCAGTAAAGCATCAAACTGGCTGTCAAACTACAGTGGGAAGGTTAGGGAGAGTTAGGGTAGATAAGAGATCAACCGAAGGACTTGTATGCATGCATATAACCATAACCAATGGACTCAAGACACTGGGGGTTAGGGCATGCATAGGAGTGGAGGGGGCAATGGAAGATATGAACACATGTAATACATTAATAAAAATATTAAAAAAGAAAAATATTTAGAATCATGCAGGGTATACAATAGTAATACAGTCTTACAGTCTTTATTCTCCTAACTATATCTATGTAGTGTAATATCTGGAATATTACTTAATATTAATTATTATTATTATTTCTAGGTGCTGTTTTTTAGGTGATTTTATTATTTTTGGGTATTTCTTGATTTTTTTAAATTAAATATTTATTATTCAGATTATTACATTTGTTTCTCTTTTTTCCCCTCTAGCTCCCCTCCACCAAGCTCCCAACCTTCCCTCTACCCTTACCTCCCTCCCGTTGACCTCATCCATAGGTGTATGATTTTTGTCCATTCTCTCCCTGTATACCCTTCACCTCTTTCCCCTTGAGAATTATCAGTCCACTCCCTTTCTGTGCTCTTGATTCTATTATATTCACCAGTTTATTCTGTTGATAAAATTTTTATTTCACTTAATTTTTAGATTCCCTTGTTGATAGATATGTATTTGTTGTTCATAATTTTTTATCTTTTACCTTTGTCTTCTTCCTCTTCTAAAAGAGTACCTTTCAGCATTTTATAATACTGGTTTGGAGTTGATGAACTCCTTTAGCTTTTTCTTATCTGTGAAGTTCTTTATCTGACCTTCAATTCTGAATGATAGCTTTGCTGGATAGAGTATTCTTGGTTGTAGGTTCTTGCTATTCATCACATTGAATATTTCTTGCCACTCCCATCTGGCCTGCATTGTTTCTGTTGAGAAATCAGCTGACAGTCGTATGGGTGCTCCCTTGTAGTAATGAACTGTTTTTCTCTTGCTGCTTTTAATACTCTCTCTTTGTCTTTTGCTCTTGGTATTTTAATTATGATGTGTCTTGGTGTAGTCCTCTTTGGATTCCTTTTATATGGGGTTCTGTGTGATTCCTGGACTTGAAAGTCTATTTCTTTTACCAGATGTGGGAAGTTTTCAGGCATTATTTCTTTAAATAGGTTTTCAGTATCTTACTCTATATCTTCTTCTGGTACCCCCACAATTCTGATGTTGATATGCTTGAAGCTGTCCCAGAATCTCCTTACATTATCATCACGTTTTTGGATTCTTTTCTCTTCTTGCTTTTCCAGTTGATTGTTTTCTGATTCTTTATATTTCAAATTTTTGACTTGATTCTTATGTTCCTCTAGTCTGCTGTTAGGTCTCTGTATAATATTTTTTATTTCAGTCAGTGTATGTTTAATTTCTAGTTGGTCCTTTTCAATCTCTAGTTGGATCTTTTCAATCTCTAGTTGGATCTTTTCCATCTCTAGTTGGTTCTTTTTCATCTCCTCTTGGGTCTTGCTAACTTTATCCAACTTTTCTAGAATATTCTTGAAAAACCTTATAAGCATGGTTTTGAACTCTATGTCCAGTTGTTTGTTTTCCTCCATTTCTTTTGTTTGTGATCTCTTCCTTTGACTCGGCATTTTCACTATGCCAGGAGAACTTCTATGTTGGATTCAGCCTTATGATACAAGAGTTGCAAAACTGCAAAAGCCTCTCTGTTGAGCTTGGGATAGGTGGAGTCTCAGGGTTTAATGGACTGCCTTGCCTTCCAGTTGGCCCCTCCCTCCACGGCCTCTGAGTTTTACTTGAATGAGTAATCGCTGGAATGGTCCGTGTCCGTGCATGCTTTTGCAGTGCCTCTAGACTGCTGCCTTTCCGGCTCCCCTGCTTTCCAGGACCATATGAGTCTGGGTCCCTAGGATTTCGCCCAGTACTGGGGGTTAGTAGAGTTAGAAGTTGCACAGTTGGGAAGGTCTGTCTTCGCCCACTCGTGAAAGCCAGTGGCACAATCAGCAGTCGGTCCTCTGATCTTTCGTGACTCCCCTAAATTTCGGTGCACTTCTCCCTTTTCACAGTCCAAACTCCCCCCGTTTGAGTTTTGACTGGATCTGGGGTTTAATGTCATAGGATAAGGGGTTCAATGCCGTTGAGAGTCTCCGTCTCCCTCCCGCCAGAGAAAGCCAGCCAGGTACTCCAGTACCCGCTCTCTCCATGCACGTGTCTCCGTACCTCAGCTTTTTGCAGCTCCTCTGGGTCTCTGTGAGTCCCTCTCTTTCCTTCTAGTTGTAGAATTTCCATTCAGTCAGCTTTCCTGTGGTTCTGGATGATGTCCGTTCTGTCTTTTAGTTGTAGTTTTGAAATTGTTGTGCAAGGCAGCAGTGTAGATGTTTACCTATGTTGCCATCTTGGATTGTCCTATTTCTTGACTCTTAAAAAGTCATGTATAATGGAATCAATTCATTACTGTTATCTTTAAAGGGCAGGAGAAAAGAAGAGGTCAAGGCAGGTGAAGAAAGAGAGCTAGAAGGGCAGAGAGAGAAAGGAACTGTCCATCAGTGTAGCAAGGCACAAGAGCATTTCTTTGGAACTAGAAACCTATTCTTGTTGCTACCTCCCTGTAACCTCTTAGACATTAAACATAGTTGCATCATCTATGAAACTCTGGAAACGCAGTGTGGCTGTGATTATTAAGTGAGACAATGCATATGATAAGAACTAAGCTTTCATTGGAGTACCCTTCCTACCAAAAGTGTCCTGGTTTTCCAGGGCCAATTTTAGATATAATGATAGTTGGTGGGAACTACAGAATGAAGTAAATAAAAGACTGTGGCTGCTGTGGTGGTATTGGTTGAATTGCCTTTTATGTCTTTGGGAAAATATGTACAAATTATTTTTTTTTGCAGGGCTATCACATACTGGTTCCCGTTTTACCAGTATGTGATGGAGAAGGGATCCAGAAATAAACATAGGGCATAGACAGGTGGAATAGAGAAATCCCAGGATCTTGAAGGCCTTGAGGAAAATGACCTCTATCCTTTGGACCCAAAGCTGGAGGCTGAAGTCTAGAACCATGGCTCCATCTCAATCTCATCATTGTAATAAAGTAGAGAATGGAAAGACACAAAGCAGAAGTCAGGAGGGTATCAATTAACAACAATGATCTATTACAGCACTCCTCCACTCCCCAACTATATTGGCTACATGAAATAATTAATTTCCTTTCACAGGAGGGAAGAAGAGTCAGTTTGGGTCATTAGTACCAATAAGACTTTTTTTGTTTAGCTTTAATTTTATTTGTTTATTTTGGACAGGTTTGGGAGCACCTGCAGTATGTGAGTCCCAAAGATGATAAAAAGAAACATATTGAGAAATATTTTTGGAAACTTTTGGGTTCCAGCATAGGGTTTCCTCATGGGGTTCAAGAAAAACAAGCGGATAACTTGCATTGTTTTTATTTTTAATATATTCTTATTGATTTCAGTGAGAAAGGGAGAGGGAGTGATAGAAACATCAATGATGAGAGAAAATAATTGATTGGCTGCCTCTTGCACTCCCCACACTGGGAATCAAACCTCCTGGTTCATGGGTTGATGCTCAACCACTGAGCCATGCAAGCTTAGCTAGCTTGCATTGTTTTTAATTGAGCTTTGGTGAAATATAGCTAACTTTTTCCTATCTCACCACTCTGAGTCTAACACCTATGGTTTGTGACTTTGTTGATAAAACACTAGACCATTTTAAGGCCTTTGTTTCTCAATCTTTAAACTGTACCTTTTCCCTTGCTGCATGAGCCCCCTTTCCTGATGAAATTACTCCCAACCCTTATGCCACAAAATGGGTGCCCATGTTTCTCCATGGCAACCACCTCTTATCTTTTACCTCTCTCATTACACATGCCATGTGGAGGTAACCATGATTCTCTCCCACTACACTGTGAGCTCCTTGAAGACAAGGTTGACTAACACATTCTTATGTTTTTAGCACCTCTCACAGATCTGCCACATGGTGGCTGTGCCATATATATTTTGTTTACTCCCACTTCCCAGTCCACTTCCTGCACTTCTTAACTCTACATGGAAACTGAATTGTATGGATGACACCAATAAGATTTCTTGTCTTGTGGTTTCCACTCAGTTTTAGCTAGTGGGAAGCTCAGGCAAGAGTTAAAGGGAGGGAGAAAATGAGATTGAGATGTTTTTGTCTTGGCTCTTTCAAGTCAGTTCACTGTGGGTTGGTTCTGTCTCTCTTTAGAAGGCTACAGGTACCCATTCAGAACTCCAGGTAACCAGTCCTTCTCCTTGACCCTTCAGCCCTATGAGTGGTAAGGGTTCCTCTTTCTAGTCCCAGAGCATTGTACTATTCTTTGTTGGTTTCTATAAACCTGGACATACCTTTATTAAACTCTCTTTAAATTTATAACCTTCTCTTATTAAACAGTGACTTAGGTTGGTAAGCAACATATGTTTTAAAGAATCAGTTATTGGGTGGATGAAAAAATAGAAATTGAAGAAATGGGTAATTGCCATAAATAGTATTGGAGTTTCCCAGATGCCCCTTTATTATGGTCTGTGAGTGTGCCTGACTGGCTTGAATGAGCACAATACAAGATCAATAGTAGTTATCAATTTGGACTAAGAATAAGGAACATTCATTAGGTTCCTGACATCAGCCAGAGATCAGGTGCTATATGTTAGATAAAATTTTCTGAGATCCTAGTGGGGGGAGATAAGGCATGAGCAGGAGACTACATGTTGAGTGAGGGAGGTCAGAGGCACAAAAAAGCCAAGTCAAAGTAGACAAAGAAAGCATAGGAAGTGCTTGGATTTAGACAGAGAAGGAAGAGGTAGGTCAACAGTTAGATACAGAGTGGGGTTTGCTAGGTTTCATGGGGTGTTATCTCCTGAGTCTGCATTCTTTCATGGTGACTCTATGATGCATGCATATGATGTGTATTTGAATAAGTTTAACAGGTATGCCAGCTGTGGTTTCCAGGGAATGCTTCCCTAGGAATTCCATTTTCATATAGCTTTCAGTCAAAATGAGAGAAATTTGCATATGTTTCTATGCTTGCCCAGTGTCTCTATCTTGATAATCTGTTTTGCTTTCTGCATTCGAATCTATTCTGCCTCAGGAACAGCCCCCAGTGTTAGTTCTACCACTATCGAAGAGTCCATGTGAAGTAGAATTGACAAGATTATAATATTTTATGTCATTTCCTTATTGAGGGCTTCTTTGTCATTAATGTCACCCTCACTCTATGGCAGACATTGGAGTCACTCTTCTCCCAAGTCTGGATTCTAATGCTGTCCCTGATTGGACTATTTAGGTAAACTCAATTTTTAGCTTGCTTTTTCCAAAATCACTCTTAATAACTGCTATTATCCCTTAAAATTACAATAATCACTTTGGCCCAGAGTGACTTACAACATTAACCTTCCATCCAATAAATCTTAGCAATTGTATTTGGTAGAAGGACTTGGGAACTGCTAGTAAGAAAAGAGCTGATGGATGGGCCTGGTAGATCCCACCTATATTGACAGGTCAGGAATAAAATTAAAGATGTAAAGCAATACTGGATAGAACTTGAGAATGGGAGGTAGTGTATAAAATCCCTTTAATTTTATAGTCTGTGAGGTTAGACTACTTAAACCCATGCTTGCCATGTTCTTAGGCAGCTATTTGAAGTTTCTATGTTGTAATATCCCTATCTGTAAAATGGGTATGATAAAGTGCCTATACTCACATTTGTATCAATAGTTTTCATTTCTGATTTATCTGTACCCGAGGTCTATTATTTTGGTCAATATTTTGTCTACCATCCCAGTATATAACCATATCTTATAGTTTTCATGTAAAGATTAAATGAGCAACCAACACAAAGCTCTTAGATTATACAAGGGATATAGGAAACACTCGGAAAATCTCGTTGCTATTATAGTTGTTCATTTTTATTATTACTTTTTCAAGGGTCAAAGAGTATTATCTGGATCATAAGTGTTACCTCTTAAAATCCTATGCTATTCAATTATAATTGTTAGAATCATATTATAGGATTTTATGGGTGAGAAAACCAAGATGAGTGTGGTTGAATAAATTGTCAATGTTACAGAGCTAACAAGTGGCAAAGATGGAATTGAACTCTTATCTGATTATATTTACTACATTACATTACTTTGGACCAAAGAGATCATTTATAAAGTCCACAGAAAAACCAATAGGGTAAAAATATCTACAACAATAACAATTATAGGTGCCAGAAAATGGGATTGAGGGTGTATTACACCTTCATATTACATCACACCCACAATGGGCCTCCCCGCCTTGTTTTAATTAAAGTGTAGGAACATCTAGGGCCCAGTGGTTGGCAAACTCATTAGTCAACAGAGCCAAATATCAACACTCCAACGATTGAAATTTTGAGAGCCAAATTTTTTAAACTTAAAACTTCTTCTAACGCCACTTCTTTAAAATAGACTCACCCAGGCCATGGTATTTTGTGGAAGAGCTACATTCAAGAGGCCAAAGAGCCACATGTCACTCATGAGCTGCAGTTTGCCGATCACAGGTCTAGGCCACAGGTTCAGGGTTAGTCCTGGAAGCAGAGGCTGCATAAGAGAGAATTAGTAGTCCTAACTGCAAAGATAGAAGTGAAACAAGAGGTATAAAGCAATGAAAACTCACAGCTTTCTCTTTTTTTAAGAGACACAGTGGGTACTGTGGTGTGTTACCCAGATCCCTTCCTTAAGCACCAAAGCACCTATTCCCCAGCCTGTTGCTGCTAACAGCTCTCACAGTGCCTCCCTCTGAGCACTGGCAACAGCTGAAGAGAGCCCTTTTGTCCAGGGTCAGTCCCCTTCCTGAGTATAGCTCACATGGAGTAACTGGTCAACACAGAGGCATAAAGGAATATCCCACTGTGTCAATGTGGATGACTCTGAGGCACCACCCAGCTCAGGACCACCCTGTCCCTGTGAAATCAGCTGAAGCCTTTGTTCTGACTGTTTCTCGTCACCTTGCTCCTCTGCCTTCACTTCTCCACAGGTCTTCACCCTGACAGTACCATCCAGTACATTTCCTTCATACAAATCAAGGCCTCAGCGTCTGTTCCCAGGACGCCTGAATTGCACAGGTGTAAAACATACGTCTTGGTTGTGGCAGCCAGCTCCTGTCAATCTCCATATTTCTGAGAGACTTCTAATGATTTTTCTAATATTTACTGTAGTATCACTGAATATATCGGAACATGATAAATATCAGTATTTTCATCGGCATTAGAATGAAAAGATTTTCGAGGAGCAATTTAGTTATTGTTAGAGACTAAATCAGTGGTTTGGGAGAAGTACAGGTCTGAATGAGCACATCTATTAAAATCATTTTATCTCCAGATCCCTGCATGCTCAGGATAGCATGGAAAAAATCTTAATTACTCTCAAACAAATGGCTGAGTGCTATCCTTCTGCTCTGTGTTTAAGAAGCTTCTTCCTTCCAATGTCTTTGTGTCTACACAGGCAGCCAAAAAAGTCCCTTTGGAGTTGGGTCACTGTGGCCACAGAGTTGACCTGCAGGTGACACGGAAACAAGAAAACATTCTTGAAACTCTCTGGTATGGAGATTTCAGGGCAAGTTATTGCATTTCTTAGGGGTGCAGTATGGGAAGGGCAGAGCACAACCTCCTCAGGGTTTTAGGACTTGAGGAATGCTTCATCATCAAGTCTACATCTCTGACCAAATCTCCTCAGCTCCAGTCATCCCTTCTTTAAATGTGGCTTACTTTTCCATTTTTTCTGTCTTCTTCCAAATTCTGCCCTAAAAATCGTGCAGATTCTTAAGGCTTAGTTGAATGTGACTGGCAATGTAATTTAGACAAAATTGATCACTTCTCCAAGGATATATCAATAATTCTAAATCTTTGCAGAAACCAACTGAACTTTGTACCTGTTCATCATCTTAGATACAGGAATTTAATCTCTGAAATTCTCTCCTAAGGAAATAATCTGAAATGTACACACAAATTTTTCAATACAAAGGTATATAAAATTCCTAGGCATGATCATTGAGAACAGCTCTTTGTTTTCCTTTCATTCTCTGTCTTTTTTTTTTCAGTAGAACTTAAAATCCATAAAGACAAGGATCATGTCTGTTTTCTTCACTTCTATATCCTCTATATTTAAAACAATGTTTAGCACATGGTAAATGTACAATAAATATATAATGAATGAATAAATACATCTTCAGAGATGGAGAAAATAACTGAACAAAAGAAATTGTTTTGATAAAGAGATTTGCATAAAAGGAAGAACTAACATCTTTCTGGTTGGAAAGAGTTAACATTGTAAAGATGCCAAATTTTCTAATAATCTGTGAATTTACAGCATTTCCACTAAAATAATTGACATTTTTGTTTTACAACTTGAAACATTATTATAAATTTCAGCTGGAAGAAAAAAGAAAAATAGGAGCAGTTTTGCCCTACCAAGTGTGTGTGTGTGTGTGTGTACACACACACACACACACACACACACACACACACACAATTGCAATGGTGTGGAAGGGGAAGAATAGTTTCCCTGGTGATGGAACTATTCAACTCTGTAAGGTACAAAAACATTAAATGTATTCTTCCCACAGATACTGTTCACTGCTCTGCTGAATCCTCCTTTCCCACTGGTTAGCAGCCATTCTGATTATTAAAACAGTCTATTTTCAGTCCAGACCATTCTAAAGCTTTAATCTCAAACTCTCACCCTCCACATTCTCTTTGTTATAGACTGAACCTGTGGCCTCTGAGAGGAGGAGGAGAACAAGTGAAGCCCTCTCCCATCTGCCCACCCCTCCCAGCACATGAGTGCAATCCATGCTGTGAGATCCAGAAATATGGATCTTCTGGGGGAATTTCTGCTGCTACTAAAATTAATAAACATCCAATCAATCTACCGCATATGCAGGCCTGAAGGATATGCTCTCAGTGAGTCAGAACAGCAATTTCTTATGTGAATAAAAAGGTAGATTGGGGCTTTTAGCACCTTCCTGAAGCTAGGGCATGCAACATTGACTGGAGGTTTAAAAATCTAAGTGTGAAGGGGATAAAAGAAAAGACATTAAATTATAAGCATCTACATTGTCTTTCTGCCTCTCGCTTCTCTCTAAGCTGAGAGACAAATGACTTGCTAGGTTAACTCTGCATTTTCCTTTGTTTATATAAAAATCAAAACAAAAGGCTAAGCATCACACAAAACAAAGCCAAAAACCTGAGCCAGTGAAGCCAATGTTAGGGAGAGAAGGAGGGATTGTTGAGGAGGGGAGTAGGGGGAGAAGTGACATCATGTATGTAGAACATATAGTAGGGAAATAGAAGATTTGAGATAATTATGAAGGCAAAAGAGAAATTGAAAAGAAGTAATGAGAAAAAAAGGTATTTTTAAAGGAGTTTTGCTGGCTTCCAAGAATATAACCAGCCCTTCTGCAACTTCTCCTTCCATTACTTTTTTAGAGAGATACTACACTAAATATCTTGATTGTTTTAATTACTTTGAGTTGGACTACTTGATTTTATGTGATGTTACTGTATAGCACTGGCTATGAAGCAGTCATGTTCTATAGATTAAATGAGATCTTTCATCTACCAGACATGTCATCAATGAATTCTGGTCAAGAAGAAACCTTCCAAATGCTTTGACTGTTCTGATGTTGAGATAGTAAAACAATGATTTCTGAATGGGCACTCCAGTGCTTTCCCTACAGGTTTTTAAAACAAATAGTTCATTAAAGTTATTGCAGTTTTAAGTAGCCCTGAACTTAGCCTCAAAAATCCTAGGTTCTCATTCCAGTTTTACTTTGCTAATCAGAAACCTGAAGGCAGGAATAATGCCTCATCATCTTTTTATATTGCCCGAGTTTTCACAGTTGGCCACGTAGGACACAGTAAGCATTCACCATGAATGAACAGGTGTGTGAGACTTCAGCCATTTCCAAGAAATTCTTTAGTTGTCTTCATAAAGTCCTGGGCTAAAGGGTCCTTCTGGATTCAAAATGAATTAATTCTTGAACTGAATTACAATTTTGGTAGGTATGACTTTCCCTTAGGTGGGCATAGCAAGTAAACAGCTGCATCCCACACATCTGGAATGCTGACTTGACTAAGAAAAGGATACAAGGAAGAATAGAGAAATAAAATGATGATGAGAATTTAAGTCAAAATTTTTAGGGGAAAGAAATCTATTCCAATAACTTTATGTTTGAAGTAAACTGATATGTCCAAGAAGCCAAAAAATATTTTTTTGTGTGTTGGAAGAATCTCTGATGTTTTGTGTAAACATTATAAACATAGGAAACAGGTAATATACAGACTCCCCTCTCTTCCTTTTATTCCCCTGGTCACTCTTATTTAAGTGTATGAGCATTGATGAGCACTTAGTAATGTGCTCATATTGAAGAGACTAGATGTGTTTACACAGTACAATGACTGCTGAACTACTTTTGTCCCAGCTGATCAAAGTGTCGTCAGATTTTCCCATCTACCTTTTTCTTCTAAAGGGAAACAAATCAAGTCTTCTGAAGGCTTCTGCTCCATCCCAAAGGAGCTTCACAGTAATGTTCTTTCATCATTAATTGCTGGGCGCTCTGCAATGTTTTCTCCCTTGAAGTTATAAGTCACAAGTTTCTGATGTTTTGTCTAATCTTTCTCTTTCTCCGCAACCTGGTTCTCCAGAGACAAGTGTCATGGAAATGCTTTTGGGTAGATAAAAATATACTCATTCCTCAGTCTCCACTGGCCTGTTATTCAAAGAGTCAATATCTATAAGGATGGCAGGTGCATTGTCCAACACATGGATTTTTCTTCTCCAAGTATTGTAATTTTTGATGCTTTGGACATTCCCTGTTGCATCCATCATCCTAAGGTATTCCTGAGTCTAGCACTCAGAAGTCAACATCAATGAAGATAGAAAGCACTCGTTAAATACCGTTGACTACTTACGCTTTTAAAAGCTTTTAGTGTAAAACTTTTTCTTTTTTCATAAATATTTTTCCACTATAAGTTTAAAACTAATGATATTATTTTGCAGTACAGGTATTTTACAGTTTTTAAGAAAAAATAAAAATTATTTATGATATAAATTATTTTTTTAAATATATTTACAGAGAGGAAGGGAGAGGAATAGAGAGCTAGAAACATTGACCAGCTGCCTCCTAGACACCTCTTACTGGGGATGTGCCCACAACCAAGGTAAGTGGCCTTGACAGGAATTGAACCTGGGATCTTTTAGTCTGCAGGCTGATGCTCTATCCACTGAGCCAAACTAGTTAGAGCTATGATATAATTTCTTTAATTGATGTTTAGCATGGCAATTTTTGTGTGAAGTCTGTTGTTTTTAAAACATTACCCAAAACTATCCTGTTTGTATTGCTTTCTTTAATATGCTATTTAGTTCTTTTCCATGCTTAAATTAAAAAAAAATTGAAATAATAGCTTACTTTCAATATTATTTTGTATTAGTTTTAGGTGTACAGCTTAGTGGTTAGAGAATCATATACTTTACATAGTGCTCCCCTTGATATTATTGACTATTCCCTATGCTTTACATCCCCATGACTATTTTGTAACTACCACTTTGTATTTCTTAATCCCCTCCCCTCTTTCCCCTAGTCCCCCAACCCTTTTTCCCTCTGGCAACCTCCAGTCCATTTCCTGTGTCCATGAGTCTGTTTTCATTTTGTTTGTTCATTTGTTTTGTTCTTTAGATTCCACGTATAATGTTAAAACTTATTCAACCCCTTCCACAACCCTAGGAGATTAATTCTACTATTATTCCTGCTTTATAAGTGAGGAGACTGAGGCACAAGAAGGTTAACTAATTTCCTAAGTTCTCATCTATAATAAATGGTGGAGCAAGGGACATTTGCTATGGATAGCTCTCTAAACCACTCAGCATACTGCTTCCAATTAACAGGAAATGGTATATACACAGATTTTTAACCTATATGTAACCTTCCTGGGGCCAATGAGCCCCTATGAATGACAGAGAAACATCGGTATATACATTTGTGTGCATATGTATTTGTGGTTATATGTGCATTTTTTTCCTGAGAAAATACACTATTGCATTCATTTGGTTCTCAGAATGGCCCCAGGCTCCATAAAAATTAGCTACAAAAACAATATAGAGAAAAATAACCTGGTTTTTGAGATCTAGCAACCTATGGATTAAATCCTGATTCTGTCACTCAGCAGAAAATTGAGCTTTCTTAAGTCATTAACAACTTTAATTTTCCTGAAGTGTTACATAGAGAATAACAATACGGACTCCATAGGATTATTGTGAGAACCAAATGATGTAACACACACTCAAAATCTACAAGAGTGGCTGGCACATATTTGTCCTTTCTTTGTCTTGAGCTAATGCATCCTTTCCTAGACTCCAGTTTTACTCCTGTTCATCTAAGACTGCCAAAGTGACGCCCGTCCATTCTCAGAAATGAGTCTTTTCAGTCATTCTTCTATCTGAGGTTGGTGGAAACATTACATATAAAATGAATGTCTTAAGCAATGCTGAGTCCCCCACATTTAGAATTCTCTTTCCAATCAAACATTTTAGATTCCAGGAGGGCCAGAGTCGCACCATAATAGTGATCTCAGTTTAGACGTAGTTACTAATTCCAGGATTGACTTGATCAACACTATGTGAACAACTTTTTCTTGAAAATGAAGAGCCAACTTTTACTTCATTTCTAATCTGTTTTTGCTTAAAACTAGTGTGACAAAACTTAGGCCAAACATGCAGGCAGTGAAAACAGGTATGTAATGAATAGAAATAACAGAAAAATCAAAGCATTTTTCACTTGTCTCTAATATGTTATCACACTTAAGTTTGGAAATGGGAAGGTTTGATGTTAGGAATTAGTAACTCTCAAAGTCACAGAAAAAACAACACACACACACACCCTAAACTCAGAAGATTAAGGAAGTTGTCTGTGGCTACCATTTTTTCCTAACATATTTATATATATGCACACTCATATATATTCTTTCTAGTCTAGGCAGTGCTTAGAAAAAGTCTTCACATCATAATGCTAAGTGCCAGCCTAAATCAGTGCACTTTCATCTGAGCAAGTTCATTGTAACATACATTTCTGGGAGCCATGGAATGACTAAAGATACTCATACTTCTACCCAACTAATAGCAATCCTTAGACTAGTGGTCGGCAACCTCATTAGTCAACAGAGCCAAATATCAACAGTACAACGATTGAAATTTCTTTTGGAGCCAAAAACCGACTTCTGCACATGGGCCACGAAGTTTCAATCACACTGTAGTGTGTGCCCGCACGTGGTATTTTGTGGAAGAGCCAGACTCAAGAGGCCAAAGAGCCGCATGTGGCTCATAAACCGCAGTTTGCCGACCACTGCCTTAGACACCCACTGACATACACTGATTTCAAAATGCAACTATCAAGTCCTGAATGTGGATGCTAGATCTCAATTTGGGAGCAATACTGTGCTGAGAATGAATCTGAACCCAGTGTAGTCGCCTTTCTTCTTGTCTTAAATTCCTAGTCTGACTATATCAGATTGGAAAGGGCAGGTACTAAAAGAATAGAAAACAGAACTTGGAGAAAGCAGTAGGAAACCTTAAGAATGAGGCAAGGTGTAGTAGTAGATACCAAAAATTTCATGGCAAACTAGGAAGAAAGCTAGATGTTTGAAACCCCAGAAAGGAAAATCAGGCCTCTCTGATAACCTGGAAAGGCACAACTAAGTAGATCAAGGACCAATTACAAGAGGTCAGTATAATGCTTTGGAGTTGAAGTTACAATCAGAAAGTACTTGGGAAAATGGAACCGTACCACTCACAGAATCTTAGTGTTGTGTTTCCTAAATGCAGAAAGACTAAGTATATTGACCAATCGTTCCAATTGGCTAGTGGTGGCATCAACACTCAGACTGCCAAGACTTCCAGTGTTTTCCATCATGGTGGCTGGAGACAGACTATGGGTCTTCGAATGCCATGCTGAAAGCATTTTTACTTTTTCAGTAGGCAACGGGGAGCCACTGACATTTTTTGAGCAGTAAACTGATATTTGACCATCTTTTGGTATTCTCTTTTTAACTAATAAATTTGATTTGTTTTGTCCCATGTGGAGAAGTATACTGTGGTTAATCTTAAGTCCCTTGTTAGAAAGAGATAAAAAATAAATGTATCAAAAAAATAAAGCAAAGCAAATAAACAAGTGAAAATTAAGTGTGTGTTTCCATTAAAATAATAATAGAAAACAGAGAAACAAAAATCATGAATTATATGAATTATAATCAACCAGAGTTCTGAGTATTTTTTTCTTTAAAAAGCTCTTGATAAATGTCAATAAATGTTAAGTGGGATATTATTTTATAGTTAAGTTCCCTTATTCTTTAGTTTTACTCTTCTAATTTCACTATCTAATTTATAATTGTAGCATGTAGAAACATATACATAATATTTTTTACAGTAGGAGCATAAAATGCAAAGAATTTGTTTCAGACAGCTAAGTGATTTATAGTAAACCTACTAGAGAATTACATAATTCCGAAACATAATTCAAATCGCCTGAGCTTTCTGCTTTTTTAAAATTAACAGCTAGTCGTGGAAAGAAACTTTAAATTTGATTGAAAATAACACATACAGTATTAAAAAGTCACACTCCAGCCCTAACCATTTTGTCTATGTGGATAGAAGGTTGGCCTGTGGACTGAAAGGTCCCAGGTTCAATTCTGGTCAAGGGCATATATACCTTGATTTCGGACACATCCCCAGTAGGGGGTGTGCAGGAGGCAGCTTATGGATATTTCTCTCTCATCAATGTTTCTAACTTTCTATCCCTCTCCCTTCCTCTCTGTAAAAAAAAAAATCAATAAAATTTATTTTAAAAAGTCATACTCCAGCCAGGCCAGTGTGGCTCAGTGGTTGAGCATTGACTTATGAACCAGGAAGCTATGGTTTAGTTCTGGGTCAGGGCACATGACTCAGTTGAGGTCTCAGCTCAGTATGGGGCATGCAGGAGGCAGCTGATCAATAATTATCTCTCATCATTGATGTTTCTATCTCTCTCTCCCTCTCTCTTTTGCTCTGAAAAAAAAATAATTATATATATATTTTACAAAGTCACACTCCAATTCACTCTGCTAGTTACCAAAATTTATCTTGATTTTTTCTGCAATGCTAATAAGTCAGCATTCCATTAATACTACATTAAAAAGATATACTTTGTTATCTTTCCTGCCTTTGTTGAAAACACCCCCTTAGCCTGCTGATTTTTGACAACCTGTTGGAAGGCAATGATAACAGATTTTCCTCTGAGCCAAATTACAGCACAGCTTTCTGACAGCCTTGTCTCTGGGCTAAACAAAGCATTGGTACCCTGCCTGATGTATTTCCATGTCTATCATTCAGTTGCCATTTGCTCTTTCCCATGGCTAAATGAAAATGTGGTAATCACACACAATCCTTCCTGTTTGAGCATCGTAAATAATATGTTTCTGAAGAGTGACACATCAATATTTTACTAACTACAATGTAGGTTTTAGGAAATGTCAAAATGAAAGTGATACCAAAAAAAGATTTCCTGCCGATTCATTGTTACAGTATGCAGAGGCAAGTTTAGAGTTCGGTGCACTCATTAGGCTCCTCTAGACGGTTTTCTTATCCCAAGAAACACAGTACTGGAAACCTGAGCTTCTCAATGCCTTGCCAGCTAGCCTGCATGGGCTTCCTGGATGGGTTGGGATGAAATACATCCCGAAGTACTCCCAGGCCTGATTTTAATTCACTCACTAGTTTTGTGTGGGTGTTTGTTTTTGTTTTTCAACGCAGCATTGCTACCTCCTGGGCAAATGTAGAACCTCTGCAGAATAATGAAGTTCATACTGAAGATAAATTATTGTCACTCCTGCTGGGCAATCACCTCAAACTATAAGAGATCAAAATAGGTGGAGATTGGGTGGGAGGGGGGCAAATGTAATAAAAGAAGTACTGCAAATATAATTCTTCTCTTCTCCAAGTTAAAAGAATTTTGCTTAAAAATATATTCCCTCTGGCCTGGAAACCTATTTCCGGTGTCCTGTGGTTTCTGTTCTGCAGGTGTCCTGAAAATAATTGGGTATTTAAAGAACCTCTAAAAATTGCCGATCACAGAGCCAACTGTTTCTTGGTACTTTCCCTCCGAGGCTCATATTAATTTTTAATCAGTCTGCCACTGTTTCGGGTCCTCAGGACTTCTGTAAGTAAAGGAAAATGCCATGTGGGTGGTAGAGGAGGGGATAGTAAACAAAGGCAGAGACAAAAGCCTATGTGGCTTCAACACAAATGGAGTGAAAACAGTTTCATAGGAGAAAGCCATACCTAAGCTAGACTCAATGTGAGAATTAGAATCTCATTTCTCTCCAGCTACTTGACTGGCACTGACTGCAGGCACTCCTTGGCCTTTTTTTTTCCCCCATAGATGAATGCCAGTCCTCGGCGGCTTTTACTCTCAGAAGGACATAATGGCTTGATCTCTAGGAATGTTTCAAATAGATATATAAATCTCAGCCTTATTTCTAATATCTCTCCCCACCCTCTCCAGTGTGTTTGTTTCTGTTTTTTTTTTGTGTGTGTGTGTGTGTGTGTGTGTTTTGGGGGGGGACTCATTTCACATAGAATTTTTCATGTGGATCATATGTAAGTGCAGTTTGTGAGTTAGAATTTGTTATAATTCCTACCATAATACATAATAACACCAAACAGATCAATAACTAAATCTTTTTTTCTATCACCCAAAAACCCCAAAGCACACCCGATACCTCCACTCAACATTTTGTTTACTTGTTGACATAAGATATTATGGACATTGCAGGTTTGTGAATTGAAGGGGCAGTGAGCATCAGTCAGAGAAATCCCTGGGGGAAGAAGCTGTTTGACTTGACCTGCAGGTCACAGGTATATCATGAACCAAAGACAAGTCCTATCTCCAAGAGCTGGAAAGAGCAGCATTCTCTTTGAGTTTAGGAAAGTGGATGGCTAAGGCTTTCTTAGGTGCAGCCATCCATAACATCCCACAGATAATCTTTGTTTGTTGACCCAGAGACACCGGTGCATCGATTTGCTCCCACATAATGCAGCTGGGAATGAGAGGCGAGAAGGGAAAGAGCCAGGCTTTCTTTTCTTTCCTACCCATTAGCTTCCAGGAAGTCTGCAGAATGCTGCCCTCCGCTGTGCCCAACAACAGGTAAAACCCATCAGAGAATCACGTTGCATTGCAGGATTTTCTGAGGGGAGAAAGCATGTCATGGTGCTTCATCTCAAAAACCTTGCACAATGCCTGCATGTGACAGGATCTCACTCATATTTGTGCAGTTAATGTTTTCCTCTGATGTGGAGGTGCTCTGTGAGACCATAATGGAATGAGAACCATCCTGCCAACTGCCAGAAAATGTGGTCAGAGAGCAGACTGCATGGGAATTTGAGGTACCAATAAAAAGATCATTGGTCGGGCAAAAACCGGTTTGGCTCAGTGGATAGAGCATCAGCCTGCGGACTGAAAGGTCCCAGGTTTGATTCTGGTCAAGAGCATGTACTTTGGTTGTGGGCACAACTCCTGTAGGGGGCATGCAGGAGGCAGCTGATTGATGTTTCTCTCTCATCGATGTTTCTAACTCTGTCCCTCTTCCTTCCTCTCTGTGAAAAAATCAATAAAATATATTATAAAAAAAAAAGATCATTGGTTGGGGTGGCCTTTTTGTCTCTTCCACTTTCTACACTGTCAAGTGATAGAAACCTACTGAGGCAGGAGGTACCTACTTGGCAACAAGGAGTTGTTAGTAAAGGGCAGAAGAACAATGAGATGTGCTTTGCTTTTCATTCTGCTGCACATTATAGTATAAAGAATAAAGAAATTTCTCCGAAACTGAGATTAAATTTATAACATTTTTTGAATAACAGACATATTGGTTTATGTATCTATTTACTTATTTACTTATTGGTCAGGCTCATAATGATTGTTTCCAAGTGTATGGAAAAATTTTACCCAAGTTATTTTTCTAGAAACAATATTAAGGTTACCTCCAAAGGAAAGTCTTCATTAAGGATGTGCTTTTTTGAGAGAATCTATAAAATAATCTTATCTAATAAAATAGTAATATGCAAATTGACCATGCTGTGCTAAACTCACAGGCCATGCCCACCAGCCAATCAGAACAAGTATGCAAATTAACCCAACCAAGATGGCTACAGCCACAGAGAACACAAGAGAGAGGCCTGGTTTGCCCCTGGCATTGGAAGAAGCCAAGCTTCCCGCAAAGTCTGGTAGGCAGAGGTTAAGGCAATAAAGTTTCAATGGCTGTGCCAGGAGAAGGCTTGGCTCCACTCCAGGCTACAAAGTTTCAATTGTAGAAGAAAAATAAATCCCAGATACCAGGCCCTCCACTTGGGTTGCCAGGGGATGTGGCCAGCCTGCAAACCAACACAGGCCCCTCGCCCAGGCCACCCCACACACCAAGGGAATCCCCAACCTGATCCAGACACCCTTCAAGGCAAACCAGCTGGTCCTCACCCATACAGCAGGCCTCTATCCTATTTAATAAAAGAGTAATATGCAGATTGACCATCACTCCAACACACAAGATGACTTCCCCCATGTTGTCACAAGATCTTGCCCTAATGTGGACACAAGATGGCCACCACAAGATGGCCAGCAGAGGACGGTAGTTGGCAAGGACCAGGCCAATAGGGGAGGGCAGTTAGAGGTGACCAGGCTGGCAGAGGAGGGAAGTTGGGGGTGACTGCGCCTGCAAGAAAGAGCAGTTGGGGGTGACCAGGCCCACAGTGTAGGGCAGTTAAGGGAAAACAGGCTGGCAGGAAAGCGGTTAGGCATCAATCAGGCTGGCAGGGGAGTGGTTAGGGGGTGATCAGGCTGGCAGGCAGAAGTGGTTAGGGGCAATCAGGAAGGCAGGCAGTTGGGAGCCAGCAATCCTGGATCAGGCCTAAACAGGAAGTCGGATATTCCTCAAGTAGTCCCAGATTGGAGAGGGAGCAGACTGGGCTGTAGGACTCCCCTCCCCACCTTGCATGAATTTCGTGCACCGGGCCTCTTGTATAATTATAAAGATAATTTTTCATGTTTCTACTACATTTCAAGCTCCCAGAGAGAGCAAAGAAGTTTTTGTCTTTTTTATTTTGCTTTGTGTTTAATTCCATGGCTACAGGAACTAACAGAATAAATAGTTTATGGTTGGTACATGTTAAATGTCTATGAGTGAAAGTGGGATAAGGGATTTAGGAGTGGTGGGTGGGTGAATGGATGGATGGATAGATGGGTGGGTGGATGGATGAACTTATAGTGAGAAAGGAGAGCTACGGATTAGTCATCTTCTCCAAAGAATCTCTGTTATAAATGAGCCACTTTTCCTAAGGAAAATAATGCCTAAAATGATACAGAATATAATGAAAAACTCTACAAATTATTAAATATTGATCATGTGTTGAAGTTAGGCTGTGAAGTACTCTGGGCCTCAAATGAGCATCTTTAGATTTTATCTTATTGGTTGGAAATTAAGTGGCAATTGAGGAATTTTCAACACGTTTATTAGTATATAAGCTGATTGCATTAAGATAATGAACATACCCAATCCTCATTTTTTTTGGAATCTCCCCCATTAATCTGTCCCCACTGCAGGTCCCAGGCAACCATTGATCAGATTTCTGTCACTATAAATTAGTTTGCATTTCCAGTATATAGATGAAATCAGATGGTATATACTTCTTTTCAGTTGGCTTCTTTCACTCAGCATAATTATGTTGATGTGTACCCATGTGCTTGTGTATATCAATTAGTCCATTGCTCTTACTGATGAAAAATATTCCTTTGCATGACAATTACAGGTGAAGCTTCAGTGTATATGTGTATACAAGAGTATATATGGACATGTTTTCATTTCTCCTTGGTAAACATCTAGAAATAAAATGGCTGGATCATAAGGTAAGTGTATATTTAACTTCTTTAAAAAACTTCCAACTGTTTTTCCAAAGTGCTTGGACCCTTTAACATTCCCACCAACAGTGAATGAAAGTTGCAGATACTCTACCTCTTCACCAACACACATGGTCAGTCTTTCAATTTTAAACATCCCAGAAGTGGCCCATGGAATCTCATTGTTTCGGTTTTAATTTCCTTTATGATGAATTAGAGGCCCAATGCATGAAATTTGTGCAAGAGTAGGCCTTCCTTCCCCTGGATGCTGGCACTGGCTTCCCTCCAGCACCCAGGACCTGGATTTCCCTCTTTTGGCTTCCCTCGCTGCCTCAGCTTTGTCCAGAAGGTCGTTTGGAATGACATCTGGTCTAATTAGCATATTATACTTTTATTATTATAGATAATGTTGAGAAACTTTTCATATATCTCTCATGGTGCAAATATTTTATTCATTTATTTTCATGGCATTGCATTCCTAATATTTAGTTTCTGAGATGAAAGAACAAATTTATATTCCAGAAATAAATTGTTTATCTAATATTTGATATAAAAATATGTTCCTCTGGTCTGTGACTTGTCTTTTCACTCCAACCTTTTGAAGGAAAGTTCTTAACTTTTGATGAAATTCAAATTTACTGATTTTTTCTTTTACAGATGATATTTTTAGAATTATATATAAGCAACCTTTGGTTTATCCAAAGCCATAAAAAAATTTCTTCATTGTGTCCTTTCAGAAATGTTATAGTTTTAAGTTTTACTTTATGATAGATATTGACTTATATTTGCATGTGGCACAAAGAATGGATTGAAGTTCATATCTCTACAAGTGAACAAATGCCCAATTGTCCCAGCATGACTTGTTGATATGACTATCTCTCTTCCACAGCATTGCTTTTGTACTTAAGAAAATCAAATGACTAAATATGTGTGAATCTAATTCAGGATGCATTGTTCTGCTCCGTTGATTTGTCTATCTTAAGCAAAAACCAGATTATCGTGATTACTCTAACTTTATGGTATATATTGAAATCTGGGAGTCAAATCCTTGGACATTATTCCTATTTACCAAAGTTATTTTAGGCCTTTTCTGTCCTTTGCATTTCCATGTGAATTTTAGAATCAACTTTCTGTAGTTAAAACAAAAATTGAGAGGTTATGGTATATATAGCACATTTAAAAGTATGTACACCTGTGTGTTCTAACCTTGGAAAATGACATATTTGCATCACTAAAATATCCTTTTGGTATGGATGACTTTTTAGCTGTTTTGGAAAGACATTTTTTTCCTTGGCTAAGTTATACTGCAGCAATACTAACTCCAAATATCTACAGCCTACAATAATATCTTATTTCCTCCAAGGCTATTTGTCTATCATAAGTTGATTATGGCACTGTTCCATGTTGTTTACATTTTCAGAACTGGCCCAAAGGGAGCCACCTTGTTTAGGACAGTGCAAGTCTTAAAACAGAGAAAGGAAGATACAACCACTTTAAATTTTGCTGGGAAATCATATGTCACATCCATTCACATTACATAGGCTAAAGCCAGACAGATGGACAAAACTGATATCCATGAAATGAAAAAAAATTCTCCCAGTGAGAGGAAACCATAAGAAAGGGGATATAATTATTTTTAACAGAGCACAATCTACCACAGATACTAAATAACTCTTTAAATAACCACTTTTAGAATGATGTGTCAACTTATAAATGGACAGGCTTAATTTAATGCACAATAAATTTTTTATGGGAAATATTAAAGTACCCATTCATTTTGCCTTGTGTGGATATGTCTCTATCTCTTCCCAACCTCACACCTCTTGATTCTAGTCAAGAGACTTTAGGGCTACTTGGACTTCACAGCTTAGTGTCATGCCATGTATTTCTGGGGGAAGTGGCAGTATTATTCCTATATCATTGTTTTTCCAACCCCCCCTTTCCCCTTTTCTTCTATTATTTAATATTTGCTCAGAGATATGCACAGACAATTTACAAACATGTAATTCAGTAAGAAACCAATGCCCCCTAAATAGATTTAAACCTAAGTGGAAATAGAGAAGTTGATTATCTGTTATCCAATAGGATAATTATCATAAAACAGTCATTAATTAAGCATTCAGTGTGCCAGCCATACTTCTAAATGGCTTACCTGCATTTTCTCATTTAATGCTTCTATTAAGTAGATAACACTGTTATAATATGAATAACAATGAGGGAAAGCTGCACTGAGGTGTTAAATAACTTGTCTAAGAACTCACAAATATTTTAGTCTTTTTTAAAAAATATATTTTATTGACTTGAGAGAGGGAGAGGAAGCAAATCTAGCAGCAGATTAAGAGGATTATACATCATATCTAAATGGGATTTATTCCAGGTGGTAAGAGTTGTAACAAGAAATCATTCAATATACTTCATGATGAAAACTGAACAAATTGAAAATAGATTGGAACTTATTTTACATGTTAAGGGGGAAGAATTAACTTAGTGGGGTGATCACTGTGTAAGTTATATAAATGTCTAACCTCTAGGCTGTACACCTGAAATGAATATAATGGTGCATGTGAACTATAATTAAACTATTCTTAAAATTGTTTAAGTTAAAATAATTTTTAAAAAGCAAACAGCAAAAATAAAATGTTAACGGGCATTTTAAAAAAAACACCCACAAATAACACCATATTCAAAGGTAAAAATTAAAAGCTTTTCTCCTAGATCAGGAACAAAACAAGGACAGCTGCTCTTACTAGCATATCTCCTCAACATCATATAAAGGCTCTAGCCAGAAAAATTAGAAATGATAAAAAAAAAAGGCAGCCAAATTGGAAAGAAATAAAGTTATATTTATTCCCATTTGATATGGTCTTATATAACAAAAATCCCAAAGAACCCACAAAGCTCTACTAGAGCTAATAAATTAACTCAGCAAAGTTGCAGGATACAAAATCAACACACAATATCAGTTTTATTTCTATACACTAACAATGACTAATGCAAAAATGAATTTAAGAAAACAACTCCACTTCTAATTGCATTACAAATTGTGATATTGTCTTCAAGGTAGACATATATCAATGGAATGGAACAGAGTCCAGAAATAGCTTCCTTCTAACTAAGAGCCAATGCTAGTTGAGTATACATATAAACCTGAGAATTTCTGCATTGCGAAGACTGCAATATCAAAAGCTTTTAGCAATAGATGAAACCATAATATCTATATTATCTTTTCATCCAATAACTTACAACATGTGCTGAGCTGAATCCCATAGTTTTGAAGAGATGCCTTGAAAGCTGTCTAGGCAGATAAGGAAGGGAGAGATAAATCATCATGGTTCTGTCCCACCACAACCACTTCAGTCAAAGTAGCTCCATTCTCTTCTAGTTTGTTTATTGTATCTTCCTAAAAAGTTTTGGTAGACATGTCAAAATGCACATAATTTTTTTTTAAATTCAGTATTTCCTAGAGTTTGAAGAGATTGAACAGAAGTGTATGTCATATTTGCCTTTAATCCTGATTATATTATTTTTGAAAAAAATAAGATGGATGCCTTCCACAATTTTCAGTGAACTTAACTCTTTTTAAAAAAAATATATTTTATTGATTTTTTTATAGAGAGGAAGGGAGAGAGATAGAAAGTCAGAAACATCGATGAGAGAGAGACATTGATCAGCCGCCTCCTGCACACCCCACTGTGGAGATGTGCCCGCAAGCAAGATACATGCCCCCAACTGGAATCGAACCCGGGACCCTTCAGTCCGCAAGCCAATGCTCTATCCACTGAGCCAAACCAGTCTCGGCTGAACTTAACTCTTGTAATGATGCAAACATAGTTATGATGTAGGTAGTGCAATTAGTGGGATTTCAAAAGAAACGCCGAGATAGAGAAAAATGGAACCAGCAGCTGAGCAAAAAACCAAACTCAAGTTTATCTCACTTCAAATTCAGGATTCTCGGTAGATTTGCAGCTCTGTCTCAAGAGCTTAGTATATTTTACCCTGGAATGAAATCTTCAGAAAGCTTAGGAACAGGGTATGAAAAATAGAATGCTGATACTTAAAACTGGCTAACGCCTACCTTGGTCTTATGGATTTTCTAAACATGATTCACTACAACATAGGTTCTATACTGGTTTGAAGGATGTTACCCCCAAATTCATGTCTGCCAAGAAGTTGTGAATGTTTAGAAAGAAATCAAGTTAAGAGAATGTTAGAGTGGGTTCTAAATGCAATAAAACTGGTGTCCTTATAAGAAGGACATAGAAACACAGATATACATGGGAGAAAGACCAAGAGGTGTGTTAACCTAAAAATAAAAAGCCAAAGTGAGAAACAACAACTGTTTATTAGGAATAAAAAAGAATTGCAATCTGGGGTATACATCTAGGCCAGCGGTTCTCAACCTATGGGTTGCGACCCCTTTAGGGGTTGAACAACACTTTCACAGGGGTCGGCTAAGACCATTGGAAAACACAGATACGATTCATAACAGTTGCAAAATTACAGTTATGAAGTAGCAACAAAAATAATTTTATGGTTGGGGGTCACCACAACATGAGGAACTGTATTAATGGGTCGCGGCATTAGAAAGGTTGAGAACCACTGATCTAGGCATAAACACAAACTATGTCCTGATTATGGAATGAAGGCAAGAGATGATTTTATAAGAAAAGGAAGGGATATAAATAGATGAATAGAAGAAAGGAATTTCTATTGGTACTATAAGCTAAGTTACTCTTTCGCTGTACATGGCTGGTTACTGATTCTAAAGAATGTCCTTAATTATCAGTCCTGCGGTAAGGAGGTCTGCTTTCCTGTCAGTTTTACAAAGGTGGTTTGTAAGACAATGTTGGTGTGGTCCAGTCCAAAGGTTCTTTTGCCCAGTTCAAACATTCCAGAGGTTCAGGGAACAATACGTGCAAGGCCTTTCCTCTGTGATGGCGGTTCTGACTTTATTTCGAAGTGGTTTTGTTTATATTAATTTTCTCAGAAAACAGAGGCAGAGATTGGAGTGGTACAATCCAATTTCCCTGATATCAAAAGGACACCAGGATTTTCTGCAACTACAGAAGGCAGAAGAGGCAAGGTCACCTATAAACTTTAGTGGGAACTTGACCCTGCTGACATCTGGATTTTACACTTCTAGCCTATAAAACCACAAGACAGTACATTTCTGTTGTCTTAAGCCATGTTTAGGGAGAGTCTCTAGTTTTATTCTCAACTCAATGGTCCCTGATTAGTATTGGTTTCCCTATATCAGAGGTCAACAAACTCACTAGTTAACTGAGCCAAGTATCAACAGTACAATGATTGAAATTTTTTTTGAGACCCAAATTTTTAAAACTTAAACTTCTTCTAATGCCACTTCTTCAAAATAGACTCGCCCAGGCCATATTTTGTGGAAGAGCCACACTCAAGAGGCCAAAGAGCCTCATGTGGCTCACGAGCCGCAGTTTGCCGACCATGGCCATAGACTATCAGGAGAGGAAAGTTCTTAGCAAATGTAAATAACGTTGACCTAAAATCTTATTCTCAACATCCCAAACTGAGACCTTGTGCAAGTTCTTACTCCCTCTAGACCTTTTCCCTGTTCTATGAAAGGGGAGTCATTTCTCTGCGTTTACTAATGTTCAAAGGGATAGTGAACATCTAACGACAAAATAATTGTGAAATGTTTTGAGAAGTCTGCAAATAGTCAATCCATTGTCATAGATGACTGTGGAAATACAGATCCATCTAATTATTTTATTTTTCCATGTTTGCAAGCTAGAATCTTCAAATACAGGGTAAGGATACCAAATGGCTATTTCCTTTCCAAAATGTAAGCTTCCATCCTTTTCCTAACTTAACAGTAGAGCTATAAAAGAAAAATTCCATGCTCTGCATTTCTAGTAACTTAACTTCTTAAAGCTTCCATCACTTCAGGAAACTAACAACAACAACAACAACAACACACACACACACACACACACACACACACACACACACACACACACCATTATAACCCTCAAAGTAAGAATTAAAAATTGCCCTTCATCATTGAGTTAAATAGAAGAATTAACTATTTTGAATACAATTAAGGCAGGTGGCCAGTAATTTGCTTGTTTGTTCTCAATTGAATTCCTTGCCCTTTCTTTTCTCTGCTTCTGGGAGGGCAGATCCCAGAAAACCACAGAGGTGTTAGGAGAGCCAGCAGGAATCCCTGGAGGCTGAATAAAGAAAAAGCAGGAGAGAAGAGCCCAGGCATTTCTTCTGCTCTCTTGGCCTTGGCCACTATCTCAAGCAAGGACTGTGCTTTCTCTATGGCTTTAGCAGTTCTGCCTCCACTGACCCAATTCCTCTTTCCATGGGCCAGAACCTGTCTGCCAGATCCTTGAGATTCTAGCTGCCAACGTTTTATCCCTGGTCCTGCTCTGGTAACTCAGCCTCCACCCATCTTATCTCCAGCCCTAGAGGTAGGAGTGACTTCCCAGGGTTTCTAATTTCAGTTTTCTCTTTCCCTTTGTTCTTTCATCTCTGCCAGCATTTTTGTAACCAATTCCCTATATGAATGTCTCTCTATCTAATTTACCTGGCACAGTTTTTGTTTACCTGGATGGACCCTTATTGAATTAGCAAGTTAAATTATTTTGTCTCTGCATGGGAGAAGATATAAACATTTCCACATTTTCCTGACTCTCTAGCCCTGGAAAAGATTGATTGCCCTTGTTATACTACATAGCATAAAAAAACTACAGCCACTCAATAATTTACCTTGATATAAAGGTGTGTAACAGTGGGGGCCCATGAATATGTCTTTAGTTTTCTCCTTTTTCTAGAGTGTGTTTAGAGAGTATTTGTAAAAACAATTTTTTACCAGAGGCTTCAAGGATGGTTGGTGGGCAATAGAGAAGAAGAAATGTACAATATGTTCAATGTTGCATGGGAATTTGGAATATTTCTGCATATAATCAGAGTGCACTCTCAGTCCTTCTAACTGGTGAACTTTCTTACCCTACAAAAATCTGCTCAGATATTATTGCTAGCTGGTCACAAAAATTCATATTCTCCTCTTCTTCATAGTTACACAGTTATTTTATGTTTCTCAACTTCAATTTAGGGTCCATACTAATTAAATTTCCTCCCTGATATTTTTAAATTAATCACATCTACAAATATTGTTTTTCTAAATAAGGTCACAATTGTGGGTCTGGATGGATATATCATTCAACCCACTACAACAAACTTATGCAATTTATCAGGAGTATAATGTTTAGTCTGGTTCATTTTTAATGGCAAATTACCTCATAAGTGTATTGAGGATAAAGTGTGTTTATACATATAAAGCACTTAAGAGTTCTTGGTAAATGATAAATATTCTTTGCTACTCAGTATTTGCTATAATGAGGAATTACCTTGTAAATAATTATTAATTTCTGTTCTTGGTCACTTAAATCAAAGCCCCATTAATAATATCCAAAGCAAGGGAACATAAAGGCTAATAAACTCTTGTTTATGAAGACAGGGAAGGTACGTAGGCTAGAAAACGCAAATTACTCAGGTACCATGTCCCAAAGCTAAACACAGGGAGTGTGCTTGGACTCAACAGGCCACAGTTTAATAATCAGCTTTTAACAACTACAAGGTAGGCATTCTATATGTATTATTTCTATTAATCCTCAGAATGGTATTATATATAACATTTATATACATACTAGTGGCCCGGTACACAAAATTTGTGCACAGAGGGGGGAAGAGGTTCCCTCAGCCCAGCCTGCACCCTCTCCAATCAGAGACCCCCTTGGGGCATGTTGCAAATGCCAATTTAGGCCCAGTTCTAAATTGGCAGTCGGACATCCCTCTTGCAATCTGGGATTTCTGGCTCCTAACTGCTCACCTGCCTGCCTTCTTGATTGCCCCTAACCCCTCTTGCCTGCCTGCCTGATCACCCCCAACTGTCCTTTCCTGCCGGTCTGATCTTGTTCCCAACAGCCCTCCCCTGACAGCCTCATCTTGCCCCCAACTACCCTCCTCTGCCAGCCTGGTTGCCCCCCACTGCTCTCATCTGCTGGCCTGATCTCACCCCCAATTACCTTGCTGGCATGGTTGTCCCCAATTGCCCTCCCCTGCTGGCATGATCTCACCCCCAATGGACCTCTCCTGCCAGCTAGATCCCACCCCTAACTGCTCTCCCTTGCCTGAAAGATCTCCCCTAACTGCCTCTGATTGCCTGATTGCCCATAACTGCCCATCCCTGCTGGCCTGCTCTCACCCCTAACTGCCCTCCCCTGCCAGCCAATTTGGTTCTGATTGGTTGGTTCCTATTCTAGTCAGCATCAAATGCTCTACCTCCTATGGAGCCATTGGCTCCTCACAGTTCACCCAGACTTGGTTCTGATTGGTTGGTTTCTATGCCAGTCAGTGTCTTCGAGCTTATCTCTGGGCCTGATAAGAGAATGGCGGGACTGATCAGCAGCCCCCACAGAGGCCCAGAGAGAAACAGAGGTGTGGCTGCTAGTGAAGCCTGGAGAGAAAAAGAGAGGAAATGGCTGATAGATAGCTACCACGGAGGCTGTGGATCAAACCCTGCCTCCCTCTTCAGGCCTCTCTCCAGGCCTGATCTGCAGCCTCCTCAGCAGTCAGTGCTGGGTCATCACAGCAACCCAGCACTGACTGTAGAACTGATTTCCAGTGTTTGGTTGAGCTTTTGGTTGGTCGTTATAGACCCTGTGTTTTTAGATATTACAATATGTAATGCAATAATATAATCAATATTTGATTTCATTTTTAAAATACTAATGTTACAAATGATAAGACTCTTAGCACCTGAAACCTATTAAGTTTCAGGCCAGGATTTTAGCTAAGGTTATCTGACTTTAAAGACTATAGTCTTTGCCCTAGCTGATTTGGCTCAGTGTATAGAGCATTGGCCTGGGGATGGAAGAGTCCTGGTTTCAATTTTGGTCAAGGGCATGTACCTTGATTTCAGGCTTAATCCCTGGTCCTGGTCAGGGCATATATAGGAAGCAACCAATCAATGTATCTGTCTCTCTCACATCAATGTTTCTTTCCCAGTGTGTCTCTCCCTCCTTCCCACTCTCTCTAAGACTCAATGGGAATATATCCTTGGGTGAGGATTAACAAACAAACAAAAAAATTGTAGTCTTTTTTATCTGAACTACTCTATGGATATTAGAGCCAAAACCTAAAACATTCTCAGCAATCTGGAATACAAGGGAAAAGCTAAGAAATATATATTATACCAAGCTTAAATGCAACATTTTATACCAGAATTAAAAATATAGCATAATTATCAGAGAAAAAAATATGTGCGTACATGGCACAAAAAGGACCAATGGGCTCTCTAGTCTATTGCAGTCATAATGTTAATAAACAATCTGGTACAGCTACCAAAAAGAAATGTGAGCATTTTCTACAGTTTCCACAACAAGCAAGGTGGTAACTCAACTTTATTCTGCAATGGTTCAGGTCACATCCAGAATTTTTATTCAATTTTGGAGCATTATGTTATCTGAGGAACTTTGAAAAGCTAAACTGAGTAGAGGAGTGATCATCAGGATGAAGGGATAAAAAACACCCCCCCCCATCCTGATGTCTGCCTTACTCATCTCACTCCATAGTTAGGGTAACAGTCTCTCAACTGGGCTCCCTGCCTCAGTCCAGCCTCATCATGCATTATCCATCTACCTGTGGCAGAGTGATCTTTCTAACAAATGTACCATGTTCCATCTGGCTGCAGTCCATCCCAAAGCCTTCGGAAATAACATTGAGATCACCCAATAAAACTTCAAAAGTCTTCAGGTTCTTGTACCCACTTACTGCTTCACACACACATACACACACACAACACACACACACACACACACACACACACACACACACACACACACACA
>JAAGEH010000040.1:20111872-20145023 GCA_011751065.1 Lasiurus cinereus
CACACACACACACACACACACACACACACACACACACACACACACACTCCCATAGCTGGGTCTTGCTGATTCTTACCTCTTATCCTTTGGGCATTCAGCTGTTTTTGCTGGATCACTTTCCTACTTCTAATTTTTGCTCTAACCACCCCTTGCCTGCTAAAGAATGCTCACTGTTCTAGGCTTCCCTTTATCCCTCCTTGACAACCCTGCTCCAGATTTAGGGTTTCTTGACCCCTCGTTTATACTCTTAAAGCCCCCTGAGCATCCCTGTCTCAGCACACATCATACTCTGCTCTCATTGCTATTACCTGGTTTCTCTAGTTGATAGAAGATTATATGAAAAAAAAAGGAAGTTACACGAGAAGAGGACAACCTTTGCTTTCTTACTATTTTACCTCCACTACCAAATACAGTACTCAAATACAGCCATTTAGGGTAAAAGCAAGGGAGCACAAGGGCTAATAAATTCAGCAGTACACGCTGATTTTTCCACTGGAACCAGAAAGCAGAAGTTGGACTTATACATGGAAGTGAACTGAAAGTAAATTTTCATTCAATGCAAGAAAGAACTTCAAACAATTAGAACAATCTCAAAATGTGGCTTGCTGGTTGAGAAATAGGGAGTTCTCTGTTATTGAAAATGTTCCACTTGAAAGGCTGGGCCACAGAAGGCTAATAGGATTCACTTTAAATGCCAACTAGATAAATTGGTGGAGTTTTCTAGAGTTGAGCTGTGTTGAAAAAGAGACTGAGAGTCTATGTGAGACAAGGAGAAAAAAATTATGCAATCAATTATTAGTGTCTGTCAGAAGCTTTCTTAGGACTGAATGAAATACGTAGTAATGCTCCATATTTGCTTCTACACACACACACACACACACACACACACACACACACACACAAATGTGCATATGCACATTCTGTTAAAAAATGAGACTTTTAATAGAAAGTATCATTTCCTGTCTGGAGTCTCATATTTTGTTGTGTGTTTTTTTTTGTTTGTTTGTTTTGAGTTAATGAGGATAATTAATGTCCATTTTCTCTTTTGTTAAATGGACAGTGGGTTGCTTTGTTAAAATTGGCATATCTTGGTTTATTACTGTTTTTTACTTTATTTGGCAAAAAAAAAGAAGCAGGTATATAACTGTGGACAAAGTTATATGCTAGGAATCCATGGATTCAAAGGTATACACTATACCTGGGGCACCACACCCAACAGGATTAGTGTATCTTACTAAATAATGGCCTCAATAAGACACATTAAAGTAAGTCTCAACACATGATATTTAAATTCTGCAATTGTTAGAAAAAGAGATCAAAGTTCCCATTATCATGGTTAAGACTCCAAATGCCCCAGTACTGGAGAGGAAACAGAAAACAGAGAGGTCAGACAAGGCAAATAAATTGCCCAAGGTCACATAGCTAGTAAGTAGATGAACCAGGATTCAACCCCCAAATCTGTACTTGTCTACACATCATGCTGCTTCCTTTCTTGATGTTGGCTAATTCAATCCTGAGACTAGAAATCAAAGACTTTTATTTGTCCTAGAAGTAGAAGTTAATGAAATCCTTGACTTCACACATGACAGCACAGAAAAACAATATTCGTCTGACAATAATAACTAGTATTTACTATTTAGTATGTATCCAGGCTGTGTGTTGTATCTGCATGCATGCATTTAATGCTCTCAGCAAGCAAGAGAGGAGTCTATTTATTTTTCCCTCTGAAGAGTCTAGCTGCTGGAGCCAGTTTATTAACCACCCAGGCCTTCACAGTTCACTGTCCTCGCATCAACCCAGCTTCCAGACTTCAATGCAGAACAGACATTAGTAGCTCACCAAAGAGAACTGTGCTGAGAATCAGCAGCGCAGCTAATAAACTAGCCCCTCTTTTAGGACTTCAAGATCTTTATTTAATGTGCAAAATGCAGAGACCCAAAGTGGTTCCTCAATACCCTGGGGCATTTGGAGTCTTAACCATGATAATAGGAACTTTGATCTCTTTTCCTAACAATTGCAGATTTTTGGGTCTTTCCAAGCTCTGCTTCTTCAATTCAAGGATTCCACCTACCTTTGCCATGTTTTATCCCCAGTATCAACCAAACCTAAAATTCTCTTACTGAGGCAATTGTAGGTTTCACCAAAATGTGTATTGCCCAAATCCCAGAAATCACTACCCTTCATTACCCATGTGCACTATCTTAAAATCACTGTTTTATTTCTTGTATTTAATTTTGTATTTGTTTTAGGTAGAGCGATAAATCTGATCTTGGCGAGAAGCAAAAATCTGGAAACTCATTTATAAGGTGCTCTCAGCTTAGCTATGTGTAACCTTGATTCTTCAGAGAAAAGGGCCATGACTTAGTCAATGCTTTGTCAAATATAGGTGACCCTAAATTCCCACTAGATAACATCTTTCCTTATTATTTTGCCCTCTCTGTCACCATTGTGTCTGCTTTGCCTGGATTTCTGCCTCAGTTTTCCTCTCTTCACTTCCACTTTCCCGGTAGTCCCCTTCTCTGAAGCCACTGAGACAGAATTCTACCTTTTCCAGCCAGGCCACTCCCCTTGCCCATGTTGCTTGTGATCCATATTTATAATGGGCTGTTTCTGGGTGCTCAGTTGTTGCTAGGTGGCTTCTTGTGCTATTCCCTATACAACATACTCATTATTTCCAGGTTAAGTATTCCTAGATATGACTTGTGTACCCCCTTTTTGGAAATCCATAGATATCGATTCTTACCAAATGAAGACAGAGTTTGTTATAATGCTCTGCACCCTTGAGCTAAATCTTTATCTCCACTGCTCTGCATATGATCCATTCCCAGCAACATGTGGTTATGAGGATCCAGCATACCTTAACTCCCAACTAAGGACCCTGACAACTGTGAGTTTTGTCCTTGGAGAAAAATATTTACATACAGAGAAATTCCTGTCAAAGTTTTACTCAGTTGTCTAGTTAAAAGTTCTTTGGCTAAACTAAATTTATGGGCGGGGTGGGGGTGAGGGGGGACAGGAATAGAACAAGCAAACAGGCAAAAAACAAACAAAAAAAAAACACACACACACACACAAAATAAGGCCAGCAAAGTTTAATTGAATTTCCTAACATCACAGAGCTAATTAATATTAGAGGCAGTTCTTTTGGCAAGCTGTTTATTATTGATATTGATCCTGAAGGAGGACCTTTCTTTCCCTCCCCTTGCCAATCCAATTATTGTGGCCCTGTCCTTTTTTTTCCCCTCAAATAGGGACATTTTTCTTAGAGATTTTGTAAGATGCCTTTTAAGCCTTCCTCTTATAATATAACAATATATAAGGAGAATAGACAGAGACCCTTGGTTTCTATTTTTTTTAATTCCTCCCTTGACCCTGCCACAAACACTGTAATCTTTATTCCAAGTTACCTAATTTGTACATACCAGAAGAAGCCAGATGACTTATCCTATAAACCAAGGTCTACAGACCAATGTGTGTTTTTTTAAATTGAGTAAATAGACCCATTGGGAATCCTTGATTTTCTTTTTTCTCCATGGCAGCATGGTTGAAGATCCCTAAGATGCATAACTATTGCCTGCACAGAGTTGCTGTGATCAGCATAGGGAGATTCATCCCAGGCCAGGGTCTTACTTACTGCCTTGAGATTGAAGAAGCAGCTTTAGCCCCAAGGGCACAGTGAACAGGAGTTGGGTGGTGGCTCGCAGTGACTCCCCACCTGCAGGAAATCTAGTAGAATTCAAAGCAGCATAAACACCATAGTTCTCCTATCCCTTCCTGCCAACTCCTACCTCATTACCTGAGTGTTCAAAATTTAGAAAAAGTGGGAAGATAATCCCCAATGTTCAAATAAGAAGAAGAAAGAGTTGGTCCTAAAACCTATTGTCTCTTCCCTGGCATCTTATAGCTAAGCTGCATATATTTAGGGTCCACTCAATGTAGAACTGCTCAAACAAGTCACAAATGTCCTTAAGTCCTTACTTTTGACAAACATTGCAAAAAACACTAAGGTGTTGGTGAGGTTATGAGTGGAAGTTAACATTAGATCCATATTAAAGAAATTAGCTGGGATATTAGAATAAAAATAAAGCAATTATGAACTAAATGACAAAGTTATTTAATCTTAAGTAAATAATAGGAATTCTCTATCACACACACACACACACACACACACACACACACACATAATCACAAATAATTTAAAAGATTTACTGCCTGTTAGTCTCGTTCATTCCTTCTCTTTTGTCATTTTTTAATTTATTTAGGATTAATCTTGGCTTCTGTAGCATCAGGACTTGGAAACCTTATTTATTAATATTCCTCAAACATTGGCAATAACAACAAGAGTTATAATGGCACAAGCACCAGCAATGTGTCAGGTACTACCTACATCTTTTAAAACACCTATAACTTGATAATAGCTAAGTCAATATATTAGCCCATTTTTCAGCCAAAGAAACAGAATCTCTTTTCCAAGGTTATAGTGCTAGCAGGTGGTAGAGAGGTAGGACTATTTAATACTAATGTCCTTGCTTTTGCAGTTACTAGAATTACAGCTGAGTCTAAATTATTCCTGTTTGCTTGGTTCTCCCAACTCCAAGGGTGGTCATCATTATTATAATCTTGGAGCTGCTTTAAAGACACAATGGCCCTGTAGATTCAACCACAGAGCAAAAAAAGCAAACAAAGTAGAGTTGTTTTCAGCTTTTATGTGGGTTGTTTCATCCCCAGAGTCCTTTGTGAATATTAAACAATGAATCCCCGGTCCTCAGCACTGGGGGAAATGAAGGTTTCCATGAATGCTGACGAATGCCCATTGCTGTTGGTGCCATCTCACCTTTCAGACTGTGCTTCTAAAGCCTGGAAGCCTTGTCATATAAATGAAGCACATGTTCCTATCTCTCCCAGGTGCATGAAGGAGGTGCTGGGATGTGTAAAGACAGTGTATTTTAAGTACCTTTGAGGAATTAAATGCTTTGCTGGTTCTGCTTCCTGAACACACACACACACACACACACACACACACACACCTGTACACACACACACACAGATGCTGATGGTGTGTATATGTGTATATTGCAGGACACTTGTTATAGACAAAATGGCAAAGAGAGATGGCATCTCTGTTGTAGCTGAAGTCATAGCTAAGTTGTACAGTTCTCTCGGGTAAGCACATTTAATTGCTAACTGAAAGTTTGGTGGTTCAAACTCACCCAGGGGTAATATTCTGATTGATTGATTGATTGATCAATTTTCAGAGAGAGAGATATTGTCATATGGACAAGTTTTGAGCAGGGTGAAACTAAAGGCAGAGGGAGGAAATGGGAAATTGTTACAAAAACGCAGTGGGGAGCTGAATCAGAGTGATATCCCCACACACGTGCAGTGAGATGAATGCAGTCCAGCTCTGTGTATCAAAAAGCAGTCAGCATATGTTCTGAGAGAAACTTCAACATGTGGGGGCTTCAGCTGCATTCAAACTTGAATTACCAGGCTCAGTAAATTTACAATATGCTTCCTTCATCCATTCCTATCCCCTCATTCCTCAGATCAATAAGATAACTAAATAATTAAACCTTAAAATGCTTCCAGGATATGTTTGTTGTTGAAACACATCTGCTCCATGTTGGAGGAGCCCATCCCAGCAGATGTTCCTTTGCTTTGGCTTGTTTGTTTATCTATGGAAATGAATATCCTAAACCTCCTCCCCTGCTAAGCTTAATAAAAAGGAGTCTTTTCCACACTCATCTTCGTCACGATACCCCTTGTGGTCCTTTATCAAGCCATGAAGGACATATGCTGTGCAGCTAATTGTTATTATTTCTTTCTCCTACTGCAATGCATTAACTCAAGGGAAGGCCATCTTCAGCACAGGCCCTACAGCAGGGGAAGCAATCTGCACACAGCATTCTCTCCCAAAGAGAATGGTCTTTGTAGTTGGATGAAAAGATGCTAGGAAAGAAAATAAGTATCACATGATCTCACTCATATGTGGAATCTAATGAACCAAATACACTGATGATCAAAAATAAACCCAGAATCATAGAAGCATGAACAGACTATTGAACCTCAGAGGGAAGGTATAGGAGGGTGGGTGGAAAGAGATCAACCAATGAACTTGTATGAATATATGCATATCGCATAGACACAGACAATGGGTTGGTGAGGACCTGGGAGGGAGTTGAGGGTAGAAGAGATGATTGAGGATGGGAGCTGGCTGGAAGAGATTAATGTAATACTTTCAATAATAAAGATTCTTTAAAAAAAGTTCAAACTTTTTTTTTTAAAGAAAAGATGCTAGAAACCAGGACTCCGAATAGACCCTGTCCTGTCTCATTAACCCTGGCATAATTCAGGCTATTCTTTGAGCAATTACTTGAAGAAATTCCATTAAAGTGTTGCCCACCAAAAACAAGGAGATGGAAAAACACACAATGAATTGAGATGCCATTGTTTGATGATAAACCAAAAACTGAACATTCTTGCAGTCTGGAGAATATTGGGAGCAGCACAGAATAAGGAGCCAATAGGATTTAACACTATCTATGAAGATCATGAATAAACATTTGGAGAGGTTCACAGTCTCTGAATTTAATAAAATCCTGGTGAAAGAGTCACTGGGGAACTCTTAGAAAAGGTATGGAAATGATCAGGCTTATATGGACTCAATGAAATGATGTAACCAAGTCATCTTTGAAACCCAGATGGAGGAAGAAAAAGGAAATTTAAATTAAAGTCTCATCTGGTACAGCTGAGCAGCATGAGAGGGGCTATTTTAAAATTATTTGCATCTATCACAAGATTGAAACCAAAACAATATAGGTGTGTATCTTTTCCTTTAGGGTGAAATAAACATTTGACTCATAAACTTTATTTTGCATGGCATTTAATTTCACTAAGCCCCCAAACCTGATCTTTTATTCACAGTTGCATTTCTTTAGTAGTTTAGTAGTTTATTGTATTATAAAAAGAAGCTAGTTTACTTTTTGTCCCTGTGGGAAGAAACCTTTTTATTTTTTCTATTTAAATGTTTGTAGAATGTTTTCCTCCAAAGTGAACTATATATTTCCACCAGGATCCGTCTAGTGTGTGGCTCTTTGGTTTTGCTTAGCATACACCTCTTTTTATCTGTGTCCTTAGGACACCAGTTTAGAGATCTCGCCTCTTAAATATTCCATCACCACTTTAGTTGCATTTGTAAATTTCCCTTATCAGGGCTAGCAATTATCCAAATACTGGCAGTTTATTCTCTTTCCTAGTCTTGAGTTATCATCTGTTCTTCTGTTACTTGTCTTCATCCTCATGTTTTTGTTTCCTCAGGTTTTCTTCTGCCATTCTTATTTGACTCTCCACATTTTTTATATTTTCACCTCCATTTGCATCAATTGTGGTCTGCAATTTTATTACTATAATCTTGGTATTTTTGAACTTTTTTTTTTTTAAAAATCACTCAACTTTGTTTTCATCCCATTCTGTTGCTCTTTGATTTTAGACTACTTTTCCTATGTGACTTTTTGTTCCTATTTAATGGATACTTTTTTCCTGATTTATTTGAACAAATATTCAATTAAAATTTGTCTTTGGATTGCAATATATCTCTTTCAAAAACATGTTCTTCCTATATTTTCCTCTTTTGTAATTTTTATATGCCCTTTTTTTAATTCTCTTTACTCAGCCTTGAATAAAGTAAGATGTGTCTGTTACAGAGAACCAGAATAATCAAACAATGCTCGGAGAGTTTGGAGTTACGTTTAATAAGCGCAGGTCTAGAGGAAAATGTTTCTCAAATTCTGGGCCCCAACATGCAGAAATTTTCTGTATTTATATGTTTTTGCCTTTTTTGTCTCCAAAATATGGGATGTTTCCCTCCTCTTTGCAAGTTCTTAAAAGGCCCCTATGTGCAGAAACCTTGAGACCTCAACCAAAGGCCTCGTCTGGTGCCAGCACTGACAATTTTGTCTGGGGAAGATTTAATGGCTTCTCTGAAGTGAGAATAGTCTCATTTTTCTTATTATTTAAGCAAGCCAACATTTGCAGAAGCCAAATAGCAAGGTTAAAATTTCAAACTGCAGTTTTTATATAAGATGGGTGCTTCATCTCGAGACTGGGTTTTGCCAATAATGTATGGATATCTCTTAACTCTGCTGCTGCTCAACTGTCTAATGCTGGAGTCTCATTTCAATATACAACTGGGAAAGGCTCCCAACGCACTTTCCTATTTCTGTAAGATATTTAGGTAACATGGATCTATTGTATTGAACTGGGAACCCTTCTGTCTCTACTGCATACATGGCATGGTCTGTCTAATCCCCAAAATGCACTGTTTTTATATATCTTTATATTTGCTTTCACTGTTTACTATTGATTACTATACTTCCCAAATCCTCCTCCACAATTCTTGACATTTTATGTTATGCTCTATTCTTTGGAGGTAGAAGACATAGGAAAGATATCTAATTGATTGGAAAAGTACTATTGAAAATGTAGTTGCCTGGTTTTAATTCAATAGGAACCGGAGTGTCTGCATCAGGACAACACGTGAGATGAAAGAATGCTCTTCCAGTCTTCTGTGAAGCCTACTTTGCACATGAGCATATTTGCTGAAGACTGGGTGGATGCTTTTTGAAACTTTAATGCAACATATTTCTTTGCATTTAAAATGATTAAGAACCCTTTTAAAATTCTGTCTTAATTTTAGGAGGGGTGAGCTTTTGCTCATTCTCTATCTTCATGGGTAGTGGTAGAATGGACAAGGTGCTGTAGGAGCTGTTGCAATGTCAGATGCCATTTTAGTCTGGAAAGCACCCAGCCGTTAGCATCTGTTCAGTATTTGGAACATGGTAGATAGATGGCTTATATACAAATAACCCTTTGGAATATAAGGCATTCTTAATGATGAAGCTAAGTGTATTATAAATCACCCAATTTCCCTAGCATCAGTCTGCATTTTGTTGCTAAACTAAAAGTTTCACAATAACAGTTTTTTTTCATAAAAAAGCTGACTTGCAGTAAAATAATTTTTGTCATTATAGACTTAAAAATGAGAAAACAATAACAAAAAATTTCTTTCTACCTCACACATATAATCCTGACTATGATCCCATTTCTTAGATGAGGAAGACAAGGTGCAGCAAGGAGTAATATGCTCTAGGTGACACAGCATATAAGGGAGAACCTGGGTCTTTAATTCAGACTCAGGTCTGGCTTAATTCAGAGATCAAATGTTTAATACTATGTATATCATCTACCCACAAGAAGTGCTGGAAGGATTTGTCTCCAATGTATTTCTGGTATCCACAAGCATATGGTGCAAAGAAGTCCCTCCCTGGAATCCTTCAAGTCTATAGAAACTCTTATTCTTGCTTGTTATAATCTTTTCTTCCCTTGGGACCTGGCATGAGGGAAAAAGAGACTTAAGGCCATCTAAAAAAAAACAACTCTCCTCTCCACTGCATTTGACCTTCTTCTCTTCTCTAATGTCCAGTTCTTATCTTTGAACCAAGCATGTGCTAATGTTACCAAATCCCGGATTCATACATTGTGTGGATATGGTGCATTTTCTTGCAACAAAACCAATGTTTACTTCACTGCATCTCCCATCCATCACATCTCTAATCTTTGGGTATCAGAATTGTCAATCTGATATGTGAGCAGGGAGTAAGAGTGAATAGATAGGACCAGACCTGAGAATAAAATCCTTTGTAAAGGAAAGAAAAGTGAATGGTGCTTAGGAAGCAGTGATGCGAATCTTCCCCAGAACATCAGATCTGCATCAGAGGTGACACTCTGTCTTTAGAAAAGTCTAGAAGGTACAAATTAGTCGGTGCTCTCATATTATGTACATAGACTTGTCAAACTATTTGCCACCAGCCATTACATAGGCTGTCCTCTGACATTTAAAAGAGATGTACTATTTCTGTATCTTTCATGATCAGTATTTTCATATTAGCACCAGTAGGTTTTAAAGAATATGCCATCATCATCTACCTTGGCAATATGTACACAATATGTAGGCATAAAACATGGGTTCTTTCTTATAATACAATACAAAGAATTAAAATTCTTTTTGCTACTACCCCCCTTCCCTCCCCTTCTTTTTCCCATCTTGTTAAAATAGTTTTTTGTGTTTTTTGTTAAATCCTCACCTGAAGAGTGAGGATATTTTCTTCACTGATTTTTTGAGAGAGTAAAAGGGAGGAGGATGTGGGAGAAAGAGAGAGATATTGATGTGACAGCCACTCCGACGGGTAGCCTCCCACACATGCTGCATGCAATGAAGGAGGGTGGGATTAGACCAGCAATCCAGGCATGTGCTTTTGACCAGGAAACAAATATGCAACTTTATGGTGGGTAGACAAATCCTTTAACCACTGACCACACCAGCCAGGGCAGTTTTTTCTTAATCTTCACTGGATTATATGTTTAGGAATAGGAAGGGGAGAGAGTGAGAGGGAGAGCGAGCGAGTGAGCGGGCGAGAGAGAGGCACTATTACTATCAATTGATCAATTGGTTGCTTCTCATATGCACCCCAACCAGGGGATGGAACCTGCAACCTAAGTATGTGCCCTGACCGAGAACTGAACCTGAAACTTTTTGGTGTGGGAGGTGATGCTCCAACCAATTGAGCAACCTGGCCAGGATGTTTCAATAACTTCTTGCTGTGCTTGAAAGTTTCTATAAAGGTTTCACCTGTATTCTCAAAGCTCATTTTAGACCAGGGACAAATTAAAACCAGTCCTGGGGAAGAACCACTAATTCTCATTAAACCATCACAGGAAACTTTTTAGGAGAAAGAGAGAGAGCTTCTTCTTGGGTCTTTAAATAGTCAATGTGCTATCCATCATGCTTGGGCACTGTCCTGGAGAAGATGCTTCTAAGAATTACACCTTTACTAGCTTTGTCTACATAGTATCATGGAGCTACATGGAGGCAAGAAACAAATTAAATAATAACACCAAAAATCAATTGCTTGGGTATTGGTTTCATATATATTAAGTAAGTGAATGTTTGATTTTTTTAAATTCTAAATTTTAGTTACTGATTTCTTGTTTTATGCCCCAAAGCACCTAACACTATGACTTGTACCTGGAACATCTGCCTGATGAGTACCTATTGAATGAATCACTGCAGGAGTAAAAGTTACACATGGATTTGGGTAGTGATGACATTATATCAAAAGGAGCTGAAGAAATAAAGTCTCTAGACTCTCTTTTACATTGACAGTGCTAGCATTCAGGAAAATGGAATTTCTCTGTTATTTCTGTGTATTAGGGTTTTCTGAACTCCCCACTGCCATATTCCTCCTCACAGCTTGCTTGACAAAGGTAGCGGATGATGGAGAGTCCTTTAACTTGGACGACACTCAAATGAGAACTGCAAGAGTAACATTCTAGTCTTTGTGAGCAGTTCATCCATATATCTAAGTCTACTACTGGTTGCATATGAAACTGGAGCTTTGAGAGATGCAAAGATTTTCCCATTTTACATAATTTCTAGGTGCACAGGGGAACAAAATACTATATTTTGACATTAAAACCACTCTTTACTCTCTACAGTTGCTGTTTCATTGTTTTAAGACTGAGGTTAGCATTTGCCTCTATGTAAAAAACACACTGAGTCCTGGAATATGGTTTCCAGGTTGTTGATCTCAATGACACTTCTTTGAAACTGGCAGCCATTGAGATAGCCTTTCAGGAAACCAAACAGCTAAGATAGAAAAGACTCAAAGAGAAAATAAAATCTGGGCTTTTCGGCAATTCTCTAAATTATTCAGACAGGATCATGAAGAATAAAAGCACAGTAAGGTTCCATTTCACTGTTAATGGATTTTAGCTTGCTTTTAATTCAACAGCAAATGGAAGCATCTATTGTTCTTTGCCTATCCAATATCCCATTATTCTGCTGAAGCATCTTTGGTTGGCTGTATTTATCAATGTTGGCATGGATACAAGTCTAGTAAAATGCAAGATATTTTAATATCATTTACATTTTCCCTCAATTACCATTTAACTCACTTAATACTTGCCACATAGCAAACTTGTCCATGTACCAGATATCAGTTCTCTGGTGTCTTTTTACTTTATAAATAAGATTCAATACTATTTTTCTTAAATGAATTTTCCTAATTCAGTTAAGACAAATAATCTATGTACACTAAAGGGAATTTAGAAAACATGAAAATTCCTAAGTGAATTAAAGACAGATCATTGTATCCAATTATCAGAAACAATAGCAATTAACAGTGTATGACGTATGGCTTTTTTTTTTACTGTGCATATATTTTTCAACAAAACTGAGATTATATTTTCTATTCCAATTTATAACCTGCTTTTTATAAGTTAATAATATACCATAAATAATTATTTAAGTTATTAGAAGTCTTCTAAGAGTTTATTTGTAAAAGCTGATCATTTGGCTCCATAATTTTAAAAACTAATTTTTTATTGTTGACTATTGCATTTTTCTAACTTTCACTTTTTATAACAACATTATTGTGATATTATTGTATAGCAATTGTTATAATTATCTGTATCTGTGTGGAATATTTATGGCTAAAGTTTCAGAAAACCTAACTAATAATAGTGTCTTAAATAATATCAATATTTTTCCAATGTAACAAGACCACTGGAGTTGGAACATCAAAAATTGGTGCAGTGGCTAAATGGCAACAAAGATTAAAAATCTATCTTTTCTCACCCTTGGCCTAGAATTTGATTTTTATTTTTATGATTTTGTGACTCATTGTTTTAATATAGCTGCGATAGGTTCAGAAATCAAGTCTGTACTCAAGGCATGAGAAAATGGAGGTGGGGGCTTGGGGAGAGAATAATTGGTCCAGCAATGGCCAATGATATTTTATTGGCCATATCTGCGAAACATGTCTACTTTAGATGCAAAGAAGCCTGAGAAAGCAAGTATCTAGATCTTCTTATCTCCATATAGAATGAGGTCAAGAAAGAAAGAAGTTGTAAATAGATATTAGACTAGTCAGCCAACAGTGTGTGCCATAATATCTGTAACACAAAATATCAATTTTTATTCCTATAGGAAAAAATTCCTAGGTGAGATAAGCTTAGAACTGATTTTTCCCCCCTCTGATGTAAAAGTAATATATATTCATTGCATAAAATTAGACCTCTAAACCCCTCAAAAAATCATAAAAGAGAAAATGAAATATTTTGTAATTTTATAAGAAGAGATAATCACTTTATCTTCTGACAATGTTTTTATAGATCTAGTCTTTATCTTATGCAAGCTCAGACAACTCTATGTAGAAGCAGGAATTGGGCGTTGCTGTAATTAACACAATTAGTAGTCCTAAGAATCTCTAGATGATGGACAGATGACCTGAAGTTCAGTTCACCAACTGTTTCTAGTATTGTGCTAAATAAAACTCAATATACCCTCAGTAAGTACATTGATTGCTAAGGGGACAGCATTTCAGTAAATAAACATATGCTATATTTTATAACATAATTATACACAAAGTATTAAAGTACTACAGAGAAGAGGTGTTTTTTTCTGGTGATATATATATTTTTTAAGCTTCTCAGAAAAGATGACTCTAGAATAAGTTTTAAAGTTTAGTTGTACAGCGAAAATGCAGAGACAAAGAAACAGATCACAAACAAAAGAAATGGAGGAAAACAAATGACTGAATATAAAGTTCAAAACCATGGTTATAAGGTTTTTCAAGAATTTTCCAGAAAAGGCCGATAAATTTAGTGAGACTCTCAAGGATATAAAAGAAGACCAACTAGAAATTAAACATACTCTTATTGAAATAAAAAATATTATACAGAAACCTAACAGCAGACTAGAGGAACACAAGAATCAAGTCAAAGATTTGAAATACTAAGAAGCAAAAAACACTCAACTGGAAAAGAAAAAAGAAAAAAGAATCCAAAAACTTGAAGGTAGCAATTAAGCATACTAACATCAGAATTAAGGGAGTGCCAGAAGAAGAGAGAGAGCAAGATACTGAAAACCTATTTGAAGAAATAATGACTTGAAACTTCCCCTACCTGGTGAAAAAAAAATAGACTTACAAGTCCAGGAAGCACACAGAACCCCAAACAAAAAGAATCCAAAGAAGACTACACCAAGACAAATCATAATTAAAATGCCAAGAGCAAAAGACAAAGAGAGAATATTAAAAGCAGCAAGAGAAAAACAGTTCATTACCTACAAGGGAGCACCCATATGACTGTCAGCAGATTTTTCAACAGAAACTATGCAGTCCAGATGGGAGTGGCAAGAAATATTCAAAATGATGAATAGTAAGAACCTACAACCAAGATTACTACATCCAGCAAAGCTATCATTCAGAATTGAAGGGCAGATAAAGAGCTTCACAGATAAGAAAAAGCTAAAGGAGTTCATCACCACCAAACCAGTATTATATGGAATGCTGAAAGGTACTCTTTAAGAAGAGGAAGAAGAAAAAGGTAAAGATAAAAATTATAAGCAACAAATATATATCTACCAACAAGTGAATCTAAAAATCAAGTGAATTAAAAATCTGATGAACAGAATAAACTGCTGAATATAATATAATCAGGAGCATAGAAATGGAGTGGACTGAGAATTCTCAGGGAGAAAGAGGTGTGGGCGTGCGGGAAGAAAGTGGACAAAAATCATACACCTATGGATAAGGACAGTAGGGGAGGAGGGACGGTAAGGGCAGAGAGTGAGGTAGCAACTAGGTGGAGGGGAGCTATGGGGGAAAAAAGAGGAACAATTGTAATAATCTGAACAATAAAGATTTATTAAATTAAAAAAATAAAGTTTAGTTGTCATTTTCCAGAGGACAACGGAAGGTTGCATGATAGAAATGAGCATTTGAGAGTCATAAACAGCATGTAGAATGAATGCATTGAGGAATGAAACCAAGGAGCGCATGCTTGAAATGACAAATGAGTGTTTAACAGATTGTCAAATTCAAGAAATGAATACTGAGTAGAAGCAGATAATGCCAGAGAAATGGAAACAAAATTCTACAAGGCTTTGCAGTTCATGGAACATTATGGCCACCATGTTGTGCCCTGAGGCTAATGAAGTTTGGGACTGAAGCTCAGAGGTGTCTTGATCACACCATCTGTTAGAAAGATCACTTCATCAGCAATGTCTCCTGCAGATGCATGAAGAAAAGCCTAAAGGCAGGCAACAGTTTAGAGTCTACTGCAACCATCAATCTTGCCACCTTGAGTAGCCTGTCTTCCTGGAGAGTGCATCCTGAGGAGCTCCTGGATATTCTGGTGGAAAATTCTATGATCTGGGAATTCAAAGCATAATCGTCATCCACGCCATCATCATCTTTATCTCAGCAGCACTGTAATATCTTGACAACTTCTACATTCCCACCACCAGAACAGGGGACTCTGTGTATGTTTTATCACAAGGATCCCAGCAGTGGCTTTTAAAGCTATATTCTGGGGTGCCAGCATTCTGGATAATTCCTCAGTCATTCGGGGTCTGAGCACATAAGGTTCAGTCCCACTCTACATCCCTCCCTGCAACTTTAAAGAAACAGGATTTTAAAAATTTACAGTCACTTATTTCACATTGTCACAGGATAAGGAGTTTTTTATCCCAGTTTCCTGCATGGTTCCTAAACCTTCCCAATCCATTTCTTGTTGGCCAGACATACAATAAATTAGGGGAAGAAAAAATAAAAGGAAAAAAAGGAAGGAGGCCTTTGGCACTACAACTCAAAGCATAGGAAAGAAACTTAACTCTCCTAGTGTAACACCAAAAAGCACTGGGAAAAACCCCAGTAAGAGTCCAGTTGCCTGATGGAGGTTGGACTTTGCAAAAAGAAGAATCTCTTCCTTTTTTTTCTCCACCCGTATGTAACTCAGACTCAGCTACTCACAGTGGAGCATCTAATGGAATGGAAAGATTCCTGAAGCCAGGAGGACAAGCAATGTGGGAGCATCCAGAACTAGGGAACAAGGTTTAGGAGACAAGGGCCTGGCAAGGGGGAAGTTGAAGGGAGGAGGTACTCAAAGATGGGTTCAGTTAAAGCTAAAGGTTTTCCATGCCTTTCTATGAACTGACGGTCTAGATGGATAGATCAGAGAACCATTTCCAAGTTTCCACTAATTCCTAGATACTGTGTGGATTATAATAGGCAAAGGAAGCCAGAAGACATGGCAGGACTATATAGGTGCTAGTTTTGGACTCCCTGAGACGGAATCACTTACAGGCTGTAAGATTCCAGGCTAATTTAACTCTTCTATTTTTTAATTTTCTAATCTATAAAATGAAGATAAAAATACTACACACTTCATAATTGGATGAAAGGAAAAATGAAGATAAAATGTGTGAGGTGAAGAGGGGTCAGCAAATTTTCCCTTTAAAGGCCAGAGCAAATATTTTCAGCTTTGCCAATCACACACCTCTGTCATCACCACTCAAGCCTCATGTAGCAGGAAAAGCAGCTAGAACCGACATGTAAACAAGTGTGTATGGCTGTGTTCCAATAACACTTTCTTTATAAAACCAGATGTGGTCCAATTTGTCCTATAGCTATGAAGTATGGACCCACAAAAAGTGATTCACAAACATTAGCTATTGTTACTATTATTATTGTTATTATTATTATTGTTGTTATCTGACTATTATATTCTTCCAGATTCTTTATGTCTGACTAGAAGCCTGGTGCATGAAATTTGTGCATGGGGGATTGTACCTCAGCCCAGCCTGTACCCTCTCCAATCTGGGATCCCTTGAGGGATGTCCTGGTGGGATTGGGCCTAAATAGGTAGTTGGACATACCTCTCACAATCCAGGATTGCGGCTCCAAACTGCTTTCCTGCCTGCCTTCCTGATTGCCCCTAACTGCTTCTTCCTGCCATCCTGATCACCCTCTAACCACTCCCCTGCCAGCCTGATTGATGCCTAAATACTTTTCTGCCAGCCTGGTCACCCCTAATTGCCTTCTGCTGCAGGCTTGATCGCCCCTAGCTACTCTCCCTTGCAGGCCTGGTCTCTCCCAACTATCCTCCCCTGCTGGCCATTTTGTGGTGGTCATATTGTGTCCACATGGGGGCAGGATCTTTGACCACATGGGGGCAGCCATCTTGTGTGTTGGAGTGATGGTCAATCTGCATATTACTCTTTTATTAGATAGGATAGAAGCTTGGTGCATGGGTGGGGGCCAGCTGGTTTGCCCTGAAAGGTGTCCTGGATCAGGATAGGGGTTTCCTTAGGGCATGAGGTGGCCTGGGCAAGGGGCCTGTTGTGGTTTGCAGGCTGGCCACATCCCCTGGCAACCCAAGCAGAGGTCCTATTATCTGGTATTTATTTATCTTCTACAATTGAAACTTTGTAGCCTGGAGCAGAGCCAAGCCTCCGGCTCGCTCTGGGAGCAGCAGTCATTTCTGTTGGGATTTATTTATCTTCTCTAATTGAAACTTTGTAGCCTTAAGCAGAGGCCAAGATAGGCCAGGGCTGCAGAAGCTTGGGTTCCTCCTTCGCTGAGAGCAACCCTAGCCTCCTGCTCTCTCCAGCTGAGTGGCTGCTGCCATTTTTGTTAGGATTTATTTATCTTCTATAATTGAAACTTGGTAGCATGAAGGCCTGGGCCTGCCAGGGCATGTAGAAAGCTTGGCTTTCTCCATCACTGGGGAAACTCAAGTCTTCCCTCCTGCTCTCTACATGGCGACAGCCATCTTGGTTGGAGTTAATTTGCATACTTGCTCCTGATTGGTTTGTGGGAGTGGCTTGTGGACATGGCTTGTAGGTGTAATGGAGTGATGGTTAATTTGCATATTACTCTTTTATTAGATAGGATGGTTAGCCCATACTAAACATTTCTACATTGATGTGCTATACTAACCTTCCTAAGTCAAGGTCATAATAAGTCAAGGTCACAGTATACTGAACTTCTACATAATTTTTTAAAAAATAAACAAGTCCTGGTTTAAATATATATGTGTATTTATACATACTAATAAACTATAATATGTACATTTCTAGAATGTATATATTAGTGTTTTATAGAGGATATATATTCACTTTATATAGAATATATATTCTCTTATTTATTCTATATGAAATATATATATATAAAATATACTTTCTATATAAAAATAGCTTATATGTATATAGAACTATATGTGCTAATGAAATAGATTTGGCAAAATTTCCTTCTACCACCACAAATGCTTATAACCTCAAGTGCTTGCACCTCCCTTCCATGACGACTTGGGTTTTGAGTCTGCCATATAGGACTAGGCTTTTGCACAGCTTGGACATGGGTGAGAGCCAACTTCTAACAAGGCTGCTTCTCCCTGACACTATCCTTACTGCCATCAGTGTTGCTATCACCCAGAAATCTCCTTCCTCAGAGAGAGCTCCGAGTTCCAGGAGTAGGTTCTGCCAGCACCTTGACAGTGGGCCCATCTGTTTGCTCCACTCAGTCAAGGCCTCCAGGCTCAGAACAAATGGCTATGGGTTCTCGTCTTGGAGGGTTGATAAGCACATACATTTTATGTTTGCTCAAAGAGTTGTGGTCTATTTGCAAGCCTGAGGCTCCTGGGAAAATTACCTGAAGTCCTTGCAAGGGAAGAAGAACCTTTCCATTTTCACAAGAATAAATGGGAATGATTATATATTAGTACTAGAGGCCCTCTCCCAATCTGGGACCACTGGCTCCTAACTGCTTGCCTGCCTGCCTGCCTGATCACCCCTAACTGTTCACCTGCCTGCCTGATTGCCCTTAACCGCCTCTGCCTCAGCTCCTGCTGGGGTGGTGGCTTTGTTAGGAAGGACATCTGGAATGGTGTCCCACATCCAGAACGATGTCCTGAAGGTCATTTGGCTCTCTGGTCAAATTAACATATTATGCTTTTATTATTATAGATTATACCATTTCTTCTATACAAATGCAAAAGGAGAGGCTCAGAAAGTTTGAAGGACATGCTCCAATTGAAACTGGAGATAAAGTGATAGGAACTGAACTAGTTTGCAAGCATTCTGACCGTCACAATAGGCTCTTTACATCTACATTTCATTAGAATAACCTTTTCCTATCCACTTCAAATAAGTAAATTTATTATGCATTAGAATATTATATAGTCTATGAATAGATGAGGTTGCAAAATAGATCTGGGCACAAACACAGCTGGACAAAATATACTGGAGAAACCCTAGAGATGGGAGCCTGTGAGCAAATCATTTATATCTGGACATGGACATTTAAACAATAGGACATATTTTCAGCAGGTTGGCAGACTCTGGACAACCATGATCTTTTCAGCAGCTAGTTGAAAGGATGAGAAGGAATCAATAAACAGGACAGCCATGATCCCAGTGTTCATGCAGCCACAATCTAGTGGGGGTGGGGGATGGTGGGAGCACTTAGGGTTTCAGAATGAAAGCAATAGCACTGACAATGAGTTTAGCTGGAGTTTAGGGAAGGGTTTCCTGAGTTGTGAATAAGGGTCAGTAATAGAAGGAACAGGAAAGCACTTAGGACTGACAACAATGGAGAGCTGATACCACCCGTAGGATTGAAAAGGCAAAAGAAGCCGAGAACGGTTTGGCTCAGTGGATAGAGTGTCGGCTTGTGGACTGAATGGTCCCGGGTTCGATTCCGGTTGGGGGCATGTACCTTGCTTGCGGGCACATCTCCACAGTAGGGCGTGCAGGGGGCGGCTGATCCATGTCTCTCTCTCATCGATGTTTCTGACTTTCTATCTCTCTCCCTTCCTCTCTGTAAAAAATCAATAAAATATATTTTTAAAAAAAGAAAGAAAAGGCAAAAGAAGAAAATGGGTTTAACAGAGGCTGGTTAGAGAGCTGAATCTAGAAGAGGACTGCCGCCTGGACCTGTGGCTGCTAAGGAACAGCCAGCCTTAGACAAAAGCGAAACAAACAAACAAAAAAAACAGCAAAACACTACAAAGCTAAGAGGGAGTCGATTGATTTAGGAGATCAATTTTCCTGCTTTCCAGACACCTACCCATGGTCCCCAGTGACAGAAGCTCAACTAAGTAAAGGAACCTGGGTGATGCAACCTATAAAGTTCAGCTTTAAAAAATACACACACACACACACACACACACACACACACACACACGTATATACTATATAATAAAAGGGTAATATGCAAGTAGACTGAAAGGCAGAACAACCTAACAACCAATCAAAGTGTAATATGCTTAGGGAAGCTGCAAAAGACAGAGGTCTGGGGCGCATGAAAGTGTGCATGAATGTGTGCACACAGAGCGCTGACTACTGATTGTGCCTCTAGCTTTCCCAGCAGAAGGAAAACAGAACCTCCCAACAGCACTGAAATCCAGGTCCAACTGCAGTAACCCCCGTTTTGAGCAAGACCCTGGGACCCAGACTCATACTGGTTCCTAGAGCACACGGAAAATCAGGGGAACTGGAAAGGCAGAAGTTTGGAGGCTTGCATGCACGCAAAAGGCAGAGGTCTGGAGGCAAGTGCACATGTGCAAGAGAGGACTGCAGAGATCACCCAGAGGCACTGAGACCCAGGAGTTGCCATGTAGGGCAGGACTGACAGGAAGCCAAGGCTGTCTTCTTAGCCCTAAGGCTCCACCACATCCAAGCCCAGCACAAAGGCTGTTGGAATCATGCAAGTCTTAAGGCTGAGTCTAGCACGGAAGTTCTCCAGGTGCAGACACAGCTGATTCTCACAACCAATTGGCTTAGAGGTCAATTCCCCCCAGTGATACCAACAATAATCAAGAATTAACTACAATAAGACTGTACACACAGTTCACAAAGGGGTTCACCAAGAGTGTCCACCTCAGGTAACTGGGGAGGCAGAGCTACTGTAACACATAGGACACCTAGCACACAAAGCTACTCTACCAACTCAGGGAAGCAGCGAAATATGTGGAGACAAAAGAACAGATTCACAAACGAAATGGAGGAAAACAAATGACTGGATATAGAGTTCAAAACCACAGTTATAAAGTTTTTTAAGAATTTCCTAGAAAAAATGGATAAATTTAGTGAGACCCAAGAGGAGATGAAAAGGGATGAACTAGAGATAAAAAACAAACAAACTAGAAATTAAACATACGCTGACTGAAATAAAAAATATTATACAGAAACCTAAAAGCAGACTAGAGGAAGGCAAGCATTGAATCAAAGATTTGAAATACAAAGAAGCAGAAAACACTCAACTGAAAAAGCAAAAAGGAAAAAAGAATCCAAAAATGTGAAGATAGTATAAGGAGCCTCTGGGACAACTTCAAGTGTGCCAACATCAGAATTATGGGGGTGCCAGAAGAAGAGGGAGAGCAAGATACTAAAAACCTATTTGAAAAAATAATGACTGAAAACTTCCCCCACCTGGTGAAAGAAATAGACTTACAAGTCCAGGAAGTGCACAGAACCCCAAACAAAAGGAATCCAAAGAGGACCACATGAAGACACATCATAATTAAAATGCCAAGAGCAAAAGACAAAGAGAGAATCTTAAAAGCAGCAAGAGAAAAACAGTTAATTACCTACAAGGGAGCACAAATACAATTGTCAGCTGATTTCTCAACAGAAAGGATGCAGGCCAGATGAGGGTGGCAAGAAATATTCAAAGTGATGAATAGCAAGAACCTCCAAACAAGATTACTCTACCCAGCAAAGCTATGATTCAGAATTGAAGGGCAGATAAAGAGCTTCACAGATAAGAAAAAGCTAAAGGAGTTCATCACCACCAAACCAGTATTATATAAAATGCTGAAAGTACTCTTTAAGAAGAGGAAGAAAAAGAAAAAGGTAAAGATAAAAATTATAAAGAACAAATATATATCAACAAGTGAATCTAAAAATTAAGTGAATTAAAAATTAAGATGAATAGAATAAACTGGTGAATATAATAGAATTAGGGGCATAGAAAGGGAATGGACTGATAATTCTCATGGGGAAAGAGGTGAGGGGGCTGCAGGGAGAGACTAGACAAAAATCATACACCTATGGATGAGGTCAATGGGAGGGAGGTAAGAGTTGAGGGAGGGGTGGGAGCCAGGTGGAGGGGAGCTATGGAGGGGAAAAAAAGAGGAACAATTGTAGCAATCTTAACAATAAAGATTTATTAAAAAACAAACAAAATAAAGTGTAATATGCTAATAATATGCTAAGGCTGTTCAACTGCTTGCTATGAAATGTACTGACCACCAGGGGGAAGATGCTCCAACTGGTAGGTTAGCTTTATGCTGGAGTCCGGCCAACTGAGACTCAGTGAGATGGGCTGGACATGCCCTGGAGCCCTCCAGTGGTTCCCTGCCTGGCCCCATTTTGCACCAGTGGGGTTCCTCAGCCTGGCCTGCAACCTCTCACAATCTGGGACCCCTCATGGGATGTCGGAGAGCTGATTTTAGCCTGGTCTCACAGGCCACTCCCCTTTGTGAGGGGCACCAGATGCAGGGCTCATGGCTAGCTAGTCCTGCTGTGCAAGCGTGAGCCTCTCCCTATTGGGACTGATTGAGCATGAGCCTGTGGCAAGCACAGTGGGTTCAGGATGACTGGGAGCAGTAGGTAGGAGTTGCAGGTGGCGTTGGACTTTGGATGTTGGCCTGATCCTTGAAGGCCACCCAGAGAGAGCCCACCTGTGTACAAATTCATGCACCAGGTCTCTCTCTCTCCCTCTCTCTCTCTATACACACACACACAAACACACACACACATATATGAAATCAATATATCCTATCTAATAAAGGAGTAATATGCAAATTGAACATATCACGGCAACACCCACCAGCCATGCCCACCAGCCATTCAGAGTGAGTATGCAAATTAACCCAACCAAGATGGCTACAGCCACAGAGAGAACAGGATGGAGGCTTGGGCTGCTCCTAGCGATGGAGGAAGCCCAGTTTTCCGCACACCCTGGCTGGCGCTTAAGGCAACAAAGTTTCAATAGCTGTACAGCAGAAGGCTTGGCTCCACTCCAGACTACAAAGGTTCAATTATAGAAGATAAATAAATCCCAGGTACCAGGGCCTCCGCTTGGGTCACCAGGGGGCATGGCCAGCCTGCAAACCACCAAAGGCCCCTTGTCCAGGCCACCCCAAGGAACACCCACCCTGATCTAGGACACCCTTCAGGACAAACCATCTGGCCCCGACCAGTGCACCAGGCCTCTATCCCATCTAATAAAAGAGTAATATGCAGATTGACCATCACTTTGACTATGACAGATTGATCATTACAAATAAATGACTGCCCCATGTGGTCAAAAGATCCTGCCCCCATGTGGACACCACAAGATGGCCAGCAGGTGAGGGCAGTTGGGAGGGACCAGACCTGCAAGGGAGGGCAGTTATGGGTGATCAGACCAGCAGGGGAGGGCAGTTGGGAGGAACCAGGCCTGTAAGGGAGGGCAGTTGGGGGGGACCAGGCCTGTAGGGGAGGGCAGTTAGGGACAAACAAGCTGGCAGGGGAGCATTTAAGCATCAATCAGGCTGGCAGGGGAGTAGTTTGGGTGTGATCAGGCTGGCAGGCAGAAGTGGTTAGGGGAAATCAGGAAAGCAGGCAGGGGAGCAGTTGGGAGACAGCAGTCCTGGATTCTGAGAGGGATGTCTGACTGCCCATTTAAGCCTGATCCTACCTGGATTGGGCCTAAATGCACAGTCAGACAGCCCTTAAGGGGTCCCAGATTGGAGAGTGAGTAGGCTGGGCTGAAGGACACTCCGTCCCCACATGCAAAAATTTTGTGCACCAGGTCTCCTATATATGTGTGTGTGTGTGTGTGTGTGTGTGTGTGTGTGTGTGTGTGTATTGCTTTTAGGGAGAAAAGGAGAGGGAGTGAGAGAGAAGCATCAATAATGAAAGAGAATCATTGATCAGCTGCCTCTTACATGCCCCCACACTGGGATTGAGCCCACAACCCTGGCATTTGCTCTGACAGAGAATTGAATCTTGACTCCTGGGGTTCATAGGTTACTGCTCAACCACTGAGCCACATTGGCTGGGCAAAGTTCAACTTCATGAGGCACAGAAATTATAGAGAAGAGTGGAGCATGAAACAATTTTTTTTTTTTTGGTACAGGATGTTGAAAAGGAAGAATAACCAGCCTACTTATGATATATTCTCAAACTCTAGTACCCATGAAAGGCACATAGTAGGCCCTGAATTCATGCTTTTTAATGGAAAATGGTATAAAAGGGATAAATGGGTTTTGGAGTCAGTTAAACATCTTTGTCGCTGTATAGCTGTGGGATATTGGACAATTTCCTTAAACTCTTTGTTGCAATTTTCATAACTGTAAAGTGGAAATAATGATGCCTTCTTCACAGGGTTTTAGTAAAAATAAGAGTGGCTTTTTTTAAACACTTGGTATGTAGGAAACTTTCAAATAGTATTATATTCTTTCCTGCCTTCTTTTATGCCATTGTATTCTTATTACTGTAATAATTCCAGGAATTTATAGCTCAGAAAACATAAAATTCAATGTTAGACATAACTGGAAAATATTTTAACAACTTAAAAGTGTTGAAAACAATCCCTCAAAGTGATAGAAAAAGTAAAATAATGCTGGTCTTAAAAAAGATTAAGGGAACCAACCAAAAGATTACAGTCATCTACAATGCCACTCCTTAAAATAGCTCTTTGATTTTTACATCAAAGCATCTGGACAATCATTTAAAAATGTTATAAAAGCTATCATCCATGGGGTGATGAATATGCTTCTAATCTCTCCCTACCCTGCTCCTCTCCTACAGAGGTATTTGTTCAAAACCAGAATTGATTATATCACTTTCCTCTCTTAAACATATCTCCCTGTACCTATACTACAAAATTTAAACTCTTTAGTAAGACACTCAAAGGATTTTCCCAATAAAACTAAAAAATATACCTCTAAGCCAATCTCTTAGCTCTCCATACACTATATATCAACTTCATTGAACAATTTACACTTTGCAATATATTTTCATGTCTGTGTTCCTCGTTGGTCTCTACATGGCCAGGTGAAACCTATCAGCCCTTCTGATCTTAGCCCCAATGTTGTTTCTTTGGAAAATAGGTCATTCCCTCTCCTTTTTTCCCATAATGCCTCAACATAATCTTAATGTTGTGCTGTGTCATACATAATTAGTTGTATGTCTTTTTAACCAATTCAATTTACATTCAAAGTACAGCCGATATGGACCAGATAGAGTGAATATTTTTTAACTGAATACATATAGCTAGAGTAAGGAGAAATTTATAAAGGAGGGTTTCTAAATGAAGGTGAATATACAGTGAATATTAAATTTGTAAGGTGAAAATACATGTACTTTAATAAGAAGACTAGAAATTTGTGTTTGTTAGTATTGATGCCAAGGTCAGTGCTTTGAGGATGAGACAGAGCAATGTTTTCATGGAAGAGCAAATATGTAGAGTACAATTCATGGAGAGGCAGTGGAAGTTAAAGAAAGTAAGAACAACTGGTCCCCAATCCCTCACTTTCCTCATGAAGCCTTCTCTGGCCATTTGGACCCTAGGAAACAGCCCCACTTTGGCAGTTTGTAGCTAAGACAGGCTTTAGCATCTATTCAGCCCATCTATAGCTGTTGTTACTAACTTTGCTTTTTCTCCCCACTAAATTATAAGCTTCCTGAAAGCTGAAACCACATCTCATTGTCCACAACCTCTGTATACACTGCAATGAGTTGCTGAATGAAATGATGAAAGGCTTTAAATTCCTAATCAAAAGTCTGACTTTGTTGGAATACACAATAGAGAGGCACGTCCCAGCTGGTCCTCCCTTTCTTCCCCCTCCTCCACAAGAGAGAGGAAAATGCTTTTTATTCATTTACCTTATATTTATCAACTGCCTGCTCTATGCCAGTCCCTGTTGAGTTGCTGGAGATATAACAAAGAACAAGGCACAGTTCTTGACTTGCTAGAGTTTACCCTTCACTGAAGGAGACATAGCAATGAGTAAACAAGTATACAATATCATTCAAGAAATTATAATCTGTGAATAAAAATAAAGTTGAATGAGGGTTTTATAGTGATGGGAGGCCATGTGGGAAGCTATTTTCAATAAGTGTGGTCAAAAAAGGTGTCTCTGAGCAGATGCTGAGTAATTGTGAGTAATGAGGTTACATGAGTGTGGTGCCATTAGGTCATGTCAAGACTTTCTCAATCAATTATTGAACCTGTCCATAAGCTCAAACAACAAACCCTTCAAAGGGAGATAAGATTCATGGAGCATAATTTTTCTTCAGATACCCTCAGTATCTATTATTGCTAATCTCATTAGTCTCTGAACATTTTCTGTTATGTCTCTTTCAATTTCCCACTAAACCCTGAAATGAGATTTGGTTGATGTGAAACTTCCAGGTTACTTTTTCAATAGACACTGAAAATTAGAATTTTCTTTTCTCTATCATGTATATTTTTCTTTCCTCTATCAAATCTCACTGTAATATTTACAAGCCGGCTAACTAAATGGTTGATAGATGTCCCCGAGATGTAGCAGAAGAGTATGGATTATCATGTGTAAGCTCAGATCACATGACATTTGAAGTGCATTCCTCTCAAATCTATCAGAGAGACACTTGCTGAGTGTTTCCTATGGTAGAACCATTGTTCTAGCTGATACATCAGTAAACAAAACATTCAAGTTTCCTTTGTTTCATGGAGCTTACAGTCTTATAGGGGGAGACAGATAATAAACATAAGTCATATATAAACCAAAGGTATGTATAAAAAGTGGTAAGTGCTATAAAAAAAAAAGACGATGTTAAACCATATGTGAAGAAATTGGCTAGGGTTGCTGGGGCTAAGGGGTACATTACACTGCACAGAAAAAAAGACTATAAGATGACAGATATCAAGAGTGTTCCAGAAGGCCAGTGTAATTGGAGTGGAGGGAGCTAGAAGAGGAAAAGGAAATGCAGGCCATAGGAACCAGATCCTGTAATGCTATTGGCTTCCATTTACTTTTTTCCATTTTTTTATTAATGTAGTACATGTTTATATATCTTCCCATTGCCGCCCCCCCACTCCCATGTATATCCTCACCCCCCAGTGTCTTGCATGCATTGGTTATACTTATATGCATGCATACAAGTCCTTCGGTTGATCTGTTATCTACTCAACCTCTCCCTAATCTTCCCACAGTAATTTGACAGTGTGTTTGATGCTTTACTGCCTCTGTATCTATCTTTTTGTTCATCAGTTTATAATGTTCTTTATTATTCATAAATGAGTGAGATCATGTGGTATTTTTCTTTCATTGACTGGCTTATTTCACTTAGTATAATGATCCCCAGTTCCATCCAGGTTGCTGAAATTGGTAAGAATTCCTTCTTTTTTATGACAGCATACTATTCCATTGTGTAGATGTACCATAGTTTTCTGATCCACTCATCTGCTGACGGGCACCTATACTATTTTCAAATCTTAGCTATTGTAAATTGTGCTGCTATGAGCATAGAGATGCATATATCCTTTCTGATTGGTGTTTCTACTTTCTAAGGATATATTCCTAGGAGTGGGATTACTGAGTCAAATAGGAGTCCCATTTTTAGTTTTTTGAGGAAACACTATACAGTTCTCCACAGTGGCTGCATCAGTCTGCATTTCCACCACCAGTGCATGAGGGTTCCTTTTTCTCTTCCTCCTCACCAACACTTGTCATTTGTTGATTTGTTGATGACTGACATTCTGACAGGTCTGAGATGATATCGCATTGTCGTTTTGATTTCCATCTCTCAGATAATTGGTAACTTTGAGCATGTTTTCATGTGTCTCTTGGCCTTTCTTCTGTCTTCTTTCAAAAATATTCTATTTAGGTCTGGTGCCAATTTCTTTATTGGATCATTTATCTTTTTTTTTATTAAGTTGTATAAGTTTCATCTAGATGTTGGAGATTAAACCTTTATCAGTAATAACATTTGCAAATATGTTTAACCATACAATGGGCTTTCTTGTTGCTTTGTTGATAGTTTATTTTGTTATTAAAAGGCTTTCATTTTGATATAGTCCCATTTGTTTATTTTCTCTTAGCTTCCATTGCCCTAGGAGAAGTAACAGTGATAAAGTTCCTTCGGAATATATCTGAGATTTTGCTGCCTGTCGATTCCTCTAATATTTTTATGGTTTCCTGTCTTATGTTTAAGTCCTGTATACATTTTGAGTTTATTTTTGTGTATGGTGTAAGTTGGTGGTCTAGTTTCACTTTTTTGCGTGTATTTGTCCAATTTTCCCAACACTATTTATTGAAGAGACTGTCTTGACTCTACTGTATGTTCATGCCTGCCTCCTTTGTCAAATATTAATTGAGCATAGTGATTTGGGTTAATATCTGCATTCTCTATTCTATTCCATTGGTCTATATGTCTGTTCTTGTGCCAGTACCAGGCTGTTTTAAGAACAGTGGCTTTCCAAAACAGCTTGAAATCTGGTATTGAGATCTCTCCTACTTTGGTCTTCTTTCTCAGGATTGCTGTGGCTATTCAGTGTCTTTTTTTTTTATTCCAGATGAATCTTTGGAGAGTTCTTTCTAGGTCTGTGAAATATGTTGTTGGTATTTTAATGGGGAATGCATTGAATCTGTATATTGCTTTGGGTAGTATGGACATTTTAATGATGTTGATTCTCCCAATCCATGAGCATGGTATGCTCTTCTATTTGTTTACATCTTCCTCTATCTCTTTTTTCAGTGTCCTGTAGTTTTCCACATATAGGTCTTTTACCTCCTTAGTTAAGTTTATTCCTAGTATCCTAATTTTTTTTTGTGCAATGGTAAATGAAATTGCTTTTTTAGTCTCTCTTTCTGTAAGTTCATTATTGGTGTATAGAAATGCCATAGATTTCTTGGCATTAATTTTGTATCCTGCTACATTGCCAAATTCATTTATTAAGTCTATTAGTTTTTGGATGGAGTCTTTTGGGATTTTTATGTACAATATCATGTCAACTGCAAATAAGAACAGCTTTACTTCTCCTTTTCGAATCTGGATGCCTTTTATTTCTTCTTGTTGTCTAATTGCAGTGGCTAATACTTCCAGTACTATGTCAAACAATAGTGTTAAGAGTGGACATCTCTGTATTATTTCTGTTCTTAGGGAAATGGTTTTAGTTTTTGCCCATTGTGTATGATGTTAGCTCTAGGTTCATAATATATGGCTTTTATAATGTTGTGGTATGATCTTTCTATTCCCCTTGTTGAGAGTTTTATCAAGAAAGTGTGTTGGATTTTGTCAAATGTTTTTATGCATCAATTGATAAGACTATGTGATTTTTATCTCTCAATTTGTTTATGTGATGTATCACATTTATTGATTTGCGGATATTGTACCATTCTTGCATTCCTGGGATAAATCTTACTTGGTCATGGTGTATGATCTTTCTGATGTACTGCTGTATCCGATTTGCTAGAATTTTGTTGGGGATTTTGGCATCTATGTTCATGCAGGATATTGGCTATAATTCTCTTTATTGTGTTGTCTTTATCTGGTTCTGGTAGTAGGGTGATGCTGGCTTCATAAAAGGAGCTTGAAAGTGTTCCTTCCTCTTGAATTTTTTGGAATAGTCTGAGGAGGGTAGATTTTAATTCTTCCTTGAATGTTTGGTAAATCTCCCCTATAAAGCCATCTGGCCCCAGGCTTTTATTTGCTAGAAGCTTTTTGATGACTACTTCAATTTCTTCCATAGTTATTGGCCTATTGAGATGTTTAGATTCTTCTTTATTGAGTTTTGGAAGGTTATATATTTTTAGGAATAAGTCCATTTCTTCCAGGTTGTCCAGTTTATTGAAATAGAGTTTTTCATAATATTTTTTAACAATCCTTTGTATTTTGTTGTATTTTGTTGGGGTCTGTTGTTATTACTTCTCTTTCATTTCTGATTTTGTTTCCTCTCACTTTGCTTCTTGGTGAGCCTAGCTAAAAGTTCATCAATCTTGTTTATCCTTTCAAAGAACCAACTCTTGGTTTTATTGATCTTTTGTATTGTTTCCCTTGGTCTCTATGTTGTTTATCTCCACTCTGATCTTTATTATTTCCTTCCCTATAATTGCTTTCCTAGGCTTTTCTTGTTGGTTTCTTTCTATCTCTTTGAGTTGTAGGGATAGGTAATTTATTACCATTGTTTCTTATTTTTTTGCAGTAAGCTTGTAGAGCTATGAACTTCCCTTTCAAGACTGCTTTCGTCGTGTCCCATAGATTTTGGATTATTGTGTTTTCATTGTCATTTGTTGCATTATGTTTTTATTTCTTCCTTGATCTCTCTGGTAACCCATTCATTATTTAATAGCGTGCTGTTTAGTCTCTATGTGTTTGATTTCCTTGGATTGTTTTTATTGTAGTTGATTTTCAGGTTTATGCCACTGTGATCTGAGAAGATGCTTGATATGATTTCTATCTTTTGGAATTTGAAGAAGCTTTGCCAATGATCCAACATATGCTCTATCTTTGAAAATGACCCATGTACACTTGAGGAGAATGTATATACTGTGGCTTTGGGATGAAATATTCTGAAGATGTCAATTAATTCCATCTGGTCTAGTGAGTCATTTAGGATTGATGTTTCTTTGCTGATCTTTTGTTTAGAGGATTTGTCCAATGGTGGTGGTGGAGTATGAAAATCTCCTACTATAGTTGTACTGCTGTCAATCTCTCCCTTGATATTGTACAGGAGTTTTTTTTTTTTAATGTATTTGGGTGCTCCTGTATTGGGTGTGTATATGTTTACCAGTTATTTTTTTCTTTTTTTTTTAATTTTTATTAATTTTTTATACATATCTCCCCATTGCCCCCCCTCGCTCCCAGGCGTACCCCGACCCCCCAGTGTCTGTGATCATTGGTTATGTTTATAAGCATGCATACAAGTCCTTTGATTGATCACTTATTTACCTCACCTAACTTTAATCTTTCTGCTATAATTTCACAGTCTGTTTGATGCTTTATGATTTTTGTCCTCCTGAGAATTATCAGTCTACTCCCTTTCTGTGCTCCTGATTCTATTATATTCACCAGTTTATTCTGTTGATCAGATTTTTAATTCACTTAATTTTTAGATTCACTTGTTGACAGATGTGTATTTGTTGTTCATAATTTTTTGTCTTTTACCTTTTTCTTCTTCCTCTTCTAAAAGGGTACCTTTCAGCATTTCATATAATACTGGTTTGGAGTTGATGAACTCCTTTAGCTTTTTCTTCTCTGTGAAGGTCTTTATCTGCCCTTCAATTCTGAATGATAGCTTTGCTGGATAGATTATTCTTGGTTGTAGGTTCTTGTTGTTCATCACGTTGAATATTTCTTGCCACTCCCGTCTGGCCTGCATCGTTTCTGTTGAGAAATCAGCTGACAGTCGTATGGGTGCTCCCTTGTAGGTAATAAACTGTTTTTCTCTTGCTGCTTTTAATATTCTCTCTTTGTCTTTTGCTCTTGGCATTTTAATTATGATGTGTCTTGGTGTAGTCCTCTTTGGGTTCCTTTTCTTTGGGGTTCTGTGTGCTTCCTCGACTTGTAAGTCTATTTCTTTTACCAGATGTGGGAAGTTTTCAATCATTATTTCTTTAAACAGGTTTTCAGTATCTTGTTCTCTCTCTTCTTCTGGCACCCCCACAATTCTGATGTTGGTATGCTTGAAGCTGTCCCAGAGGCTCCTTACATTATCTTCACATTTTTGGATTCTTTTCTCTTCTTGCTTTTCCAGTTGAATGTTTTCTGCTTCTTTATATTTCAAATTTTTGACTTGATCCTTGCCTTTCTCTAGTCTGCTGTTAGTACTCTGCATAATAGTTTTCATTTCAGTCAGTGTATTTATTATCTTCTCTTGGGTCTCACTAAATTTATCCATCTTTTCTAGCATATTCTTGAAAAACCTTATAAGCGTGGTTTTGAACTCTATATCCAGTCGTTTTTTCCCCTCCATTTCTTTTGCTTGTAATCCCTCCCCTTGTCTCGGCATTTTCACTGTGCCGGGGAAACTTCTGTGCTGGATTCAGCGGCAGAAGCCTCGGTTGAGCTTGGGAGGGGTGGAGTCTCAGGGCTTAAGGGACCGCCTTGCCTTCCAGTCGGCCCCGCCCTCCACGGCCCCTGAGTCTCCCGTGACTGGGTAATGGCTGGAGCGGTCCTTGTGCGCGCACCCGCAGCGCCTCCAACCGCTGCCTTTCCGGCTCCCCTGCGAACCAGGACCACACGAGTCTAGGTCCCCAGGGTTTCGCCCAAAACAGGGGCTCAGTGGACTCAGAAGTGGCGCAGTTGGGAGGGTCTATCTCCCGCCCACTCGGGAAAGCCAGCGGCACAATCAGCAATCCGTCCTCCGCGTGGTGCCGTGCGCGACCGGACCTCCGATCCTTTGCAACTCCCCGAAATTTCCGTGCACTTCTCCCTTTTCACAGTCCAAACTCCCCCCGTATGAGTTTCGGCTGGATCTGGGGTTTAGTGTCGTAAGAGAAGGGGTTCAATGCCGTTGGGAGTCTCCGTTTCCCTCCCACCAGAGAAAGCCAGCCAGGTTCTCCGGTACCCGCTCTCTCAGCGCGCTCGTCTCCGTACCTCAGCTTTTTGCAGCTCCTCTGGGTCTCTGTGAGCCCCTCTCTTTCCCTCTAGTTGTAGAACTTCCACTCAGCCAGCTTTCCTGTGGTTCTGGATGATGTCCGTTCTGTCTTTTAGTTGTAGTTTTGAAATTGTTGTGCGAGGCAGCAGTATAGGTGTTTACCTATGCCGCCATCTTGGATTCTCCTAGCCTATTTTTTTCTTGTTGGATTGCTCCCTTTAGTATCATGAAGTGGCTTTCCTTATCTCTTGTTATGTCCTTCACATAAGTATTGCTACCCCAGCTTTTTTTAAATTTCCATTCACCTGAAAAACCTTTTTCCATCTCTTTACCCTCAGTCTGTGTGTGTTTTTTCTGAGGTGGGTTTCTTATAGATAGCAGTTACATGAGTTGTGTTTTCTTATCCAATTCGTTACCCTATGTCTTTTGATTGGGGCATTTAATCCATTTACATTTAGAGTTATTGATAGGTACTTTTTTGTCATCATTTTTCTTCTTTACCCCTGTGTTTCTTCTTTGCTTCCTATTTCTTTCTTCTTTCCCTTCCTTCCTTCCTTCCTTCCTTCCTTCCTTCCTTCCTTTCTTTCTTTCTTTCTTTCTTTCTTTCTTTCTTTCTTTCTTCTTTCTTTCTTTCTTTCTTTCTTTCTTTCTTTCTTTCTTTCTTTCTTTCTTTCTTT
>JAAGEH010000040.1:20145033-20222948 GCA_011751065.1 Lasiurus cinereus
TTTCTTTCTTTCTTTCTTTCTTTCTTTCTTTCTTTCTTTCTTTCTTTTCTTTCTTTTATAGCAGACCCTTTAGCATTTCTTGTATTACTGGTTTGGTGATAATAATTTCCTTTAGTCCTTTTTGGTTTGTAAAGCTCCTGATTTCACCTTCAATTTTGATTGATAGTGTTGCTGGATACAGTATTCTTGGATTCAGATCCTTCCTTTGCATGACTTTGTATATTTCATTCCATTCCCCTCTGGCCTGATGAGTTTCTGTTGAGAAATCAGTTGCCAGTCTGATGGGGGTTCCTTTTTAGGTAACTTTCTGTCTCTCTCTGGCTGCTTTTAAGATTCTTACTTTGTTGTTGGTGTTTGCCAATTTAATTGTAATGTGCCTTGGCATTGGTTTTTTGGTCTTTTGCTTGGGACTATATGAGATTCTTGGATTTGTGTGTGTTTTTTCTCCCCTAAATCAGGGAAGTTTTCTGTCATTATTTCTTCAAACAGGTTTTCTATTCCTTAGTCAGTTTCCTCTCCTTCTGGATGCCCTATCATGCAGATGTTGTTTTGTTACATGTTGCCCCAAAGTTCCCTTAGGCTCTCCTTCTACTTTTTATTTTTTTCTTTAGAAGCTGCTCTACTGGGTATTTTTTCCTACCTTATCTTCTAGGTCACTGATGCAGTCATCTGTTTCTTCTTGTCTACTTTTGATGCTTTCTATTGAGTTCTTTACAGCAGCAATGTCATTTTTCATTTCTTATTGGTTCTTCTTCATTTCCCCTTGGTTCTTACTCATATTGTTGAATTTGTCATCCATTCTTTTCAGCCCCCTTATGACCATTTTTCTGAATTCTTTCTCTGGCAGGTTGCTTGGCTTCATTTCATTTACTTCCTTTTCTAGTGATGCCTGCTTTTCCTTCATATGCTGGTTGTTTCTTTGTCTCCCCATGGTCTCTGTTCTCCAGGTGTCTGGTTATGTAATTCTCTCTCTCCTTATCACAGGCAAAATCTGACCTTTCCATGTGGAATGTCGAACTCCTCTGAGTCCGAGGGTTTGCGTCAATTGGGGACCAGTATTCTGGGGTTCACAGCTGTTCAGTGGGTGCCATAGTTGTAGATTTTCAGGCTTCTGATAACATCTACTTTCCTCTTCAAGATGGCATGGTCTCTGCATCTGAGCTGGTGGCTCCGGGAGAAACCCAGCAGCAGTGGGGGCTTCCCAATAAGTAGAGCCCTGTCCAGCAGTCCCCCACCTTCTCCTGTCCCTAACTCACCAATAAATATTTCCAGTGCGACCCACAGCTATTCTTTATGCTCAGGGACAAGGCTCATGACACATCTGTCTATTCCACCACCATTTTTTTATTGGCTTCTATTTAGAGCAGCTATGTTCTTCATGAAATACAGACAATCTCTCAATATGCTCTTTCAATACTAGACAAAAAGTGCAATTTTGACGTATCCAGTCTAATAGGCTCCATAATTAAAGTTGTATCAAATGTTGCATCATATGTTGACATTGCATATATTCATTCATTGAGCTTCCCCAAATCCTTAAGTGAGAGTTAATCCAGTTTTAAAATGAGGGAACTGAGCCTTGGAGATATGTAGAAACTCCATTGGCATCTTGCTAAGGTATGGGACCTGAGGATGTAATTCATGTTCAGCAATACTTTATTGGAACCATGTCTCCTGCCCTCACCATTGTCTTCCTATAGCCAGCCACACTCTTCTCTTACTGAGACTACTCATCTGCCAGTGAGCTGATGGACTTTCCTATACTCTTTCCTTACTGCAGCAACAGTAAACTTGTCCAGGTAGCATTCCTATTTCAATGATTTCCCAATCACTGATGAGATCTACTGAACAAAAAGAGTTGTATCTCTCTCTAGCCTTGTCACACAGTCCATCTTGCGCTATTGTCCCTCTTTCTCCTTCACCTTTTGCTCTGCTGCAGAGACAATGCATATGGTTTTCTCTCTGCATGGAATAAATCCCCTTCTAGTTTCCCAGTTATTCACATTTTCATATCTGAGCTCAATGATTTCCTCAGATTTCTATTTTCCTACCATTCCTGGGATCTCATAAACATTTCCATGGAAGAGACTCTGAAGTCTCAATAAATATTTGCTAAAAGAATGGATGCACAATCTAGTGAAAGTCTGGACCTAAAGCTCACATTGTTTCCATGAAACCCACTCCTACATAGCAAGTCTTTTATGCCCATCCACAATTTGTGTGGAAGGACAAGCCAGAAGGAGCTCTTGCTTGGCAGTAAGAATAGTACACAGTTAGGCAGTTAATATATTGTTTATTTTTATGACATATATGCTAATTCAAGTACTCAACACATATTTGCTGATTTGTGCATAAGGTAAAGTTGCAATTACATCTATTTAGCCATAAAAGCCTGCATTTATATAGGTTGCACTATACTGTTACTTACTCTAGCTCATTGAAACTTGTAAGACCCCTATGATGTGGTTGTTAATATAATATATTCTTAACTGTCACTGGTTTAACCAAGCATTTTATTAATGCACCAGTAACTCAGACAATACAAATCTAGTCATTTGTAATTTTGCTGAGACAAGATATTAAAACTCACATTTCAGTCATTTAAGCAGTCAGTAAACTTGACTATCCATTTACTATACTCATGCCACCATGGCTTGGTTTTCTTCATAAAAGGGATGCTGAAGCAAAATGCTGAAGAGTAAGCAAAGAGAAAGTAGAAGGATCTAAGAAAGTAGTGACTTTTGGCTGTTGGTAAATGGCATGCCATGGTGACACTGCCTAACGTAATGCTCAGAAAGCTGCTTTACCAGGTTTCCCACCATTTCAGAATAGTGCCAGGTTCAAAAGGACATAGTGAATAAAAATGGTAAATCAATATTTTACCTAAATTTTGTAGATACAACTTCTTTTTAAAAAATGTATTTATTGACTTTTAAAAAGAGCAGAAGGGAGAGGAATAGAGAGATAAAGGAAGTTCAAGCACACAGCCTGGGCAAGTGCCCCAACTGGGAATCAAACCAGTGACCTCTTGGTTCCTGGCCATATAACTAAGCCACACTGGCTGGGCATATATATATATATTTAAATTTAAATATTTTTATTGTTTAATGTATTACATAAGTCTTCTTCTTCCCCCCCCCACTGACCTCTCTCTAGGTGCCCCCAACCTCCAGCACATGCCCTCACCACTTCCACTCCCACCCCATCTGTGTTCATTGGTTATTCTCATATGCATGCATACGAGTCCTTTGATTGATCTCTTACTTCCTCACCCCCCAACTTCCCTCATAGGTTATACTTCTTAATATAGCTTTTTCTTCTTTCATGAAATACTGTCAGATATTGCAGGTAGTCCTATGCCTCATCATTTCAGTTTTTCTCTGACTGGACATCTACCCAGCTCAGGGTCTTTTCCCTGGTCCTTCCTTCTCTTCCCATTTTGTCTGCATTCTGCATTCAAAGTCTAGAATACCAGATTGTAAAGTTGTCAAGTGTTTGGCATCTTAGAAATAAGGAGAGGGAAAAATATTTTATGAGCTCACCCAGAATTCTCCTTTAGTAAACAGAGAAGAAACTGGGGAATTCTCACAATAATTTTGTTCTATCACCATGAGGTTTGGTCTACAGAAAAGTGGATATTTTCTGGGTGAATGCTAAATGTCCATAAAGTATAGTCCCCAGTGTATTATGAAAGAAACTGATGTTTAGAAAATCTAACATTGTTTTCCTTTAATGTTAATGATAACTTTGTTACCTTCTCATAGCAGGTGGAAAAAGAATTACTTTGACTCACTTTATCCTTTTCTCCTACTTGTTTTTGTCCTTGAGTTTGTTCAGGACCCAGGCTCCATTTCTACATGTTGCCTCCAGTTTTACATACAAAAATCATTCTTAATATACCCTAATCTTACAGAGTTTTTCATCTTTGTTGCTATTGGATCAGTAATCATGGTTCATAATTGATGCTACAACTCCATGATCAAGAAGGAACAATGCTATATATTCAAGATTCAGAGCTAGTCCTATATAATAAAAGGCTAATATGCAAATAGACTTAATGGCAGAACAGCTGAACAACCAGTCCCTATGACTTGAGCTGACCACCAGAGGGCAAGTGCAGAATATGATGGGCATTGGCAGCAGGCGGCAGAGCATGGAACATGGTGGGTGTTGACCATAGGGGATGGTGGAGCAGGTGATCAGGGGCACCAGACCAAGCCAGGGTGCCAGTTGCTGTCATCAGTCAAGCCTCTGGTGGTTACTGAAAATTATTTGCTCCCTCGTGCTGCAGTCCTGCCCAGTGCTCTCACCTGGCCCCGCTCCCACCCGCTGCTGGTGCTGGAGCAACCACTCCCACCTGCTGCTGGCACCTGGCGCCAGCCCCGATCACTCATTACAGCAGCTGCTGGCTCCAATCACCCCTCATGGCTTCTCCACCTCCCTCTGTTCCTGAGAGGCAATCAGGGCAGCAGCCGCCTCTTGCACCTGCTGACAGTGCCAGCCCCGCTAGTACCCGCTGCTGGTGCTGGCCCCAATAGCTCTATGCCATCAGCAGGTGGGAGTGGGGCTGGTGTCGTCAGCACGTGGGAGGAGTAGCAGTGGGAGCAGAGCTGCTGACAGACAAGGGACTGGGAGCCTCAGTGGAGAGTCTGGGTGGGGGCACAGAGACCTGCTCCTATACCCACCACAGCCCTACAGCCCACAATTCCTTTCAAGTTGCAATAATTCATGCACTGGGCCCCTAGTAGAATATAAAACTGGAGTTTGGACTTGGTCTCAAGTGCTTGCCAGAACAGTCTGGTAGATTACCTCATGAATTCTTAGACAAAATGAAATTGTGGAGTGTGTCAATTAGGTCACTGGGCTTTTTTTCTGCCTTCCCTTTCATCATGTACTTATGCATCTTATTTTCTCTGATGTTAAACTTAATACTTCCACCCCTTTGCACAACATAGCTTCTCTTATACTCTCCCAAACAATGCCAAATGCTGAGATATTTGGCTCTTCAACTCAAGTTGCTATCAAATTCTTCCTACACAGGTGTGAGCAGACAGAACTGGTTGTGGATTTTGGAGTCATGAAACCCAGGGTTTGATTTCTAGCTCTACTGTGTGGTTCCTTTGAGGAATAAACCTAAGTCTATGTTCATATCCATCATGTAACAGATGTCTGGTTCACCCTACTTACCCCTCACTACCACCCCCATCCCTGTTAACAATCCCTGAGGCTGACTTCTACCAGGTGTTAATTTATTAACACAACACAACACAACACAACACAACACAACACAACACAGCACTATTTACATTTTAACTGAAAGTCTCTAGAGAGCTCCAACATAGAGGGCCCCACCACAAATCAGTGCTCTCCAACAGACCTCCCTACAGAAATGTTTTCTATCTGCATGTCCAGTAGAGTAGCCATGGTTACATGTAGCTGTGGAACACATGATAAAATAAAAGTAAAAAATTCAGCTGATAGACTGAATTTTACTTTTATTTTAATATTGTTTTAAATTTAAATCTAAGTAGTCATATGTGGATTCACTGCTATTGTAGTGAATAGCACAGTTTAACTGATCAAATTTCAGACATTATTAAATATTAGAGCCCAGTGCATGAAATTTATGCAAGAGTAGGCCTTTGCAGCTGCAGTGGCTGCCTTGGTCCCTCCCTTGCAGCCAGGGCAGCTGCCTTGATCCCTCATAGCTACGGTGGCTGCCTGAATCCTGTGGCTGCAGTTCTGGCTTTATCCAGAAGGTGACATCTAGATGGCCTTTCAGTTGATTAGCATATTATGCTTTTATTATTATAGATTGATGCGAATTGGCAACTTTCCAACACCCTTCAACTACTAGAAATTGTGACCACTCTGCCTATTCCTCAGTTTACCTGACTACAAAACATAAAGTTATTATTGCTACCAACTTTTTAAATATATCTTTATCATTTTCCAATTATCCAGATTGCCTCTTTATTTTCCTTTGTTCAGGACAGATGCTAACATGAATTCAGGAGGGAAGCCAGCTTAGAGTCATCATTAATTTCATTTAGTAGGTTGTCTCCTCAGTCTTTACCACTGCTTCTTTCTCTGACTTATAAATGCTTTTTCATTCCTTTAATTCTCTTGGGGTTGGTTTAACTCACTACTGATGGTTTGATCTCAGCCCTTTATTAAGTCAGAACCTTGCAGTTTGGAAGTTTTCCCTGGCAGAACATTTGCTTTGAATAATAAATGGATTCCCTATATTTCTTCTACTTGGGTGGGACATCATTTAATTACTGTTTTACTTTTATATAAAGAAATTCAAATAATAACTGGAATAAAATAAGTCAACCTTTATTTAATTTTCTATTTTTACATTTTATTGGAGTCATACCTGGTTTGCATTATAAAATCATGGGCTCCTTGTCACTGGAACCATCTAAACAAAGATGTGAGATCAAATTTTAGGTATTCTAAAAATATGAATCCTCACATTAAGTTCTTACAACTTGAATGGATTTGATGTTGTGATGATAGAATATCTAGAACTTACCTCAGTTTCTTAGACATTAACCAGATATAGGGACCCTCCCCCCTCCTTTGATGCTTCTGATTTTACTCTTGTTTTTATTATTTATTTATTTATTTATTTATTTATTTATTTATTTATTTTACCACAATTCTGTTCCATTTTTTCTTTCTGTGTTTCTTTCAAGAGGCCCTCTTCCTTGGCCAGTGGTATGAATGGTTGGTTCCCTAGCATCCTCGCCTTAACCTTTTCTCAATCTCAGTCCTTACATTATCTTTATCAAAATCTCTGGAAGCAGTCACTCTAACTGCTGCTCCAGAAACCCATCCCTCGCTTTCTCAGAGCTGATGATGCTACCAGAACTAGTAACTCCAAAGTTGCTTCTTTTCTAAAGCATCTGCACCTGTGTATGTCCTCACAGAGCTAGTGCCTGGACCTGAGACATTTATTGAGAGTCTACAGATGATCCCCAAACCTCTGTTTTATGATGCTACCAGATACTGTGGAATAAGCAGTGAGTCCACCTCAATTCTGTCTTCAAATTCTTTGAAACATCCACCAGACTGGTTGAACCTAGATTCCAACTCGAATCCTTGCTGCAAGAAATACAGGTTTGAGCTTCCTAGCATATATCGTATAAGGGAGGACCCACCAGGAAGACTGGAATGGATAGTGAGCGGTAAGTACCACACCAACCACAAAGCTCTTCTTAGGACCCAAGGCCAAAGAGACAACAGTCATGAGGCAAAAGGGTAGTCCTAAAACAGGTTAGCAAGCTTGGCTGGGTAACTTTTGAGATCTGTTTCAACTCTAAAATATTTTACATTATCAATCTAAATCCTACAGTGATTTTTCTGCCACTTTTTTGTTGTTTTTTTAGTATAGTAGCCACTCCACATCACTTTGAGTTTGGGATAAGCTTTTTTATTTTTTAGTAGATCTCTATAAATATCAGAATTCCAATCACACAAGATAGTACTCTTGTTAATATGTCTAAAATAATTGTGTTTTATAATGCCTTGAAAATTCTCATCTACTCCCATTCTCAAGATGGAAGATTGTTCACAGGGTCAGAGAAGAGAGAGAAAGGATGCTAAAAGTCAAATAGACAAATTGTGAAATGAATCAGGAAATAAAGAGCAAAGGCAAGGTGAAAAACCTTAGAGTTGGGTATTATTTCAGCAAATTTATCTCTAAATTCTCACGATTTCTTGTACTGGGGCTGCTACTTGAAGTGAGGAATGGATCATTTTGGTTTGTGGCAACAAGGCCAGAAATACACAGTGAAAGCAAAATCCACACAAGATCAAAGCATATTTTCAAAGCATTTCTTTTAAAATGTTCCGTTAAAGATTCTTACATGGGAAAGGGTCCGAGCAGTAAATCTATGGATGAAAAAAATATCAGTTGCATTCAAATGACTATTCTAAGACTCCACACCCAAATGCATCTAATTTAGTGGGTCAGGTCCAAAGCAGGGTCCCAAAATACGTGTTTCAGTATAGACCTTACACAGTCTCAGTGCAGGTGGTCCTTTAAACATCTGTTGAGATTCTAGAGTTGTAAGAGAAAGTGATGGCCATTTTCTGCAGCCAGAGAAAAGAATCTTATAAAGATCTGGGATGAGAAAGAGCCTGTCATGTCAATAGCCTTGTCAACAAGGATCACAGACTAGTTCTGAAAGTGTGGTCCAAAAAGTGATGTGCTCTTTAAAATGCAGGTACCTGGACTTGACATCAGAGCTACTGAATCAGAATTTCTGGAGTTGGGATGGAAACTAGGCTGTTACCCAAGCTCCCTGCACAATTAGAATGCACAGTACCACTTTAAAACCATAGCCACGGATAATGTAGAAGACACTGCAGCATCATTTCCCCCTAAACTCTCAATTCATTGAAGGGGGTTAATGGGCAGTGACAGATTTTAGTATGTGATATCTGACACTTACCACATAATCATTTATTTCTAAAATACTGACACCCATTGAATCATAAACCAGCCTTTCTTTCCAATTCTATATAAAATCAATGAAGGCAGGAGTGTCTATCTAAAACAATATTTTACTCTGTTGGTAATCTCAAATTCAATCATTGAAGAATTGTCTAGAAAACATAGTAAATTAATCCCTCAGAGAAATACTTGCCAAATCAGTGAAATGATGAAAGTATGAAATGATGTTCTTCTATTCTCACAGTCTTTGCAGATGAATCTGTTACTATATTATGTGTGGACTCTAGGAAGATGCCCAATAGAGCAGGCTGTCATTGTCATGAAAAATTTTTGTGTTCAAAACCCAAATGCAGCATCCTTTACTTATGTTTATCCCAGAAGAAAAAGATTGTTAGAGCAAACCCTTACTGCTTCAGCTTTAAAACAAATTGAAAGTGAATGCAATTGTGTTTCAACATTGTGTTGACTTCTATGCCTATTAAAAATCCCAGATGAAATTCTGAACTTTCATTTTAGCCTTTTTGTTAAGATTATTTTGTTCTCCATCAAAACCATGAGTGTGTTGTGAAATCCATCTGCCTTCCCTGATCCTAAATGTATCTACATTAATCCAAGCTAATAGCTGCATGTGCATACAAAGCTGATGTCATTTATGAACAAGCAACTTAGCCTATGGTTTTAACAACTTATTCTTCTCAGCTTGACAAATATAAACATTTATATTCTGAAGTCATTTACATTTAGAATCCCATGCCAACAGCTGATAAGAGAAGATAGAATATTGAGTTTTGGCACATAAATAAGCTTTTCCAAACCAACAAAGAGGATTCTAGTAATGACTTTCATTTAGACAGTGTACTTCACCCATTGAGAATTCTAAGTAGCAACTGCACAAAAACACACTGGGAAAAGTGGTGGTCTTTATAAATAAACAGATGATAAATGTGCACCCCATCCACATTGATCTTGGGTGATAAGCCACTTGAACCCTGGATTTTAATTGGCTTAATGTTGCACTGTCTCTTTATTAGAACTTATGCATGGGGGTGTGACTTCAGAGCTACTTTTACTAGATCTTGGGAGAATATAAAGAAGTCTGAATTTAAAACCAGGATGAGAAAACACATGCATCTATACAGGACCACACCTGAAGTATGGCTCTTTTGAAAATTGGCCAAATAGCCTTGTTCAAATGCAGAAAATTATTAGTGTCCCATTTTTAAAAAAGTGATGTGAGTATTTCAATCTCAATAAGTGTAAATATGCAGTTGTCAGAATTCTTGATAAAACCAACTATTAGAACAATGAAACCCATATACTGCTAATATTGTGCTAGTAGAGAATTTAACACATGGCATCCAGTTTTTTCAAAGCATTTTCCAAGAGCACAGAAGCCTAGTATAAAGAACTAAGACTTTGAAATGAATCAAAACTGGCTTCCATATGGTTTTGCCACTGACATAGTGATTACAAGTGATGTGTTTTGTGCCAATAACTTTATGCGGCCTTATGACAGTGTCTTACATTTTGAGCTTACTGTTTTTTAATATATGAAAGAGGAATAATAATAGTAAAAATAATATCTATTTCAAAGGGATATGTTATCATGATAATTAAATAAAATGATGCATATAGGATACTTAGAACATTGTTTGGCTTAGAATAAAATTTCAATAAAAGGGAGTCAAAATATGACTACTGGTTTTAGGCTTAACCTGGGACCTATTCTTCTAGGAAGGAAATGTAAAGATATAGAAATTATTTTAAAATAAGATAGTAACAACAAGAGGTAAGGAGAGGTTAGTGAAAAAAAAAGAAATTAAAGGGAATAAAAAACAAGAGTCTCACTAAATTGGCAAAAGTAAAACTGCCTTACTCTAACAAGTGTTGACAAGAGTGGGAATAACCAAAATCACGCGCACACACACACATAAACATGTATGATTTTGGTTGTTCCCCACTCTTGTCAACACTTGTTAGAGTAAGGCAGTTTTACTTTACTTCACACACACACACACACACACACACACACACACATATGTGTATGTATATATATACTGTTGCTAGAAATTGTATAAACCATAATTTCACATGTCTCCAAAAGTAACAAATATACATACATGAAGACATGGCAATTTCATTCCAGTCTAGGACAGCAATTTCAACCAGTGGAACACAAAAATTTGTAAAATATGTAATAGCTGACTAGTTATTTAGGAGTGCTGACCTCTTTTCCCTTCAATTGTCAAATAAAAACATGACAACAGCCAACACAACAATAGCTATCTGGTATGAAAGTTTCAAAATTATAACTATTTCTTTTTGCTAGATTGGCAAAAATATATATTTTTGGTGTGCTGCAGAATGTTAGTATAATTAGCTTATGTATGCCATGAGATGACAAAGGTTGAAAATCACTGCTCTAGGCATATACTCTAGAGATGGTTTTATATTTTCACCAGGAGACATATGCAAAAAGTTCTTAAATATTAACTCAAAATGAATCATATAAGATGTAAAAATATAAAACATCTAGAAAATAGGAGACAATCTAGATTGCCTTGGGTTTGGTGATGCATTTTTTAAAAATATATTTTTATTGATTTTAGAGAGGAAAGGAGAAGGAGAGAGAGAGAGAACATCAATGATGAGAGATAATCATTGATTGACTCTCTCTTGCACACCTCACATTGAAATCAAACCGTGACCACTTGGTTCATAGGTCAATGCTCAACTACTGAGCCATACCAGTAGGGCTGGTGATGCGTTTTTAATACAACAGTGAAGTACAAGATAAGGCAGTGAGAACCTCAGGCTGAATGAAGTGCCTACCTGAAGCAGACTCTGCCAGCTCAATAGGGAGCTTTGGAGCAGAACCAGCCCATTGGAAGTCTCTTCTGTGGAGCAGAAATGGCCAGAACCAAATGACTTGCTATGCTCAGTTCTTGGCTGATAACTGCCCAAGAATATCTAGCCCTTGAATTGAAAGGTACAGTAGATCCTAAAGGTGTTATCAGCTTGAGGCTATCAAGCACTCTTTGTAGCCCAATGGCAAAGTTTTTCCTGGATGAAGATTCAAGCATGCACCTCTGTGACTGCCCAAATATGTTAGAAGTGTCAAGAGCAAGCCCTAAGAATGAGTAATAGTATAGGTGCAAATGTCATCCAGATCTCTTAATTTAGAACCTAGTTCTTTGATTCCTAATTTCTTTTACATCCCAAGCACATATTTGCCAGCCCATATGGGGATCTTTATATGCCAACATATATTTTTCTTGGCAAATATTAGACTCTCTATACTAAAGCTAATTATCAGACAAGTAATCTTTGGCTGGATACCCCAATGGCTAATCATCTCACCAGTATTGTTAGTTTTATCCACACATTGGCTAGAATTCTCTCTAATTACAATTTAAGCAAGTACGATTTGGAACCAACCCTAAAGAATATTCATTCCAATTTTATGTGCAAATAGGTATTTTCCATGAAATTTATTTTTGTTGCGAATTTCATGTTCCCTTAGCCAGAGATAAGCTATGATCTACTCTATTTGGTAATCACACTGCAATTTAATGCTTTATCCTTATAACAATCTTAAAACATGATTCCATTATGTTTCTCTCACAGTTTCCATTCATGGAGTTTTTCATTGGTCATAATTGTAGCAAAGATGGAATCAGATGGACCCTAATTTTTAAGCTCCCCTTTCTCTTCTGCCTTTACCATGTCCTTCTTTAAAAAAGCTCTATTTACAGATGTTTAAATATAATTGTTTTCTTCTTTTTCAAAAATGCAAATGGATTATATCACACTAGCATGCTTAAACCTCTCTTCTACTATTATAATCAAATACTATGCATGGGCTGAGGAAAAAGCGGGAAGAAAAAACCATGGCACATTGTCTACCTCTCTGCTTCCTGATCCCCAAAGCTGCACAATCCAGCACCCATCTGAGTCCCGGACAAGAGCCTTGAGGAGAAGCCGTTCCAAAAGGTCCTAGCTCTGAGCAGCTCTCTCTTTCCCCATGGAACTGAGCTCACTAGGATGGGGCCACCTGGACTTGGGAGGACAGATCAAAGCAGTCTCTCATGGGGGAATGAGGAGGAGTACTATCCGAGTCTGCAGGTGGGGGCAAGACTGGCCCTTTTCCAAAGCCACACAGCTCAATGACTGAGTGTCTGCCCAGATCTCCAGAAAAAAAGAGCACCAAAGGTCCTGTAGGTTGCAGCCTACAGGGACCCAGTGGCTAACCCTGCAGATCTCTCCTCTAGGCCAGGCCACCTAGATCCTCTCTTTTTGACTCCTGTCTGCTCTGAGTCACATTCCCTCTACTAAAGCCCTGAGTGAGTGACAGAGAGCAAGATCCTGTGCACTCACTCTCTACTAGTAAAAGAGCACATGTCATTCTAGCAGACAGTTTCCTCTAATAGGTGGACAGAGCTCCCTGATTTTCAGTGCCAGGTGCTAAGCAGGCTCCTCTTTTGGCTCTGGTGCTCTGGATTGGGGATCTCCATGTGGTGTTGAGACCCCATGCTCCTCAGGGAGGACGGACTTTTGCAGATGAGATATACCCCTGGGATCTCAGCCTCTGCAAGTGGGCAAGGGGCCAGCTCTCTCTGCTTTTCTGCCGCCCTTTAAAAAAAAAACACGTATATTTTTATTGATTTCAGAGAGGATGGGAGAGGTAGAGAGAGAAACATCAATGATGAGAGATAATCATTGATTGGCTGCCTACTGTATGCCCCCTATTGGGGATTGAGCCCACAACCATGCATGTACGGTTGAGCAGAATTAAACTTGGGATCCTCAGTCTGCAGGCTGATGCTCTATCCACTGAGCCAAAAGGGCTAGGTTTCCACCTTCCTTATCTCAAGGAACGGTTTATTCAAAACAATCCAGAAATATAATCAGGATTCAAACTCAAAAAGTCTTAGAAGCTAATCTAACCAAGGTCTAAGTTTGCATTCAGATTAAAGTTAAAGTCTAGTAGTTATGGTTTTAGTCTTAAATGAGTCAATAAGTAGCATTATTAGACACATTTCTTGACCCCCCTGCTTTCCTCTATAAAATAGCAGCATGGGGCTATATAGTCTTAAAACTGTCACTTGTTAAAAAATAAGTAAATCAAAGGATTTTAACCAGAATCACATGGGAAACCTTTAAATAATAAAGGTATTAGGCTCCATATTAGTCCAATAGAATCATAATTTTATCTAATGAATTAATAAGCAAAATAGAGATGGACTTATATAGAACAGGCTGACAACTGTCAGGGGCAGAGGGCATTGGGGGCTGTGTTGGAGATGGAGAAATTGAGGAAAAAAGAAAATAAAAGAGAAAAAACTCATGGACATGGACAACAGTATGGTCATTGCCAGGGGAGAGGAAGATGGAGAGAGATGGAGGAAGGTCTGGGGGGATAAATAGTGATGGAAGGAGACTTGACTTGGGATGATGAACACACTATAGTGTACAGATGAAAAAAAATAACTTCTATGGGTGAGTCCTCAGTAGAGGGAAAGGCTTCTGAAGAGACTTAAATGGAAGGGCTACTGAAGAGACTTTAACTCGGGGTTTTAATTCTAAGTGGCTCTTCATTAATTTCTTTTTATCCTAGCTGCCTATTCTTTATAACTATTCTCTACATGTTTATATGTATAAATTGTGTGTGTGGATGGGGAGGGGAGTGAATGATGGCTGGTATTCTTTTGTCCTGCACTGTCTTGTTTGTTGCATGTATAAGAGTAGTGTGCGCCATAAGAAACAGATGAAAGCATTGGCTGAATCAGTTCTACCAACTCATGAAAGTAAGTCATTTTGTCTAGTTCATTTTGCAAGGCTCACATTTATTGTATTTTTTATCACACATTTCATTCCTAGACTCTCTTTGGTTAGGACCCAAAACATTATTCATAAACATACATCCCTGACCAACTATAGTGACCTTTTTCTTGTTTGTCATGATTTTTTCTATGGCAAAGCATAGCCTGCTCTGGCAGACAGCTGCTTCCCTATACATTTTCACGACAACACTAATTTTTGTGCTTAGCTTGGTGAATGGCAAAACTATTTTTACTTTGAGTAACAATGATATTATGTGGAACTGTTTGCATGTCAAAATTTAGAGGAGCTTCGGAAAGAAATAGAAAGCAAAAAAAGCAAACATCCAGTAGTCAGCTTTTTCAACTTGTATGCTAACTTCAAATATACAAAATGCTGACTTCAAGAAAATCTCTACAAAGACTCTCTTGTACACTCTTGCACAACCTTTTGAAATTTATGCTTCTTGCATCTCTCTTCTGTCTTATCTTACCCTCCAATTCCTTCAGCTCCATCTTCTGACCTACTGACTAAGCTTGCTTTGCAGGGTGGGGATGTTCACAGGAAAGGAACACTCACATTGCACACAATTATCTCTTTTAAATTCTTACATCAGAAGGCAGTGTTAAGAAGCTGTATTTTGACTCAACTACCTACTTATGAAATATTAGAGAAAAAGTTGAGGACCACAAGTAAATTTTTTTCTAATTCTCTAAAGGTTATACCAGAATCTGGTATGGAATTCAAATCTTTGCTAGATTGTCCTGGATGGTCATAGTTCTAATTTGCTCACTAAATTATTAGCCCTTTAGATAGGGAAAGTTGTTTAAAGTTGTAAGAAGGGAAAGATCAGGAGAGAATTTAAACAGCGCTGTTATGCATATTTTTAAAATGGTCCTGACAAAGCTAAATAAATAAATAAATAGAAATACACTATTAAAAGGCAATTTAAGAAGGCTTTCCCTTATAGGTAAATTGCATAAGGATTCAAAAGTGTAAGCCAAATAATGGTGAATAAGTAGTAGTCTTTTATAAAATTGTCTTTAAAACTCCTAAACAGTATTATTTTAAGAAGAGAGAAGCTTATATTTTCATAAATAAGTACAGGGCTGAATTAGGGGACTTTTCAGGAAAAAAAAAATGAAATGGGTAATTTCCAATTCAGAATATTTCAACATGTCATTGAATATTTCCAGAGACTATTAGAAAGTAAACAAGCTAGATATCAAATCTACTTAAATTTAATAGGTTGAATTTACTTTACACATGAAACTTCCAGATAAGATGTATTATTAAATAATTATGATTAGAAGTCCCAGAAAAATAGCCTAGAAATAGTTAATATGTTTACATTACATAATTGAATAAATAAATAATTAGCTATAATTCTAGAATTCATTAGGGCAACACTCTAATATACAGTGAGAGAATAATTAGAACAGAACACATAAGCATCCAGACCAATTTTTCTCAGATTATTATAAATTACTTTTTTTTTTACATTTAGTATATTAGGCCCTATTCTAGAGCTGTTAATAATATGGCTCACTTCAAAGATCCATAGTTTAGTTTAGATTATGCCTTGATTGAGCTGCTAAGGATTATCCTCTGTGTCTCTGAACAATAGCTAAACTATTCAAAGTATCTTTAGATTTCACACCATTATCACCTTTAAATCTGATATCACATGCAATCTAATCCCAGTATCTAAATGGAGACAACCAACATTCCTCTACTAGTCAACTACCTACTTATGAAATATTGTTAGTCTCTCAAGCTAAAAATGTTCTCAGACATAACTGATAAAAGCATATTTCTTGATGGTGTTTCTAGGGGTCAAGCAGTATCTCTGTGCATACAGATTTCTTGGACATTCCTTTAAGTCTTGACTTAATATATTTTTGTTGCTAGGTCTTCTTCAAAAAAAGAAAGAGAATAATACCAGATTTGATAATGCAGTAATTAGTTCACTCTCTCCTGTAGAATCTAATTTCTTACTGGAAACCAAATTGATTTTAAATAGCTGAACAATGGTCGTGCCAAAGACACATCAAATTGTCAAAAATAAAAGAGTAAATATAAGTTGCACAAGAAATGTATACACACTTGGAATAATGATTCAAACTAAGAAGTTTTCTCCCTTCCTACCAAAGAACTTGCTATACTAAAGGTGGAGGCTTACAGTTAAATAGATACCATTAAAATCACATAAATACTTTTAGAATATCATCACATTAGAGAGGCTAAATATGCTTCTCTAACAGTCCTTGCATGGGAACCCCATGTAATGTAAAGACAATCCCATGGAAAAGTTAATGCATTCCACTAGAGACACAGATTTTGGCCCAGATTCTAAAAGAAATACTAGAAACAAATAGGTTTTAAGATCCATGAGAATGATATCTAGCACAGCCAGGATGGCTACTTTCTAACACTGAATAAAACCCCCAGTGCACACTTGCCAAAATCTTCCAGGAGAAATCCCACAGGAGGGGAAAAATGGTTCACAATATAAAATACTGTTAAGAAAACTTCTAGAAGATGTGGCTAATTTATGCAATATCTGTAACTATGAACTGGGACCATGACCTAAAAGAACCCTTAAGCTTCTCCAAATGGATTTTATACAATTGCCTTTTTCTATAGCTTCATACTTTCAGGAATAGATGTCTTACACCAATGTTTATTTTCTGGATGGGATAAAGCACTCTATTGACAAATGTCAGACCACTCACAGTTGCTAAAACAAACAACAAACTATTAAACTCTGTGTTTTTTTTTTATAAGTGACATAACAACTTACATAGACAGGATGGAGTGATATCCTAGGGACAGATGCTTTGAATTATATGTGAACTTGACTCTTATTCAGAAAGGTCATTGTCATCATCAGCCCCAAATCCTTAACCACATGGGAAGGGTCTTCTCAGGATTGCAAATTTGCAATAATTAGGAGCTTCAAACTAAAGTTCTTTGGAGAACCACCAGGAATAATTGGTCCACACAAGTTCAAGAGCTAAAGCTAAGTTCATTGGAACAAACTGATGATATAGGCAGCTTCCATCTAAATGATTGATAATACACCACTATTCACCACTGATATAAGAAAAAGCAAGGGTACTTGTATACAGGCACACCTAAGTTCAAATCCTACCTGTTTGGACAAAGTCTCTGAAAACTGGATATCTTGTTTTTAAAGTAGGAATAATTATGCCTTTTTCACTGAGATGGTATGAGAACTGCAGGAGATAAAATATTCAAAGCACAGAGAGCATTGCCTCGTAAATTATTGGGGCTCAACCAATGTGAGTTTCTATTCTCTTTCCCATTCTGAGTAATGGGACCTCTTACTTTCCTTTGCACATAAAACCAAATACAAGGAAAAATCTCAGGCTATGCTTGCAGTACAAATTGCCTTGGGAAAAGAAAATTAAGATGACTTACCAGGGTGAAAAATACTCTTCCCAACAGAGTTCAGAGACTCAGAAATGGTTTCTATGGGGAAATCTTTTATTAACCAGGGAAACATGAAACAGAGGCAACAGTCACAGTCATGCCTGAAAGGGTAATAGCCAATTTGACCTATTATGTGTTCACTACATCAAGTTTATTTGTTGTCCTGATTACAAGCTACTAAAGGGACTTTGGGGGTGAAGGACTGTCTATTCCACAGCCATTTCTTCTAAGTTCTTTCTTTTTCCAACTGGTCCTGACATAGTGTTTCAAGCACTGATAAATTAACCTCCTTCGACCTATAGCCTTCTCTAGGATGGGGAGATATTGAAGAAAATATATATTTGGAGTCAGAAGTGGTGAGGGAAAATATAAGACAAACGTAAGGTGCAAAAAAGAAGGTTGAAGTAGAAACATCAGAAAATTAATTTCCTGGCTCCAAGTGTTATTGGATTGCAGCTCAACAATCCACCTGGGACAGGTTAGGAGCTCAGCATGGGAAATAGGTGAGAGGAGTGGATGGAAACACCAAATGAAGAGCAATAGAAAAATGTCTGAAGAAGCCAAGACCTTAGTAACCTCAGGATGACTTGTCTGTCTGCTTGTACAACGCAGAAGATTTTCTTGGTGGTTGACAAGCAGTCTCAAATGAATCAGTTTCTCTAGAAGATATACTTGCATTTTAATGGGAGAGTCAGGCACCTGCTCTTTGCTTGAGCTGCTTGTGGATTTACTGTGTGGCTTTCCTAGATTCTGTCTCTCCTGTATATTCATTAGAATTAACTGGGGAAATCAGATTTCAAGCTGAATGAAGACATCAAGAAAATGTTGCTAATAAATTTCTCTTCTTGAGGACTCTTTCCCCCTCTCCATGTGGGAGTCTGTGCTATGAGTTCCTTTCCCCTTCCCCACGTGGGAGTCTGTACTTGTTCTTCAATAAATTTCTACCTTTGCTATAATTTGTTTTCCTCTTCTCCCAAATCAGAAAGAAATGCCTGGAGATCCAAGATATGTTAGCATTGTTTATGATTATATAACACACTACAATTTATAAAGTAATTCTCCCCAAGTTCTCTCTTTAGACCCCCATAGAAGCCTTTAGACTAGGCAGGACATATGCTAGCACACAGATAATCATCTATAGATGAGGAAACTGAAGTTTGGAGAAAATGACTCTCTAATTTCACCAAAGAACAAAGTCAAAGCTAGCTATTGGGACCCTCAGAAAACCACCGGGAGGGAACCAAGAGCCAAGAATACAAAGGCATTTTAAAGCTGTGGATATTTTTCATCATCTTTGGCATTTTCTTCCCCTTTGGGATGGAGGGGTAGGATGATATTTACTGTGATGGCATTGTGCCTTAGGAGGCCCTTTAGAAAAGCACAGGTTCTGACATGGCACCAGGTCTGCACAAATGATAATCTGGATTGGGAAGAGACATTTAATCATTGAAACACTTATGATTCTCAAAGGGAATATCAGAATATGTGTTGAGATGATGGCAGACACAATAATTGCCACTGCAATTCCAACTAATTGCATGTCATCACGATATAGACTTTAAGCAGAAGGTTTTGTAGTGAGACTGTTCTAAGCAAAGACTTACAAAATTCACAGGATTTACAGACACAGAAGGGAAATGAGGGGGGTAAGATATTCCAAGGAGGAAGTAGCTTGAGAAAGGCATACTAGTAGAGTGGGCTATAGGTTGTAGAACTAAAATGATTGATATTGAGGTTCGAAAGAGTGCTGTAGTGTAGATTTAAAGGAGGGAGAGCTCTGAAATCAAGATTGTCGAGGGTCAAATCTCCATCACTCACTGAACAAGTTATATGACAGTTTCTTCATCTGCAAGTAGAGATTATAAAAGTATCAAACTTATAGAGTTTTGTGAAAATTAGATAAGACAATACAGAAAAAGTCCCTACTAAAACAGGACCTATACTTAGTTGACATTATAAGATGTTATCTATTTTTTAAAATTATCAGGAGCCATAAAGGTGTATAGACTTGGAGTCTGAGTAAAGTGACCATATAATTTATGATTTAAATCAATCATTTATCCTTTGAAACGGTTATGCCAGGGCACCAAATGTAAAGGAGGAATATTTGTGACAAACCAGGAGGTTTGGTGACCCTACATACAGAAAACCCTATTCTGAATGTTTCCATGTTTATTCAGATTTCCCAAGTGTATCATAGAAAAATTCCATGGTCAAATAACACTAGAGAGGGGTAGGATATGAAAAGTTATTTTTAAAAATATATATTTTATTGATTTTTTTACAGAGAGGAAGGAGAGGGATAGAGAGTTAGAACCATCGATGAGAGAGAGACATTGATCAGCTGCCTCTTGCATGTCTCTTATTGGGGATGTTCCCACAATCCAGGTACATGCCCTTGACCGGAATCGAACCTGGGACTTTTCAGTCTGCAGACTGACGCTCTATCCACTGAGCCAAACCGGTTTAGGCTGAAAAGTTATTTTTGTAATATAAACCAAAGTGTCTCACTGTGGTCCAAGAACTGTCACAGGTAAAAAAAGGATCCTAGCTGTCACCTAATAGTCTTCCGATGTTTTCAGTTTCAGAAGAAATTGAACACGGGTGTTGACAGATGCATGTGATTATGTTAGGAAGCCCTGACACACAGTACCTACACCTAGAAATGGACAGTCCTTCCAGAGACCATTTTATAGATTTCTAATCATGATGAAAGTCCAGAGCCTATTATACAGATTAGGAAACTACTCCTGATCAGCTAATGGCCTCATTTAAGAGTTCCTAATGTCCGGTTCTTGTTGCTTTTCAGCACATCAGCTCTTCCCAAATCATGTTCTCCAGACCATGATGCTCTGGTAGAGAGAGGGGAGGTGGGGATGGAGGAGGCCATAGTTGAATTAGTATAGACAATGGTGCTTATTACATTACACTCTTGAAAATTCACAACATACATTAAATACTATGAGAAATTCTTGAGTAAAAATAAATAAATAAATAAATAAAAATTGTTTTTTCCAAAGCAGCATTTCCCAAATGTGTTTTACCACAATACTCTTTTATCATGAAAAATAAATTAACATTCTGCAGAATTAGTTAGGATGCTACATGCTTTGCAAAGGACTATACTACACAAAGTAGTATATTGTGATGAATGTCCACATCAGTAAGAATAAGAAATAAATAAATCATTAGAACGTTCTCTTATTTCATATGGATTTACATGCATTCATAAAATTAATACCTTTCCAGTCAAATTTATCATTTTAGTTCCTGTAACATATTCTATCAAGCTTAAGACAACTGGATATACCCAATTGATCATTTGTTTATTGTTGAAAAATTTGCTTTAACTGTCAAAAGTAGCAATATCAATATCATAAAATAATTTTAGCCTAATTAAATTTTTCATAATCTCAAACAGGAAGAAAATATTTCAATATTTATTCTAACCTATAGAAAATTTTTACATTTGAAAAGCAATGGAAGTATGCATAAGAGCAAAGCTATTAACCATAAGAATTTTATATTGCCATATGTCCAAATGATAAAGCTAATTAAAGAAATAGTAAGAAGGATTTATATTTAAATATGATAGCGAATGATACTTATCTTAAGTTCACAATTGGCTGATGTAAATTTTAAAAAGAATACAAACAACAGCAACAACAAAACTCATTCTGAGAACACTAGGAAATATTACAGATCTGGATAAAGGGAACAGTGAATAAGGCGATGCTTGGCTTCCCCACATGCAGCTTTGCTCTCAGTTACTCCTCCTTTACGCTATTCCTCCTTTATGAGTCTGCTCAATCATGTCACACATTTATTTCATCTTCCATGCCCCAGGACACTCCAGATTGGTAAATGACAGGTTTGATAAATGAGGGAACTCACATACCAGAGTAGATCCCCACACTGCCCCCAAAACCTTTTCTTTTTTCTTTTTGATGAATTTATTGGGGTGACATTGGTTAACCAATTCTATAGGTTTCAGGTGTATAATTCTATAATAATCATAGTATATTATATTGTGTGTTCACCACTCCAAGTCAAGTCTCCTTCTATCACCATTTATCTCCCCTTTACCTTCTTCTACCTCCCCCTGAGAAGGCTATCCCCTATTTTGTAAGCTTACTGTTTGAAATTCTCTGCTATTTTTTAGAAGGCCTCTTATTCTAAAAAAACAAAACAAAACAAAAAAAAAACCTTTGCTTTCTAGCCTGCTTGAATAATAAGGAAGATAAATTTAGCTGTGTGATCTTATAGGCCAGGGACTAGATATCCCATACTCTCATGCTGTGCCAAATGTATTTTTTAATTGGATAGAATTGTGTTGTTTTTAAGGCCACCAGCGAGATAACCACTAAGTGCACATAGGGCTGGCTCTTTAATAAAAAAGGAAAGTTCTGCTTGTAGAGCTGCTTAGAATTTGAATTCATTTTTCTCTAAGCCCACCAGTGAATATTTTAAAAAAAAGTGTAATTCCAAGCTCTCAAAGCCAGTGGTTCTCAACCTTTCTAATGTCATGACCCTTTAATACCGTTCCCCATGTTGTAGTGACCCCAATCATAAAATTATTTTCGTTGCTACTTCATAACTGTAATTTTGCTACTGTTATGAATCATAATGTAAATATCTGTGTTCTCCGATGGTCTTAGGCTCTACAGCAGCAGTTCTCAATCTGTGGGTCGCCTATGCCCATCAGAAAACACAGATATTTATATTATGACTCATAACAGTAGCACAATTACAGTTATAAAGTAGTAATGAAAATAATTATATGGTTGGGGGTCATCACAACATGAGGGATTGTATTTAAGGGTCGTGGCATTAGAAAGGTTGAGAACCGCTGCTAAGCGTTGTTTGATTTTTTCCGGTTTTCTGCAATATCCCACCACCTTTTCCTTCTGGTTAATCACCATACTGTTGTCTGTGTCTATGAGGTACTTTTTTTTTTTTTTGCTTAATCCCTTTACCCTTTTAACCAGCCTCTCCTCTCCCCACCCTTCACTATGACAGCTCTCAGTCTGTTCTCTGTTATCTATGAGTCTGTTTCTATTTTATTTGTTAGTTTATATAGAAAGGCTTTAACTGGGTTCAGTCACCTATACCAGCCAGATAGTCTCAACAATGTCTTACTTTTTCAAGGCTTGGTCCTTAAAAATAGTTCTGACTGTCATAACAGTGGACAGAAGGTCTATTCCAAGGGCAAGGGAAGGGTTGAGAAGCCCCTGATTATCCAGGTCTAGCTCTCAGGTCATCCAGCAGTCATGTCCTCTGAATGACCTTCTCCAACAATTATACAGTCTAAGGGTTAAATGAGATAATACTGAAAGTATTTAGCTCAGAGAGCAGCACATGACAAGTGTGCAATGAATAGAAGTTATAGCAGCTTCTTGTACTAGCTGGTGTTTGAGCTCCAAATCCCTAAGGAGACCCCTCACCCTGGTGAACAGCCACAATGACACACTTTTCTTAGATGAGAATCAGGGTCAATTTGCTTCTACTACACCATAGTCTTCCTAAAACAAACTCTCATTCCTATTTGATTTTAGAATATGGGAGTGGAGAGATCCTGATTAGAGCACACAGTACAAACAAACAAAACAAAATAAAAAAAGATGAGCACCAGCTTCAAACCACAGAAGACACAATATTCAAAATGAGTAATCACAGCATCCAATACCACCATCACACATTGCACTAAAATAATTTCCTTGTTCAATATAATTTCCAAATAAATATAGAGTTCCAAAGACCAGGAAATTAAAATCTAAAAGTAACATTAGAATTACTATACAAACTATGGCAAAATTTCATGTTTTCTGAGAATTACTGTAGTACAATGGTTGATGACGATGTTTCTGGAAACAGATAGGGAATGATTTTGGCTTTAGGAGCCAGATGGTTTCCATTGCAATTACTCAAATCAGCCCATTGTAACATGAAAACAGCCACAGACAATACATAAACAAGTGAGGATGCCTGTGTTCCAATAAATCTTTATTTGCAAAAACAGGTGGTAGATTGGATTTTGGCCCATGGACTGTAGTTCACTGACTCTGGCTGTAGAGAGTAAAAAAAAAGGAGAAAATTCCGTTTGATTTAGTTTCACTACAGCTATTGTCAATTTTAGCCATTGTCCAGTCGTTTTAAAACTCAATCAGGAGAAATTTCCCACTGAGACATTAATTACAACACTATGCATTTTATAGGTATGTTCAGATGGCCATTTCTCTTGGACAGAAAGAGGCATCCAAAAAACTCAACCACTACCTTCCCCATCTGGAGTAGCCTGCCCTTTTCTTTGGTCTCTTCTTGCCCTTCATGTATAGGTTCAGTTGGAAATCAACAATCACCAGGATAATTTTGTTACAAACCCATTACAAAAACAAACAGAGGTTCTAAAATGATAAATGATTTGCCTAGAGCTACACAGCCAGCAAATGGCAAAACTTTAAGTTTGACCCCAGTGTATCTGACTTCAAAGTCTGTGCTTTTAATAGTCAAGTTGTATACAATGAGGCTGTTACCTGCTATGCAAATGTGACTCCATTGACAGGCAGAGCAGACTTGAAGCCAGAGGAATACATGGTTGCACTGTCACCTCTAACACTATGCAAATGGGGAAAAAATCTATTGGAAGGAATTTTACATGAATAATATCAATGTGCTGCATTGAAGTCAATGTGTTCTTTTCTTTTATCTCTTTTTTGTTTTTAAGATTATGTTAGAAACAGATTCATTATATTGAACATGTTAAAAATAGAGCTGTGTGAATGCTTGTCACTAGGTCCTTGGCAGGGTATTGTGAAACAATATTTCTTTTCTTTTTATTGTTGAATATAGTCCATTGTATGGATGTACCAGAATTTTTATCTATATTTTATCCAACATCTGAATTGTTTCTAGTTCTTATTAATAATAAGTAAAGCTGTTATGAATATTTGCTTACATGTTATTGCATAAACATATGCTTTAAATTCATTTGGGTAAATACCTAAGTGATCATTGGATCATATGATAAGTATATGCTTAATTATATAAGAAACTGACAAAATTATTTCTAATGAATTATAATTTTCTTTAGCCCATAATTAATTACAATTTCTTCTTGCCAGTACAGTGGTCCCCTCCTCTCAGTGGATACCTAAAATCACGGATACTTATACTGATAATGTATACTATATTTTTTTCCTATATATATACATACTTATGATGAAGTTTAATTTATAATTAGGCACAATAAGAGATCAACAATAACTAATAATAAGATAGAACAATTACAAAATATACTATAATATAACTCATGTGAATGTTCTTCCTCTCAAAATATCTTATCATACTGTACTATTAAAGGAAGCCCTATAAAGCTTTTTTTCACCATATAGGAATTGCAAGTATCGCTGATCTTGTGCTTTGGGGCCATTATGGAGTGAAATAAGGATGGCTTGAACACAGTGGCTATGATAATCGAGACGTGTCCTACTGTTATAGAAAACAGGAATAATCAAATCATGCTCGGAGAGTTTGGAGTTATATTTATTATGGACGGGTCCAGAGGAAAATGTTTCTCAAATTCTGGGCCCCAACATGCAGAAATTTTCTCTATTTATATGTTTTTACCTTCTTTGTCTCCCAAATATGGGATATTTCCTGCCTCATTGCAAGTTCTTAAAGAGCCCCTATGTGCTGAGGCCTTGAGACCTCAACTAAAGACCTGGCCTGGTGCTAGCACTGATAATTTTGTCCAGGGAAGGTTCAATGGCCTCCATGAAGTGAGAATAGTCTCAGTTTCTTTATTATTTAAGCAAGCAAACATTACAGAAGCCAAATAGCAAGGTTAAAATTTCAAACAGCAGTTTTTATATAAGATGGATAGTGCATTCCCCACTGGTTTTATGTACATGAGTCAAATCATTGACTCTTGGTTATTGTCAAAAAGGGAGTTATATTTACCCCTGAGGACTATAATTTTAATTTTCTGTCTAATAAAGTTAGTGGGCCTACTTATAACATAAGGGCCCAGAATGAGGGCCAGGAGTAATCTTTAGAGAGTCTGAAAAGTCTTAGACTCTATTTTTCCTGAGCTGCTTAAGCCGGGTGTGATGAAGCCACATTGGGATTCTGTTGACCTTGACAGCCGTGGTCCTTTTCAGGTAGGAGTCAGTCCTTAGATGGTGAATTTCTTTACCCAAACAGAGTCACCAGGGTGGAAGGGATCGGAAGTTGATACAGGCGGAATGTCTCAGATGTGCTTCTGGATTGCTTCCTGGGTAGACTATAAAGTCTGTAAGAACTTGAATAAAGACTGGTTATGGATTTCAGCTTTTCTAGATTGGGTAGACCAGGTTCTGGAAGAGTTACTAGAATCTGTAGAGACCCCACTGGTTTTAGGGCAGCCCCCCGGGCAGCTTCATCTGTGGCCCGGTTCCCTCTTGCTCCTTGGAGACCCCTTATCTTGTAAATAGCACTATGTATGTGAGCCATTGTAAATGCGTACCTGCTATCAGTATAAACTGTTACTGATTTTTCTTTTGTCTACCAGAGAGAGCCTGAAACTGGGTGACTCGAGTGTTTGACATCCAATTCTCTACTGTATTCTGGACTAAAGCCTTGACCTTATGTCCTCATGTGGGGCAGTTAGGATTAGTTACTGCCCTAGGATTAACTTATTTGCTTTTTTGATAAGCATAGCTGTGGCTGCTACTACCTGAAGGTAAGTATGTCATTCAAATGCAAAGGGGTCAAGTCTTTTGGACAAATAGGCTATTGGCCTTCTCTAAGGGCTGAGACTTTGGGTGAATAGCTCTTTGGCTATGCCCCTTGTCTCACATACATAGAGATGGAAAGACTTAGTTACACCTGGTAGCACTAGTTGGCCAATCGTCGTTGCTCTGCTTATGTCTGTCTAACTGCCTAATATATTACATCAAGGATCCTGGCTCTGAATTCTTTTAGGGAAAATGGACATTGAATTTCTTCTGTAGCTGCTTCATGCTGAGGAGGAATGGAGTATTTCTCAGAGCAGGAGATCCTTGCTGTCTGTCAGAGGTTCGATGAGGCCTGAGTAAAGAAGGAAGTGGGCTTGTGACCTGGCAGAGACAAACTGTAACAAATAGTCTAGTGGAAAGGAAAGAAAACATTTCAGTTTTAATAACCTCCATTGAAATAGAATTTTTCTCCTTAAAATTACTTATATGTTTATTAAAAGAGCCAAATCAAGACAAATTTATCTATTGTATTTAATTTGGCCTGATTATTTGCATAATCACAACAAGAATGGTAACCAACTACCTTTGCCAGAATTTCATGATTGAATCTTAGTGTGCTCCATAGGGCTAGGAATCCAAGCCATATCCAGCTGCCGTCCGGCATTGCTTGCAGTATCTGCTGAGTTAGGTGAATCCCACACTTGCAGGGACTCTACCTGGACCCACATTCTACGGTTTTGTTTTGTTTTTGATTGTTCAGATTATTACATTTGTTTCTCTTTTTTTTCCCTATAGCTCCCTCCACCCAGCTCAGTCATTTCTCCTTACAAGCTCTTCACCCAACCCATCTTCAACTTAAAAATATTCATTTTCTCCTTTCACTTAGAATAAAATCCAAACCCATTCCCACAATGCAAAATCTACCTTTACATTTTCTCAGACCTTATTCTTCACGCACATGCTCCTTCATTTTCTATCTGTCCCTCAAGCATTCCTGTCTCTTCCTTCCTTCAAAGCTTCTCCTATCTACTAACAGTGTCTCTCAGTAATCCCTGCAGCCATCTCTGTGCGCACGCATGTGCATGCTCTAGATGTTTGCCTTTCCAGTTGCCTTGTACTCCAGGCCCTATATGAGTCTGGGTCCCCCAGAGTCTTGCCTGAAATGGGTTCAGTACAGTTAGAAGTGGCGCAGTTGGGATGCTCTGTCTCCCACCCACTAGAGAAAGCCAGAGGCACAATCAGCAGTCCATCCTCTCTGCATGGATTAGTGTGTGCACCCTAGACTTCTGCCCTTTTATGGCTTTCCTAAATTTCCATGCACTTTGCCCTTTTCACAGTCCAGACTCCCCCTCTATGAGTCTTGCCTGGAACTGGAGTTCAATGCTGTAGGATAAGGGGTTCCATGTAGTTGGGAGTTTCTGTCTAACTCCCGCCAGGGGAAGCAGGCCAGGCACTCGGGCATCCACTCTCTCCATATGCACATCTCCGTACTTCAGCATTTGCAGCTCCTCTGAGTCTCTGTGAGCCCCACTCTTTCCTTCTAGTTGTAGAATTTTCACTCAACCAACTTTCCTGTGGTTTTGGATGATGTCCGTTCTGTCTTTTTAGTTGTAGTTTTGAAATAGTTGTGCAAGGTAGTAGTTTAGGTGTTCACCAATGCTGCCATCTTAGTTTCTTCTCCCTCTAAGTTTTAAGGCCCATCTCAATAGCCCTCCTACTCATTGCAGCCCAGAGTGCTTGGGGGTTCTGCAGGGACACAGAGGTGTCCTTATTGCTTCCCTTCTACTCTGACCAACCGCCAGTGATGATAGGGCATGGACCTGATAGCGCCAGCCATTTTTAGGGCTCCCAAGCAGGATACCAGGCTTTTCCTTGGCATTCTTATTGGCTTCAAGTCTTCAGAGTTCAGACAGGGCTCTTTAAAATATGATACTCCAGTCTAAATTTCCAGTCAATTAAAAAAATATTGGAAACTGGTCTTATTGAATTTATGCAAAGAAATGTATTGCCATGATATATTAAGCATTGCCAAATTTCAGAGGAATTATATAAGGAGAAAAACATAGCTGTCTTCAATTAATAAGGAGAAATTCAAAATGTGTCTATCTTCAAATAGACAATTATAGCTGTCCTAGTAGTAGGGTTCCCCTTACTTGACTTGTCTTTAAAATTTCATATGGTCTCTTGGAGGAGTGACATGCCCTCTGAGAAAGGACTAAAGGAGCTTTATTGCTTTACAGGGTCTCACATGTCACAGGACCTCATAGGGTCTATAATTCTTATAACAAAGGGCTGGTACTTACCACTTCCCTTTGTTCCAAACAGGCCTTCCCCAGTTTTTTAAAGTTGAGGTTTGTGTCACACCTGACATGGGTATGGCCACATAGGCCTGCAAGACAGTATACAGGCTTCCAACTATCTTTCAATAGAGACCAAAACCAGATGCATATTTTTCTTGCCCATTTGGGCACTTGCCCTTTTGGCAACTGCATTCAAATCTGTAAGGTTAATGCAATATTATTAACACAATGAAGTATAATATTGGTATTGTGGCCACCTGAGCTAGCCAAATCTTCTGCTACTATATATGACACATGGTAGGGCTATACAATATCTTAGGGAGATGAGTAAGGTCTATTCTTGACCTTCTAACTAAAGCAAAATTGTCTTTGTCTTTCTGGAGTCATGTCCATGAAGACACAGGCATCATCTAAATCTATTATATAGTTTTCTGCAAGCCACTGTCAGGGCTGTGCATGGTGGTCAGTTCTTCTTTCTAGCCACAAACACGGCCTGTCTAATTTCTTAAAATCTATTCTGGCACGGGAGAAAGACGTTTTGCTGTAACAGGCAGTTTAACCCCTACATAACTGGGCTTGAAAATCTGCCTAGAAAGCCATAATTTATAAGTTTAACATGTGGCTTTAGATTCTTCCAACCCGACAGGGTCTCTGCCATCCCTCAGTCAGACTCTTCTCTTGTAGAATCTCAAAGTCTTGAAGGCTTCCCGATCCAGGGAGAGTGCCTTTCCTTTGCTCTTTGACTTTAAGCTGCCAATCTAAAACAACCAGGGTTGCAATTAGAAAGAGCTTTGCATATTTCAAAGTGCTTCTGTGGCAGTGCCTTGGGTATTAGGCCCCCTGTCTTCCCACCAGACTCTTTTGTGGCAGAGCAGCGACTAGGCCTCTCCCAAGGGAGTGCATGGAAAGGGATCTCAGCCCCTCCTTTTAGTACATTTGCAAACAGGGAGCTTTCTCTATCTCTATCTGCTGCTTTTACAGATCCTGGGCTCGCTGCTCTATTCCTGGGGCTGCCAGAAGGCCAGTAGCAGTCACTCGTCTCTGGTTTAACTGTTGTAGCCAGCAAGCCTAAGGCCTAAGTCTTGTATTGCTTGTTGTAAAATGCTCATTACTCCCTGGCAGCAGCGGGGCAACTCTAGTATCAGGTAAATGTCTGTTGTCCCCCACTTTTCTTGCTGCTGCAGCTTCTTCCAGGGTCACTGCAGGCAGCCCAAGCATCCAGCCCCCACTTCTTTCACTTAGCTCTCTGGGGCTGAGTCTGCCTAACCACCAGTTTTAAATCACCAGGGCAGCTAGATTAATTATGCAGAAAACCTGCGACCTTGAATCTAGTGAAGTTCTGATAAGACACCTGGACCAGATCCCTCTGCAGCCAGTAAAAATCAACAAAAACCTATCTCTCCCTGCTTCATAATTAACTGCTGACATCATCTCTCCCGTCTTTTCGGCATTAACCATTTACCCTGTCCTGAAACAAGGCACATGGTCTGAGATCCAGTATATTTAGGCTTTTTACATTTAAGGATACTTCTTTCTTTCTATAACCGTTGTTTTCCCTCATAGATTTTTCCTGTTTATTTTAAGCCCCTAGAGTATCTTAAACCTTCCATCTTTACTACTCTTGATTTCTCTGAACATTCCCATTCCCCATTCCAGTTGCTTGTCTCCTCCCTTTCCTATTGTGAAGACAATTCTTACAAAGGGGAGAAATAGAAACAGTGGAGTTTCAGAAAACTATAGATTACCGCTGTAATAGTGCTCCCCTTTGAAGCCTGAGGTCCAACCTGTGGAGAAAAATGACTCTTAGTCAGCCTGGAAAGATAGCAGATAGACATAAGAGTGTGTAGGGAGATTTCTTGTGAACTGAAAGCCTGGATAGTCTCCTGAAAGAAAAGATTTTTAATCCAGTTACAGATGCTATCAGAATTAGGATGAGGGAGGAAGGGAAAGGCCAGGTTATGTCCTCTATGAAGATCCTAATAACTGAAAACAGCAAATCATACAAAATATATAACCACAAAGACAAAGACCACACAAGACACACACACAGTGTTAAATAAATAAATAAATAAATAAAATAAAATAAACATGTCAATAATAACTTCAGCCTTAGATGGCTCACGTTGGATTATGATGTTACAGGCAGGGACAGGGCTTGTAAATCTCTCTGCCCTGCAGAGCTGTAAGTCCTGTCCCTGGAAATCTCCAAACCACCAGAGATAAGAAAGCCATAAATAAAAGTTCTTTGTTCTTTGAAATGTCACAAATTTATGACTTTAAGTTAACTCTAGGACTTTAAAATTTAATATAGCAAATTCACAAATCAGAACAAACTGAAACCCTTACTTATACAAAATTAGAGAGAATTTTTTATAAGCTAAATGGGCTGATTCCCTCTCTGACAGAGACCAAAAACTCAGAAAAAGAATTCCAGTAGCTGCTAAAGACTTTTGCACTCTGTCACAGCAGGTCCACCCCATCTTTAAACAAATTAAACAATAAAAAGAGATAACAAATACTCTCTTGTGTACAGCCAGAAGGCACAAAGTAGCTTCGGCCTCACACAGACCAGTTAAGAAGATAATTATTCCAAGACAGACAAAACATCCATACTCATACTTTCTCAGTAGACTAGCCCAGATTGGAGCTGAGCAGATAAACAAAACAATGCCCAGCTCCCCACATGGGCTTGGGGACACTCCCAGCACCCATGCCCCAGAACAGAATTCTTAACCAACGTCTTGGTGAGAACCTACTAGAGGAGTTAAGACTGTGTTCAGTCCCCCTTCTCGGTAGCAAATTGGCTAGTCTTACACACAAACAGTAGAGTAAATTCATAATTCCTTAATCAAATCTGAATTCACTCACCTCTAGAATCCCACATTTATATACTAGCTAGTCCGAGTTTTTTACTTCTACCAGATATTTGCCCAGTTTAAACAGTCTACCTGACACCTAATTCCTGATTAATTTACCTGAGGAAGCTACAGCTTCCGGGGAGGTGATCAAGCTCCTCCTTCCACTCATTGGAATAGGCTAAACTGATGGGGCCCCTACAGATTCTGTTGACAGGTCCAGAAGTGTCCATCCACTCTCTCCAGATGCCAGCCAGGTCCTGGGCTGAGGTCCGGGAGGGCCTGGAATCCTCCAGTTCAATTCTCCCAGAGGCCTATCCGGCTCCCCCCTGCCCCAAACCCAGTCCACTCACCAGAGGCTAAAAAGCCAAGTATGGGTTGGTTTTCCTGGTATCTCAGGGAAAGAAGAATGTTACAGAAAACCAGAATAATCAAACCATGCTCAGAGAGTTTGGAGTTACATTTATTACGCATGGGTCCAGAGGAAAATGTTTCTCAAATTCTGGGCCCCACATGCAGAAATTTTCTCTATTTATATGTTTTTACCTTCTTTGTCTCCCAAATATATGATGTTTCCCACTCCTTTGCAAGTTCTTGAAGAGCCTCTATGTGCTGAGGCCTTGAGACCTCAACCAAAGGCCTGGCCTGGTGCCAGCACTGATGATTTTGTCCAGGGAAGGTTCAATGGCCTCTATGAAGTGAGAATAGTCTCATTTTCCTTATTATTTAAGCAAGCAAACATTTACAGAAGCCAATAGCAAGGTTAAAATTTCAAACAGCAGTTTTTATATAAGATGGATACTTCACTATGGGCAACAGGCTTTGATCCCCTTCCCCAGCACCTGCAAGCTCTTGTTCCATAGGGAAAATGGGGAGGTTAATCAGGCAGGGCTCTTGCTTATCCCTTAACAGCTGCTATTCCCATCTTCCAAGTCAGTATCACAGTGGTTTCTTTATCTAGACTCTCGTTCTACTCTAGACTTTCTTATAAGGACCCAGCAAAGACCTGTGGAGAGAAGCCTACAAGTGGATGCAAATTCCCTCTGTTTTAGTGGCTCCCAGGTGAACCGTACTCGATGGTGGACCACATGAAGATTTGAGGACTTTAACATTTTCAGCTGAATTATTTCTGGTGCACATGACACCTGTCATATGCTGTGAAGTACTTGCATTCCATTTCTCCTTGAAGGCAGTTATCTTTCCTCCAAATCCCGAGTTCACTGGCTGTCCTGCAACCTCAACGTTTTTGGTAGATCCAGGAAAAGTTGTGATTTTACAAATTATTCAGTGGTTTAGTTGTAACAGTTAGATCTCTGCTCTTTCCAGCTTTCTCTGTTCTAAATGGAAACTGGAGGTTTTCGGTTTTATTTAGAGAAAAAAAAAACACAGAGAATCACTAAAAATTTTTGAGCTGGGCACTGAAAAGAACAGATCTGTTTTATTATTTTATGGAAACAAAAATTATTCTGGTTGCATGATGCAGAATGGATTGAAGAAAATGGGAAACCAGAGGCAAGTTAGGCAGTTGATGCAATCATCTGGGCAAAAGATGAACAAAATCTAAATAAGGCATGACATGGGGACCAAAAGTTAGAGATATATTTGAGACGTGTACGATTTAATAGGACTTCCTGACAGATTGTGGACGTGGGTGCATGTATGCATATTCATACACTTACATGTGCTGAATTATGGTGTGAAAAAGAGGAAAGATTCAAAAGTTGTGCCCATGTTTTTACCTAGACAACTAGGACAGTGCTACAGGAGTCCAGATAGTATTAAGGAATGCCTTAATACTATCTGGCCAGTGTACAGAGAGCGCATTTAGGTGAGTGCTGTCTTTGGAGAGCAGGTGGTTAGTTCATTGCAAGGTCTGTGAACAAGCAGGACAGGGTGCTCAACAGATTCCTGCATGACTGCCAAACAAGTAAATGAATGAATGAATGAATAGATATGTCAGAGTTCCAATTTGGAGTTATGCTTCTTTAATAAGACTGCTTTCTTTCTCTTTTATTCCAGTGAGGGTCATAGGTTTTATGACATTTAATCAAATTCAGCAGAAATAACTTGTCTACACTGAAATGCCCCCCAAATATGAGCTGAGCTACTGCATCCCTTTCCTAAGTTGAGGAGTTTTCTCCATTCACTCCCATCACTGGAATTCCCCAACACTGTGTGCTAATTGCATGGGCCAATTAGTATAACATCCAATTTGTTATCATCTGCCTGAGGCCACTTAATAAACTTGATATGTCAGCCTCAGGTTTGGGGACAATTAAGAGAAACTCACAGTATGAAGGCTTTTAAGTACCTGTTAGGAAAGAAGAGAAACATTTATTGCCCAATTCCCTATTCCATCTTTCAGAAAGAGAAAGGGGTTGTTATATCACAAACATGTTAATACAACAGTGATTGTTATAAGAAAAATAATTAAGGCATATTGTCTCTCCCACAATGTCATCAGTTTGCCTCTCCCTTCCTTTTATGAAGCCCTACTCTGATCCAGTGCTGTGCTTGATGTGTTGGGTGCAAAAACCAGACTCTCCCACTTAGAGGAATCGCAGCCTAATGGGGAAATGCCCATAACAAACGTTTGCTCATGTACAATGATGAGCTATAAACTAAGAGGGAGAAGGGCGGGAAGGAGAGAGAAAGAGTAAGAAGGCTAATCCCTATTTTGCAAATCTCTGTAACAAGAGCATTGCTAATTTGGACTGGAATTATAGAATTTATCCATTCAAAAAAGAGTTGTTCTTCAAAATAATCACTTTGAAAAAAAAAAAAGCATGTCTCAGTTATGTTCTAGTCACTTAAAATAATTTAGACTTTCCTCTTAGAGTTATCTTCAGGATATTTTTATGTTGTACAAAAAATTTTAAGGGGGGGTCCATCTGGGGAAAAGCAGACATGTAAAACTTCAGACAAGAAAAAGAAAAACTTTGATGGTTGCTTTCACTTTTGTCAACTGTAATAACTAGCTCAGTGCATTCTAAAATGTATTTCCTTGAATAGTTGTCTCCATAGATGTACCATAACACATCCTTCTGTGCTCAAACAAATTTAAGAAAAACCTGCAAAAGCACAAAAGTATTCTTTTTACTTGATGGTCATTAGCAAATCCAGATCTCCCAGAAATCCTGTAACAAACTTATTTAACTTTGCAGACTGGTGCTTCCCTAAATTACTCTCTTTCATCAAGCCCTGAACACTGAGGGGGGGGGGTGGTCAACACATTTAGCCCCAGTTATTACTAGCCATTGTTATTATTTTCTCAGGCATTCATGACAATCTTGTTCAATTTGGCTTTGAAAAAAATCTTGGTTATTTCTGAAAATTAAGATAACTCATAGGATTATTCATTTCTCATGTAAAGAGTTCCCAGCAACACATTTTAGGGTGTGGTGATGGGTGATTACTCAGTGAGGCATATTAAAAAGTGCTTTTGGCAATGGCATCCTTATCAAAATAAGGGTATGACTTCCCACATGCCTATTATGAAAGCAACTGGCCTTGTTTGCAAAAAAAAAAAAAAAAGAAAAGAAAAGAAAAAGAAAAAAAGAAAAAGCACTTCTGGTGTGATGAACCATATCACACTGCACTAAAGGTAAATTGGACAGAAACATGTTCTCTGCTTTCTGCATTCCATCCCCCTCACCTTCTAGGTCCAATCAATTTCAAAATTTTATGAAAAATGTTGGGAAAAACTGTTTTGTTTTTTTATTGTGTTACATGTATACATATCTCCCCATTGCCCACCTCCCTCCCAGGCATACCCCAACCCCCCAGTGTCTATGTTCATTGGTTATGCTTATATGCATAGATATAAGTCCATTGATTGATCTCTTATCTACCCCACCTCTCCTTAATCTTCCTGCTATAATTTGACATTCTGTTTGATGCTTTACTGCCTCTGTATCTATCCTTTTGTTCATCAGTTTACAATGTTCTTTATTATCCACAAATGAGTGAGATTATGTGGTGCTTCTCCTTCATTGACTGGCTTATTTCACTAAGCATAAGGCTCTCCAGTTCCATCCAGGTTGCTGCAAATGGTAAGAATTCCTTCTTTTTAATGGCAGCATAGAATTCCATTGTGTAGATGTACCACAGTTTTCTGATCCACTCATCTGCTGACGGGCACCTAGGCTGTTTCCAAATTGTAGTTATTGTAAATTGTACTGCTATGAACATAGGGGTGCATAAATCCTTTCTGATTGGTGTTTATTTGTTTGTTTAAAGCACGGGTGTCACATACTAAGTATATAACTTGGACAAATGAATTGATCTTTCTGAGCCCTGATGTCATCTGTAAAATAAAGATGATAAAGGTGCCTGCCTACTTCATAGGGTTTGGGCACTCCATAATATAACACATGTGAAGCTCTATAACACATTTCTGGGCACACATTGTAAGCACTGATAAATGGAGATGTTAGCTTTATCATCATTAGTAATAGTATTTGCATCATCACATTGATGTCTGATTGTCACAAACTTGGTGATTTAAAATAACACAAATATACCGACTTCTAGTTCTGGAGGCCAGAAGTCCAGCATTGGTTTCCTTGAGCTATAAAATCAAGGAGCTATGATGCCTCTAAAAGCTGTAGAAAAGACTTTATTTTTTCCTGCTTCTGGAAGCCACCTGCTTCCTTGGGTAGTGGCCCTTTCCATCTTCAAAGCCAGCAATGTATAACTGTATCACTTTCACGTTGTCTCTCTGGCTCTTTTCCCTTATAAGGAACTTTGGAATGACCCTGGATCCAGTGAGATAATCTCTAGATTTCAAGGTCAGATGGTTAGCAAACTAAATATTCTCTTGCCACCAAATGCCTTTACCTCATTTAAAGATAGTTGTTTTTTAAATAGGCAAAGTCCATATTGTTACCCTTCCCTTCATCCACAGCCTTTGCTATGTAACTCGGCAGTGCTCTCACACTCTGATGGTAGTCATGACTGGTTTTAGACAAAGGGATATTAACAATGTGACATACACACAGGCTGAAAGAGTGATTTGGTATAGGGACTGCCCTAGGTCTTGTACCTCTGCCTTCTCCATGAGAACAATGACCCACAGATACCACAGTCATGCTCAGAGAGTCCATACTCAGACATGTTAGCCATTTCAGTTAAGACCAGAACAAACTAATTTGGCAACCCACCAACTTATGAACTAAATAAATACCTACTGTTTTCAGGCAATATGTTTGATATCTGACTCATAGCTGCTTATTTTCTTTATTTCTCTCCATCACCACAAAACACTCCATGATTCGACAGTCTGGAGAGCCAATTTATGCGATGGACAAAACAGCATTCAAATGGAACAAAGACTTTTCCTAGAGCAAGGGTTGGGATTAAGGTGGTAAAATGGAGAGTAACTGAGCCATGATGGGAACTCCAAAGGCTTTTCACTCACAGTTCTCACTTGTTCAGCACACCTGGAAGTACGGCCTATTCTTTAACCACATCTCCCCAGTTCCCATTGTCAACCACAGTGCCATGTTCCCAATGGAATATGAAATAGCAGGAATGTGGGGAGGGGGGAGAAATATAAGGATCACAGTATTTTTGAAAAGCCTGAAAGCCACATGGTGACCATTTTATTATCCTTAAAGAATAAATGGGAAGAAACAAGAATTTTAAGTATGTATACTAAAATGTTCAAAGAAAAAAGTGAGGATATTAGAAATGTCAAGAATAAATAAGCAATTATAGAAAATAACTAATTAGAAATAATTGGTATAAATATAGAGTTGTTAAAATAAAGAGGTGAATAGATAGGCTGAGTAATAAAATACATCCCATCAAAAAATGAAATGTCAGGCCTAGGACTTTCACAGAAGGCAGAAATATAGCATTAAATGAAAAAGAATAATTAAAAATTAAGCAATATAAGAAGTAGGAAAATATTTTTCCAAATCCACATAATAAGCATTATAAAATCTGAGAGAAACTAATTAAAAGGGAGGAAATATGTAAAAAAAAACTGATTAGGAATATCCCCAAATAAAATATATATATTAAAATCACTTTAAAAAATCACTTTAAATAGGTTCATGGAGATTTTAAATGCAAAAACTATAACTCATTATCAAATTTAAATAGATACAAATAAAAGAGAAAAACTTCCATGAGAAAAGTAGATTATTTGATAGAAAATGACAAGAATCATGTGTACCAGACACAAAAAGTTATGGAGTAATAATAAGAAAGTGACAAAGAAAAGAAATGGCAAATACAGGAAATTATAACTGACTAAATTATCACTTAAATAAGAGACTAAAATACAAATATTCTCAATAATGAATACCTCAGAAATTTATCATAGCTAGGGACTTTCTGAAAGAAGTCTTGAAGTAGTTCAGCAATAAGTTATAAGAAGTAAATTACTTGAGCCCTAACCAGTTTGGCTCAGTGGATAGAGCATTCTCCTATGTCCCAGGTTTGATTCTGGGCAAGGGCATGTACTTTGGTTGCGGGCACAACCCCAGTGTGGGGTGTGCAGGAGGCAGCTGATTGATGTTTCTCTCTCATCGATGTTTCTAACTCTCTTTCCTTCTTCCTTCCTCTCTGTAAAAAAATCAATAAAATATATTTTTTTAAAAAAGAAGTAAATTACTTGATAAAATATGTTGTTGTGTAAATAAACAATAATCAATGACATATCCCCTGAAATTATTAAAGTGTATCCATAGTACATTTCTAAGTGATAACTATATGATGACATAGAAGGATTAAGGAGAAAGCCAAAGGCAGTAAGAGAGATCTTTACACCAAGGAAAACCAAAAATTGACAAATTTAAGAGGCTGTTTGGGGGAAAAAAAAACAATAAAAACTATAAGCCTCATAAGTTAGGGATAACTAATAATATTAAAGTATAAGGACTTCAAACTTCCAGAATAAAATTTCATTTATCTATGCAATTAGTATAAAAGAAAAGCAAAATGAAAGTATTACAAATAGAACATAAAATGAGATATCAGGAACAATAGAAATGTACAATAAATTTAACTGGGTTGAGTATAGCAATTAAAAGTCACAAATTTTACTAGACAATTTGATGATGGCTGTGCTAAGTTTTCACCATCATTTTCTTTTCTTGGACAGACAGGAAAGAAGATATCTCCTAATCTTCTTGACAGTTAGTTTGCAGACATGTGACTGAGTCCTGGACTGTGCTAACCAGCCATTGTAGTATTAAGTCTTTCAAGCCTGCCACTTAAAAAACATGATGCTCAAATTATCCTTTCCCCTGCTGGGTCAACTCAAGAGTCCATGTGTTAGAGCTCTTGAGCAGCCCATGCCCTTGAATCATCTTTGCAATAGAATCAACGAAAAGATCCATGCTTCCCACATCAAACTATAATGTCATTTAAAAACAATAAATCACTGTTGCATCCTTTTAAGTTTTTAATTGTAGCTGTAAATTAGCATAGCCTCAGCCTAATATTAAGAAAAAGTCTGGCTATAAACTATTCTCAAGAAACAGTATAAATAAGGCAGGATTCTTGGGAATACTGGAAATCTGAAAATAAAGATATTATTCAAAGACACCAAACACTTCATGGATAAGAATCTGGCCTCCCAGTGCTGAGTTTAGTGCAAGCAACAAGAAAACTATATGTTTATATGTCTTCTCATAAACTAAGGCAAAATGCTTTCTAGTGTAAGCGATTCTGGAATTGCATTGTAAGCCTGAACTAAAATGACAGAGATGCAATAAAAATTTAGCCGTTCACTCAACTGGCAGGACACAGAATTCATGGTCCCTTGAAATATAGTCCACCACACAGAGACAAAGCAATAAAACAGAGACAGCATGTTTCTGTTCTTAGTTGCTTTACCACTTCATTTCATTAAGTCCTAATACTTCATTAAATAAATAAGTAATGTATGAACCACTTAGTTATAGCAGGTATGTATGGCTGCCTTTCTATCAATTCATAACATCATGTGCAACACTGAATGCACTTAAAACAAAAATTTTTAAAAAGAATGAAAAATAATATACCAGGCAAATGTGGCTGAAAAACAATATGGTGTAGCAACATTAATTTCAGACCAAATAGATTTTAAAGGAAAAAAAAATAATTACAGTTAAAAGTTTAGCTTGTATGTAGGATGATAAAAGAAACTGAAAGACCCAAAAGTTATAATAATAATGAGTATATTAACACACAAAAATATATACATAATCTCTGACAGCAATTGATGAACTATGAGGAGAAATAGCTAAATTAGTGGTTGTAGTTAAAGATTTTAAAACCTGTGTATCAGAAACAGCATAAGAAAAGAAATTAAAATTTCATATGTATGATCATTAGTAACTATGAACCAAAAGATACATAAGTAACTTTATACCCCATAAGCCCAGTTTCTCTTTTCCAAGCACATATGAAACCTTCTCCAATTTAATTAAGTAGCAAGCCATACAAAAAGCCTCAACTCCTATCTAATAAAAGAGTAATATGCAAACTGACCATCACTCCAACACACAAAATGGCTGCCCCCATGTGGACACAAGATGGCTGCCACAAGATGACGAGCAGGGGAGGGCAGTTAGGAGGGATCAGGCCAGCAGGAGAGAACAGTTGGGATGGACCAGGCCTGCAAGGGAGGGCAGTTGAGGGTGACTAGGCCAGCAGAGGAGGAAAGTTGGAGACGACTGCAGAAAAGGGCATTTGGTGGGGAGGCTTGCTGGGGAGAGCAGTTGGGGTGGGGACCAGGCCTGCAGGGGAGGGCAGTTAGGGGCAATGAGACTGGCAGGGGAGTGGTTAGGAGGTGATCAGTCTGGCAGGCAGAAGCAGTTAGGGGCAATCAGGAAGGCAGGCAGGGAAACTGTTGGGAGCCAATAGTCCTGGATTGTCAGAGGTATGTCCAACTGCCCTTTTAGGCCCGATACTACCAGGACAGTTGGATATGCCTCGAGAGGTTCCAGATTGGAGAGGATGCAGGCTGGGCTGAGGGACACCACCCTCCCTGCATGAATTTCATGCAACATAAAAGCAATATGTTGGCGTTTTCCAACTAATACTCAATAAACATTAGAAATCAAAACCAAATGTAAAGTCTTATAGAAACTCCAAATATCTGCAAACCAAGAAACAAACAGGTAGGCAGCACTTGAATTAAAGAGAAATTTATAGGAGAAAGTTCTAAATTTACAGCTGAGTGAGCAGAAAAGAACTACGTGTCAAAATTTCTGGGAACCAGCAAAGGCAATACTGCGAGACTCATATATATCCCTGAAAATATTTATCAGAAGACAGGAAAGGTTATAAATAAGTGAGCTAAATATTCCTCCAAAACACTAGGAAGAAAAGAGAATAAATCCAAAGAAGTAAGAAAGCAAGAAATGAGAAGGAATAAAGATCAGGACAGAAAGTAATAAAGTGCAGAAAAAATATAGACAATAATGGATAACATCTACAGCACATACTGTGTGCTCAGGGTTGTTTGAAATGCTTTACATAGACTGACTCAATCCTCACAACAACCCTTAGAAATGGGTAAACGTATTCATTCTCATTTTACAGGTGAGGATAGCATCACACAGAGAAATTGCATACCTTTCCCCAGACCACAAAACTAATAAGGAGTAGAGATTGATTTATAGTCTGTGATTTTGTCAAAAATACCCAAAAGCTTATTTTCCTTTTGAAGAGACTCATAACATAGATAAACCTCTAGAAAGACCAAACAAGGAGAGAAAGAAAAGAAAGCATTGTTGTTTAAGACTGACAATTAAAGATAACTGACACAACATAACCCTAAATTTCATTGGCATAACATAACACATGTTCATTTCTTACTTGCATCACAATCATTGGTCAGTGGCATCCACAGGGAAATTGTCCTCAAGCAGTGACCATGGGCCCATGGAAGTTGTGGCAGAAGAACAAACAAAAGAATAACTCAGCTTCTTTGTGGAAGTCACACTCTGTTCATCTTTCTTTGGTTTGGATCAACCATGAGTCACATGTCCTTGTCCTCAATGATAATTAAGCACATGCACTGTTTTGGTGATTACTAACCTCTGTAGTTGTTGGAAATCATCAAGATGATGTAACTCTCCATCTGTGAGTTGGAACCAAAACTATTAGAGACTCTATGTCCCCTTTCTTGTCTTTGGAATGTGTATTCAGCCCATGGTCCCCACAATAGGAGCTTATAGCCTTGAGAAAGTAAGGTTTTATTTGGACCATCCAATAGTATACATGATTGAACTCCATAAAGGAGGTTTTGGAGGTTGGATGAAGAAGTCTACTCACCCAAAAGGAGCCTCCTATGTGAGTTCCCAGGCCTGTCACACCTGTTACCTACCAATCTGGAGTGGCCTGCCTCTATTCAGTCTCTCCCTACACTTTGTGTGGGGGGGCCAGTTTGTAAATCAAGAGCAATAAATAGAAAAAAGCCAAATACAGACTTGAAAAGGATAAAAAGCTACAAATAGGTGAATTTTTTAAAAAAAATTATGTTATTTTTAAAGGAAGATTTGGAAAACTATTCAATAATAAATTTGACAGCTTAGAGGTAACAAATTCCTGGGAAGTGATGGCGTCCCAATACTGGAATAAGAAGAAATTAAATATGGTCAATAGACAAACATGAACACAAATTGAAATGATATCAAAACTCTTTTCTACCCTTGCCCTCCTTCCTGACAAAAATGAAGCTGTGCTGCCAGTGAGCAATTCCTTGTCTCGGCACATCTTCCTTCATTGTCCTGCATCATGACTCTGGAGCTGGACCCTGCAAACATTGCTTCTTTGCCAGCTCCATAACGCTAAGCTTGGTCAGTAGAATGCTGTTATAGTAATAATAATAATAAGGATAAAATACAAATATAAAATAAGAATTGAGTGTGACATAGAAGAAAATGAAGTGTAAACGCCCTTAAAGTGATGTGCATGTGAGAAATAGATAAAGACGTTTGTACCCCACATTTAAGACCAGATTGTAGGACTCCTGGGACCCGCTGATAACACACTGAAGATGCCCACTTGGGCACATAAAAGGGAGCAAGCTCTGAAGGAGATTAGAACCGCTCGTCTGCTCCTCCACAGACAGTCACTCTCCGCTCCCCTTCCTGCATCTGCCCAAGCTCTGCCATAGACTGTGGGTCTGAACCATGAGCCACAAGGCCTCTACAAGACGCAGAGCTGCAGCTGCAACGTCCACTGTCCAGTGTGTGTGTCTGTCAGCACGGATCTCCGGGTGGCCTGCCGAGGTCTGGAAACCACTAGGACTCTGGTAAATAAACCGCGTGTGATTCATGCATTGTCTGTCTGTCTCCTGTGTAATTTACGCTTGGCCAATATTAATAAGTGCCTTGAGTCATCCGTATAAGTCCAACCTATTGGCAGAGGATACTCTTGGCCACCTGTGCTTGCGTCCCTAGAGGAGAAATTGGGACAGGCAGGGCAGGAAGAAGGGCCATCTCTCCCTGGTTTTCAGGTGCATTTTCCTCTCTTGGCTCCTCCAGCACTCAGTGTCCTTCCTTGTCCCCCTATCTTCCCTCCACAACTTTTAATGGCACCCCCATGGTGACTTTCTAGTAAGGTCCACCAGTCCCCCCAGGCAGCTTCCCAGGGAGCACAGAGTACCTCCACATGGTGCCCTTGGCAAGTTCTATAGGCTCCCTGCTGACTTCCCATCCATTCTCACAAGAGATCCAGCAGATGATAAGCTCCTGGTGAGTTCTGCTTGCACCTCAGCAAGAGTAGAGCGAATTCAAGAGCACCCCTACAGACAGCTTCTGTCCCAGAATTTATCTAAGGACGTAAGCACAGGTGGCCAAGAGTATCCTCTGCCAATAGGTTGGACTTATACGGATGACTCAAGGCACTTATTAATATTGGCCAAGCGTAAATTACACAGGAGACAGACAAGCAATGCACGAATCACACGCGGTTTATTTACCAGAGTCCTGGTGGTTTCCAGACCTTGGCAGGCCACCCGGAGATCCGCGCTGACAGACACACACACTGGACAGTGGACGTTGCAGCTGCAGCTCTGCGTCTTGTAGAGGCCTCGGCTTGTGGCTCACGGTTCAGACCCAGGGTCCACGGGCAGAGCTCAGAGTTCAGGCAGGATGCAGGAAGGGGAGCGGAGAGCGACCGTCTGTGGAAGAGCAGACAAGTGGCTCTAATCTCCTTCAGAGCTTGCTCTCTTTTATGTGCTCAAGCAGACATCTTCAGTGTGTCTTCAGTGTGTCTTATCAGTGGGTCCCAGGTGTTCTGCTATCTGGTCTTTACATGTGGGGTACAAATTTTTATATCTCTTACATGCACATCTCTTTTAAGGGTGTTCACACTTCATTCCACTCTCTAATATGTCACACCCAATTTCTTATTTTATATTTGTATTCTATCCTTATTATTATTACCATAACAGCTTCCCAGTAAGCTGAGTTGATACCCCAGCTGGCTTGCCAGTAAGATTCACAGATGCCCCTGTGGGTTACTTCTAGGTGAGTTCTGCTAGCACCAAGTGGGCTTCCCAGTGAGTTAAGTTTCTCTGAAAGTTCAATCAACATCCAGGGGCGTTCCTTTCTGGGAGGAGTCACAAAGACACACCAGTAGATGGCGCCTTGTTGAGTTTCAGCAGCATCCCTGGGGGTAGGCTTCCCATCCAAGTCCATCTCCAGCACCCAGAGAAGCGCTTCCGTTAAGTTTTGTGGACACTCCAACAGGTAGTTTTCTCATTGTTTGCCTAGACCTATTGCAATTAAGTAATTTGTCCACCATCCAGAGAGTTCCAGTCACCCCCTCTCTAGCAAAGTCTTAACTCTCAGTCATTGGTGTGCTCTATCTCTGCCTCTCCACCCATCCACTTCTTATATATGGCCAAAAGCACAAAATAAAGAAAACTCTTCTATGTGAGCAGTGTATGAATAATACACAAATTCTGTGAAAACCTTTAAAGCTTTTTGGTTATACAGTTAACTTCTTATGGACTCCAAATCCCATCAATCACCCCTCAAAATAGTAAGAAAATAATGGTAAGTCTCCTGCTGACCAGCCCCCATCTTTAGGTACTTTACAAAATCACCTCATTAACACAACAAAAGTACCTTTATCACTCTCAACGCTGGGACAATCCCAGTGCCAAGAGCAATAGAAGACCTCTATATTTGAGAAATATATTTTGGTTCTCTGAATGACCAAATATATATTTCTTCTAAATCACAATCATACAGTTACTAATGATAAGTATATTCTCTGAAAGATTATGAAAAATCTCTCTAGCACTCTAGACATTTCAGGACTTTTTATTATTACTTTTTAAAAATATTCTAATTATTTAGCATTCAAATGGTGTTGTTATTCTGCTGTGGGCCTTAGGTTTTTAGGCACTTTCTAAAAGTGATTCCATAGATTTAGGACATTATTCAACAAATATTATCAAAAGGTCTGACATTCAGTGGGATGTTTATCTTTTTATCTGTTCAGTGGATGCCAAAACACTAACTTGTTAGGAATTGGTCAGAAAAGCAAAGACAGAATAATATTACTTTGTTTCTTTTCTTATGTAGCCAGTGTGTGGATAGTAGGAGGTGGTGAAAAGAGGGAAGCCTAACTAACCCCACTGTCTGTTCCATCCCTTGGGAAGTTATGAGCAGCACAGCTTTGTGTCTTTGTCACTTGCCTTTTAAACGGGAATGTACCCAATGGGCTAAAACACTAGAATAACATTGGTGATAGAATTAGGAAAATTGTCTTTTGGGAAAAACAGAGACATACTGAAATATGAATTTTGGGGGGAGAAAAAACAGGTTTTAGGAAATTTTAAGAATTTTGGAAATTAAGGGGACAGGGAGGAAGCACAGGGCTGCAGAGCAAAAGAAGGTGTATTTCCATAGAATAAGGAAGCTGAAAAGCCTCAACAGGTACATTTGCATAGAATGAGGGATCTGGGAACAGTAAAAGGTCTATATTTACAAAATAAAAGGAAGGAAGTCCTTCATCCAGAAGAAGAAGAAAGCCCCAAAAGAATAGGAAAACAATAAGGAAGAAGGGAGCCTGGAGAGAACCTCTTGGCTCAGGAGTTACTATAGTAGCCAGTCCAAGGGAATAGTGACCAATCACAAGGAATATGAAGGCACCAGGATCTGCAGGCTTTATAAGACATAGGGAAAAGGCACTCAGTGTAACCCTTTCCCCCTCCCCACATGGGACTCTTCTCCTTCTCAATGTGGGAGTCTGTACTTGTTCTTTAATAAATCTCCACCTTTGCTATACCATTTTCTGTTTATGGATTCATTCTTTGACTCCGGTGGACAAAGAATCTGGGTTCCATTCCAAAAGTTCCGGTTTCAGTACTGAAGCAAATTTATTAGAAATGAGGAGATGGTGTCACTTCTTAGGGTTTAAAAATTTCTTGTTTTATGGTTGGTTTTGAAAAAAAAAAAACTTTTTCTAATCACCTACATTTTCTGCAAGAAACAAACCAAATAATTTTTTTAATTAAATCTTTATTTTTCAGATTATTACATTTGTTTCTCTTTTTTCCTCGCCATAGCACCCGTCCACCCAACTCCCACCCTTCCCTCTGCCCTTACCTCCCTCCCATTGACCTCATCCATAGGTGTATGATTTTTGTCCAGTCTCTCCCTGTACACCGCTCACCCCTTTCGCCCTGAGAATTATCAGTCCACTCCCTTTCTGTGCTCCTGATTCTATTATATTCACCAGTTTATTCTGTTGATCAAATTTTTAATTCACTTAATTTTTAGATTCACTTGTTGATAGATATGCATTTGTTGTTGGTAATTTTTTGGCTTTTACCTTTTTCTTCTTTCTCTTCTAAAAGAGTACCTTTCAGCTGCAACGTCCAATGTCCAGTGTGTGTTTCTGTCAGCGCAGATCTCCGGGTGGCCTGCCAAGGTCTGGAAACCACCAGGACTCTAGTAAATAAACCACGTGTGATTCATGCATTGCCTGTCTGTCTCCTGTGTCATTTATGCTGGGCCAATATTTAATAAGTGCCTTGAGTCATCCATATAAGTCCATTCTATTGGCAGAGGATACTCTTGGCCACCTGTGCTTGCGTCCCTAGAGAAATTCTGGTACAGGGGTGGGAACACTTTCTTGGATTCCCCTCAACATTGGTGAGTAGTATTAAATTACTAAATAATGTTACTAAATTGTAAGTAAAGCATAAAGAAAAGTTGTAGCCCCAGCCAGAGTGGCTCAGTTGGTGGTCATCATTCTGTGCACCAAAAGGTTGCTGGTTCAGTTCCTTGTCAGGGAATACACCTGGGTTGCAAATTTAATCCCCAGTTGGAGCACATATGGACAGCAACTGATCCATGTTTCTCTCTCTCTCTTTCTCTCTCTAAGCATGTCCTTGGGTGAGAATAAAAAAAATACTTAAAAATATAAATCTAAATATATAAAAAGCCTGTGTCTGTCACTACCTGGACAACCAAATGACCGGTTACCATGCGGTGCTAAGCATAGAAACCAACCAATCAGAACCTAATATGGGTGAACTACGAAGGCAGTTCCTTTATGGAGCTCGTACTGTAAGAAGGTTAAGTCAGAGATGAAAATTCAAAATTACCACCAGCACAGACCTGAGGTGCTGCTTCTCAGAGTGGCCAGGATACACCTGGTACCAGACTAGGGGCGTGGCTGAAGGACTGGCACTGATATGAAGGCAGGGCCATTCTGGATTTCCCAGAGGATCCAATGACTGCATAGGAGACAGAGCTTTTGACACTGACTGGCATAGAAACTGACCAATCAGAATCTAATCTGGATGAACTGCAAAGGCAGAACCTAAGGTGGGGACTGAGAAGGGGTTTTAAGGGCAACTGCTGTTTAGTGTAAGGTGTAAGAAAGTGGTTCAATTTTTTAATAACTGGTTTAGCAGTATATGGCTGGCTATCAGTCCAGATATAGGGGTTATGTATTTTTGTCTGCCAAGAGTGTTAAGCCCGGGACACAGACCGCGCTTACAGAGCACCAAGAGACGATCCCATGCAAGAACAAAGGGGTTTATTCAGACCAGCATGCTGGGGCCCGCAACGTGCTCCAAGCACAGAGCAGTGGTTGTGAGCCCCGTTTCTTTGTTACATGTTCTTTTTATAGACTAGGGGTCAGGGTGGGTGGAGGGTAGTTTGAAATACTGAGTTGGCCCACCCTGATAGGCCAGGTAGGGGCCAGGGTCTGCTTACGCAGGCACGGGATGTGGGGTCAGGAAGCGGCCTAATGGCCGGAGGTGGTGGTCTTGCCTTATCCGGTTATCTCCCGGCACATTCTTGCTGGATTACCTAATGGTGGGGTGTGGGGCTGGCAAGTCTCTTTGTCCTGCTAAGGGCTAGTCACCTAAGATGGAGGAGGCTGAGGAGAATTGTCCCTTCAAGAGCATCTCCTTCTATTGAAAAAGGCTTCCCCCCAACCCCATTTAAGCACTCCTATATAATCTATTTATACTAATAAAAGGGTAATATGCTAATTAAACTGGGTCAACCCACCACCTTCCAGATGTCCCATTTCCTTTTGGACAAAGCCATGGTGGTGGAGGCTGAGGCAGAGGCAGTTAGGGTTGATCAGGCCAGCAGGGGAGAGCAGTTTGGGGAAAGATCAGGCTGGCAGCTGGTTAGGGGAGATCGGGTCAGAAGGGGAGGATAATTGGAGGCAAGATCAGATCAATAGGAGAGGGTATTTGGGGGTAACCAGTATGATAGGAGAGGGCAGTTGGGGGTGATCAGGCAGGCAGGTAGTTGAGTGGTTAGGAGCCAGTGGTCCTGGATTGTGAGAAGGATGTTTGACTACCAGCAGTCGGACATCCCCTCAGCGGTCCCAGATAGGAGAGGGTCCAGGCTAGGCTGAGGAAATCCCCTCACCTGCATGAATTTCATGCACCAGGCCTCTAGCAAATTATAAGCATAAATGCAGTCAAGCTCTTTAATATAAAATCCTAATTCTCTTTGTTAAGATTACTATATAAATCAAAAAGGAAATGAAACCAGGTTAAAGAAGAGATATATGCACTTCCATGTTTATTGCAACATTAGTCATAATAGCCAAGATATGGAAACTAGCTAAGTGCCCATCAACATATGAGTGGATACAATATACACACATATATACAATGGAATGTTATTCAGCTATGAGAAAAAAGGAAATCCTGCCATTAGAGCAATATGGATGGAACTTGAGGATTTGTGCTAAGTAAGATAAGTCAGGCAGAGAAAGACAAATACTGTATGGTATCTCTTATAACAACTAAAATGGAACTGAAGAAAAGAGAGAGCATAATGGTGGTTAGCAGGGTTTGGAGAGGGGGGAGAATAGGAGAGATGTTGCAACTAGTAGGTACCTAAGCATGAAGATCTAATATATAGAACAGTGATTATGGACAAAAAAACTGTATTATAAACATTAAACTTACTAAGAGACTAGATCTCATTTGCTCCCACCACTAAAAGTAATTATAATTATGTGAGATGAAAGAAGTGTTAGCTAATATTACAATGGCAATCATATTGCAATATAAATATATTATATCAATATGTTATACACAGATATAGAGAGAGATAAGAGTGGGGGTGAGAGAGAGAGAGAGAGAGAGAGAGAGAGAGAGAGAGAGAGGAGACATTAATTCATGTGTTACAAGTCATTAAGTCATTAGGTGTTTGTCAGTATCCAAGAATAGCCTCTTTGGCCTCCATGCCAGACTTCCCCTATCCCTAGGAGTCCCAATCTTTTATAAAAGATGTCTTTTTTTAGTGTGAAAACAGTTTCGAATATTATGATGGTCAGTTTTCAGTAGCTATTGATTTAAAAAATACATAATGACAACTATACTCATCAATTCAAGCAGCATTTAAATGAATTTCTACATCATTAAGCACAAGACTATTTACATAAATGTGTGGATTGGAAATTCATATTTGAATGAGGCTTTATATTTGTTGAATTTAGAGACTATTTAGATAGAATGTAGAATGGTTTGGGGTTCTATGTTGTTGCTGTTGTTGTTTTTTGTTTGTTTTTTTACCATTCTGTACATGCAAAAACATGAATTAAAAATGGAAAACCTTTAGATGGTGATAAAGAATGTCTCATTTGTATTCTATCACCAAACATCTTCTTAGACAAGAAGATTAAAACTTGGTTCACTTGTCCTAAAGTGAACTCAGGAAGGAGTAACTAAGGACAGAACCCAGGTTTTTGGATTCAATCTGATATAGAATAAACTTCAGTTTTAGAAATATCCTTTCTATTGCTGGAGTTTGGGAGAATTATTTGGCTTCAGCAAGTTGTGGTTTTATCATCTAAAACAAGCATGCCAAACTCGAGACTCAAGGCCTACATGCAGCCCACAATGAATATTTTTGTGGTGCAGCCTTTATAATGGTATGTAAGAAATGTTTTAATAAAAATTTTATAACTTAATTTTTACAATATCCTGTTATATGTAATTTTTAGTAATGAATTACAATGTAATTGGTTAGTTAATGTTCAAGCAAAAGTTTTAATTTTTATTAAAATGATCTATTATTTTCATGATAACTCATTTATTTCAGCCCTTTGTATTCATCATGTCTCTACTGAAATAAACCTACATTTTGCCCTGGCCAATTTGGCTCAGTGGAGAGAGCCATGGCCCCAGGTTCTATTCCAGTCAAGGCCACATGTCCAGGTTGCAGGCTTGATACCCAATTGGAAGCATTGATGTTTCCATTTCTATCTCTCTCCCTCTCCCTTCCTCTTGAAATCAATGAAGATATATTAAAAAAAAAAAAAGAAAGAAAGAAACCTACATTTCTATGAAAATTGAAGTTTTTTGTTATTTTGCCGCCCATATAAACTTATACTTTGTTTATTTGGCTCATTTAGCCTGTGAGTTTGTCATGCTTCATCTAAGATGAAGTTAAAATAACAAGAGATAATAATGCCGATTTTTCTGGGGTAATGGTATTTTTCTTTATTCTTTTTAATTTGTGCTGGTATTTATACCTTACTATATTCCCAAAAGGATTTGAAGCAACATGATAATATCATGGGGATTACAAGTGATACTTCATGGAATAGGTCCGTTTATAAACATTGTGAAACAACATTGGTTTCTCTCCACTGCACACCCTCCCCCCTCACTTTCTCAATTTAGCATTTGAGAACTCTGTGATCTTGAGTACTTATCGTTATTTCAATGCCTTGGTATAACCACTCAGTAAAATCGGATGATTCATTAAAATGTTAGGGAGTGAGATGATCTGTTTCTGTGACCTTGAACAAATTATTGAGTATTATCATGCCCTAAATTCTCACCTATAAACTGAGAAAATATCTGCCTTGACAATAATGATAAAATAAAATACTATAATTGTAAAATGTCTTTGCAAATACTAAAGTGTAAGTAATAGTTACCCTGTCAATGAAGCTAAGAAAAGAAGTGGGCTGGGTAAAGTAATTTGATCAAATAATTTTTAAATTGTACTGTATTGAAACTGGAAAATATTCCATGCAGGGAAGTCTTAAACATGTCACAGAATTCCCATAAAATACTTGAAATTTTTTATTTGCATTTTATAGCTAGACTTCAACATAGACAAAAGTGATAAAAGGGAAGAATTTATATAAAAACTTCTGAATTCCTATGGGAAAATATAATACCCTGTCCCGACCCGCGAGTTAAGTCAACGAGGACCCTAGAGGGGGAGTGGGGATGAAAGGGACAAGAGACACAAGGAATGGAGACAAGACAAAGTTCTGATCAAGTCTCGTTTATTCAACAATAGATCGGGGTATTTATGGGGAGAAGGAGGAATGAGGAAGTTAGCGAAAATTCCTAGCCCTAAGGCGAAACGCCTGGCTTTCGGGAGATAGGGAAAGAGATAGGGTTTGGGGTAATAGAAACCTAGCCTGAGGTTAGTGCTAATGTGGCTGGTGCTTACTACAAAATGGCTATCAAGCACAAGTTTCCCACAATACACAACAGTTTAATATATGCTTATGCTATTATCATTTTATGATTTTCAATACACTCTTCTCTTATTTGAAAATTAAATGCATGATAAAAAAACTAATCCATCATTAAATGCTGTCAGCTTCTGTGTTACAAGAGAGAAAGATACACTTTGTAAAGAGAAGTAAAAAAAAAAAAAAGGATTGTTTTCAATCCTTTCTCCCTGAGAGGTTCCCTGGTGTGTATGGATGGTTTAATTTATGAACATTTCCCAGAGAGTATCCATCATGTATATTTCATTCCATCATTCAACAGTCAGTGACCTGTACATGGTCAATGAGGGTGTAGGCTTTTGATTAAAGGAAGTAACTGCTGATCTTGCATCCTTAGAATGTCAAAAGAACTGGAAATGGTTCTTGCAAAATTCTATATTGCTAAGGCAATATCAATTATATGGAAAATTCAGTTCTCTTAAGGGGAAACCCTTAGGCCATGCAATTTCCACAAGAGTGACTAGTTTCAATCAGAAAATATGGTACCATAATCTCATTGAAGGAAACAAGAAGGAGACTGCAACTCAAAGAACTAGATTGTCTCTGGGGTCCAAATCATTCCTGGGTAGGATAGCAGGAAACAACACAAGCACTTTCAAGCCATCAGAAAAATGTATTATTATTGCCAACCACTAAAGCACCCCACAGAGGCATAGGAGAGTTCATTCATTTTCCTGAGAGCTTAATTTATTCCTGGGAGGATGACCTATGACTCAAAATGGGAGGGGCAGGGATAGGGGTGTTAGAATTTATATATCCTAGGCACCTACTGTGATTACGACACTGAAATATACTACTATGTATATCATTTTATTTAATTCTCATTACAGTCTAAAATAGGTATTAAAATTCTCAGTTTACAGATATAAAAATGAAGCACAGAGAGATATCACAATGCTCTCAAGATCACAAACATAGATTTGCCTGCTACCAAAGTTCATGATGTCTTAACTATATAGTGCCACCACTCTTAGAGTCTGGAAAGCAAAGTCCTTCCTTTCACCAATCTCCTGACCATCTCCCTCAAACACACCTACCAATTATATATAGGTCAGTGGTCTGCAAACTGCTGCTCGAGAGCCACGGTTTGCCACTATGTTGACTAATGAGTTTGCCGACCACTGACCTAGACTCTTGATTCCAATAATTATAGGCTGTTATTTCTTGTGATTAAGCCCTAGGTGATGGTAACAATCTATTGTTCTAGAGATTGGGACTTATTGAGAGTCCCTTCTTTACCACAGGGCTGTGGAGTTCTTGAGCACAGAAAATATTGATGAATTATCCATGCTGTTACCATCTACTACCGAAGCCCTATGTGGGAAAATAAATGTTCAAAATATATTTCTGTTTCTATTCTGTAACAAGAAAAGAGGAGAGAAGTGAAATCCAGTTAATAAGAACAAAGAAGGCAGTATAGCATTTGAGAAAACTGGAAGAATGGATAAAGTTCCCATATGTAAAGATGGCACCTGACATGATATTCACAGAGTAGAGGATGAAATTCACAGAGTGCAGAATGACATGAAGCAAAGCTCAGAGGGAGGTAAGTCAGGAGCAAGAGTTAAAGGAAGACTTAAAGGTGGTTCTGAAGTTCCCAAGTTATAGGGAATCCTGGCACTATTAACTAAAGTTAAGAAAGCTAAGGAGTGATTTGAAGAAGACAAGCAAAGTTTGGGACATATTAATTACGTTGGTCATTTGACTCATTTCTCCATTTTGCTCAGATCAAAAACTTTGAGGTCATCCTTGATGCCTCTATTTCTCTCACATCATGCATTGAAATCTACCAGCCAATCTTGTTGCCTCTACCTTCAAAGTATACAGGGTGTCCCCAAAATATATATACATACTTTGAATAATTATTAATTTCAATGGTTTAAATCTGAAAAGAAAGAGACATCAATTGAGCTGTCAAAAATGTATCCTATATTTTTAATTCAACCCACTTTTTACCACCTCCATGGTGATCCCTGGCCTTAGCTGCCATCACTTTTTCCCTGGACTATTTATAGGAGCCTTTGATAGTTCTTACTGCTTCTGTCTTTCCCTGCAGTCTCAACACAGGAGTCAGAGAAACTTAAAATTTTGCTTTCACTCAAATCACTACAGTTTGCTGCTGAGTAAAAGCCAGTCTCATACTGGCCTATAAGAACATAATCATGCCCACACTCTAATACCTCTCCCACCATATTCTGTCCTTCAATCACTCCATTCCAACCATATTGGCCTCTGCTCTTCTTAGATCACTCCAGCTGTAATTATGCCTTCAGGTCTTTGTACTTGCATTTTCTCTCCCTCATTTCCATTGGATCTTGGACTACATAAAAAAGTCTTCACTGAGGGTTTCTGCAGCCTTTTATCCCCCTAGCCCCTCCTTAATCCCCTTCTGTTTTGATGTGTTTTAATTCATAGACATGATCATTTTTTATATATTTTTATTATTTACTATCTGTCTCCGTCTGCTGGAATATAGTTCTACAAAGATAGTAACTGCGCCTGTTTTATTTACTCCTGGATCCTTAGTGCCTAGAACAGAGCTAGGCACATGATGGGTGCTCAATAGATATTTTTTGTATGAGTGAATGAAGTAATTAAGAAATTGGGAATTCATAGGAGAATTCAAGACTAAAGGTACTGCTTTTTAAATCTTTCACCATTGATTGAGTAATTAAACTGTATAACAGATCACCAAAGTAGAAGTTAAAAAAATAAAAAAGAATATCAGAGAATGTTCCCATTTATTTTGTAGGCAGTAGTAGGAGATGAAGCAAATAAATCTGAATAGGTTTTAATATATAGTGTATGTAATATATGTATAGTGTATCATAGTGTATCAATACATATAGTAATATGATGAATATAAAAGTATATAGGCATATTTGCATTAGTTCATTTTTCCAATCATTTATTCATTCATCAATTCTTTCATATATTATGTGCCTCAGGTGCAAAGGATGTAGCTAAATATTTTATCCAGCAGATTTTCTAAACTCTCTATTTTCTTCAAGAGTATGCCTATTATTAACATTTTCTATAAGTAACCACATCATCTTTATAAAACAATGGGTTTATCTCTTCCTTTCCAATTCTAAGCTTTATTTGTTTTTGTTACATTAAGAATTGTACAAGGCCTCCAACTCTGTTAAATAGAAGTGGTGGCAAATTGCCTCACTGTTGATTTTAAATGCATACATATAAAGTTTTGCACTAAATATGAATTGTTTGTAGGTTTTTGTTTTTGTTGTTCATAGGATTTATTAACTTCAAAGTTTTTAGTGTTTTAAAACCATAAATTAATATTGTATTGTACCAAATTCTTTGGCATCTAAGGAGAAAAATCACCTATTTTCGCGTGTCCTTTAGCATATTTTTTCCAAATTCAGAAACTCTATTTATTTTTTCCCTTCTTTGTTTTTATTATTTAAAATATTACATATATTAGTTCATATATCTCCTTTTTTCCCCGCACTGACCTCCCCCCAGCCTCCCTTACCCCTTGTCACATGCCCTCATCCCACCCCCCAGTGTCTTGTGTCCATTGGTGTGCTTATATGCATGCATACAAATCCTTTGGTTGATCTATTTCCCTCCCTCTCCAAAAATCCCCAGACTTTCTGTTGTAATTTGACAGTCTGTTCGGTGCTTTACTGCCTCTATATTTATCTTTTGTTCATCAGGTTATAATGTTCTTTATTCTCCATAAATGAGTGAGATCATGTGGTATTTTTCTTTCATTGCCTGGCTTATTTCACTTAACATAATGCTCTTCAGGTCCATCCAGGCTGCTGCAAATGGTAAGAATTTCTTCTTTTTTATAGCAGTGTAGTATTCCATTGTATAGATGTGCTATAGTTTCCTAATCTACTTATCTGCATTTAGATTGTTTCCAAGTCTTAGCTATGGTGAATTATGATGCTATAAACATAGGGGTGCATACATCCTTTCTGATTGGTGTTTCTGGTTTCTTGGGATATATTCCTAGAACTGGGATTACTTGGTCAAATGGGAGTTCCATTTTTAGTTTATTGAGGAAACTTCATACTGTTCTCCACAGTCTGCATTCCCACAAGCAGTGCACGAGGGTTCTTTTTTCTCCGCATCCTTGCTAGCACTAGTCATTTGTTGATTTGTTGATGGTTGCCATTCTGACAGGTGTGAGATGGTATCATATTGTCGTTTTGATTTGTATCTCTTGGATAATTAGTGACTTTGAGCATGTTTTCATATGTCTCTTGGCCTTCTGTCTTCTTTGAAAAGATTCTATTTAGGTCCATTGCCCATTTTTTCATTGGATCATTTATCTTCCTTTTATTAAGTTGTATAAATTGCCTGTAGATGTTAGAGATTAAACTTTTATTAGTGATAAAATTTGCAAATATGTTCTCCCATACAGTGGGCTTTCTTGTTGTTTTGTTGATGGTTTCTTTTGCTGTGAAAAAGCCTTTTATTTTGATGAAGTCCCATTTGTTTATTTTCTCTTTGGCTTCTATTGCCCTAGGAGCAGATTCAGTGAAGAAATTGGTTTGGCATATGTCTAAGATTCCTCTGCCTGTGGATTCCTGTAGTATTTTTATGGATTCCCATCCTATGTTTAAGACCTTTATCCATTTTGAGTTAATTTTTGTGTATGTTGTAAGTTGGTGGTCTAGTTTCATTTTTTTTTGGCATGTATTTGCCCAATTTTCCCAACACCATTTATTGAAGAGACTGTCTTGACTCTATTGTATGTTCATGCCTCCTTTGTCAAATATTAAATGAGCATAGTAGTGGTTTGAGTCGATATCTGGATTCTCTAGTTTATTTCATTGGTCTATATTGCTGTTCTTATGCCAATAGTAGGCTGTTTTGCGAACAGTGGCTTTGTAATATAGCTTGAAATCTGTATTGAGATCCCACCTACTTTGTTCTTCTTTCTCAGGATTGCTGTGGCTATTCAGGGTCTTTCCTTATCCCAGATGAATTGTTGGAGAGTTTTTTCTATTATGTTGTTGGTATTTTAGTGGGGAGTGCATTGAATCTATAGATTGCTTTGGGTAGTACGGACATTTTAATGATGCTGATTCTCCCAATCCATGAGCATGGTATGTTCTTCCATCTGTATAATCTTCCTCTATCTATTTTTACAATGTCCTGTAATTTTCTGTGTATAGGTCTTTTAACTCCTCAGTTAAGTTTATTCCTAGGTATATTAATTTTTTTTGGTGTGATGATAATTGGGATTACTTTTTTAGTCTCTCTTTCTGTAAGTTCACTATAGGTGTATAGAAATGACATAGATTTCTTGGTATTAATTTTGTATGCTGCTACATTGCCAAATTAATTTAAGTCCATTAGATTTTTGATAGAGTCTTTGGGATTTTTATGTACAATATCATGTCATCAGCAAATAAGAACAGCTTTACTTCTTCTTTTCCAATTTGGATGCCTTTTATTTCTTCTTTTGTGTAATTGCAATGGCTAATACTTCCAGTTCTATGTCAAACAGGAATGGTGAGAGTAGGCATCCCTGTCTTGTTCCTGTTCTTATGGAAAATGGTTTTAGTTTTTGCCCATTGAGTATGTTAGCTGTGGGTTTATCATATATGGCTTTTATTATGCTTATCATATATGGCTTTTATTATGATCCTTCTATTACCACCTTGTTGAGGGTTTTTGTCAAGAAAGGGTGTTGGATTTTGTCAAATGCTTTTTCTGCATCAATTGATAGGACTGTGTGATTTTTATCTCTCAATTTGTTTATGTGATGTATCACGTTTATTGATTTGCATATATTGTACCATCATTGCATTCCTGGGATAAATCCTACTTTGTCATTAATGATGTATGATCTTTCTGATGTACTGCTGGATCTGATTTGCAAGAATTTTGTTGAGGATTTTGGCATTTATGTTCATGAGGGATATTGGCATGTAATTCTCTTTCATTGTGTTGTCTTTATCTGGTTCTGGTATTAGGGTGATGCTGGCTTTATAGAAGGAGCTTGGAGATGTTCCTTCCTCTTGATTTTTTTGGAATAATGTGAGGAGGATAGGTTTTAGTTCTTCCTTGAATGTTTGGTAAAATTACCCTGTGAAGCTGTCTGGCCTGGGATATTGTTTGGTGGAAGCTTTTTGATGACTGCTTCAATTTCTTCCATAGTTATTGGCCTATTGAGATGTTTAGATTCTTCCTGATTGAGTTTTGGAAGGTTATATTTTTCTAGGAATATTTCCATTTCCTACAGGTTGTCCAGTTTGATGGAATAAAGTTGTTTATAGTTTTTTTTTTTAACAATCCTTTGTATTTTGGCAGGGTCTGTTGTTAGTTCACCTCTTTCATTTCTGATTTTATTTATTTGGGTCCTCTCCTCTTTGCTTCTTGGTGAACCTAGCTAGTAGTTCATCAATCTTGTTTATCCTTTCAAAGAACCAGCTCTCAGTTTTGTTGATCTTTTATATTGTTTCTTTGATCTCTATGTCATTTATCTCTGCTCTGATCTTAATTATTTCCTTCCTTCTGCTTACACTGGGCTTTTCTTGTTGCTCTCTTTCTAGCTCTTTGAGTTGTAGCCTTAGGTAATTTATTACCTTTGTTTCCTGTTTTTTGCAGTAGGCTTGTAGAGCTATGAACTTCCCTCTCAAGACTGCTTTCATTGTGTCCCATAGATTTGGGGTTGTTGTATTTTCATTGTTATTTGTTGCCATGATGTTTTTTATTTATTCCTTGATCTCTCTGGTAACCCATTCATTGTTTAATAGCATGCTGTTTAGTCTCCATATGTTTGATTTCTTTGGATTGTTTTTATTGTAGTTGATTTCCAGTTTAATGCCACTGTGATCTGAGAAGATGCTTGATATGATTTCTATTTTCTTGAATTTGAAGATACTTTTCCTATGACCCAACATATGGTCTGTCTTTGAAAATGACCCTTGTGCACTTGAAAAGAATGTATATTCTGTGGCTTTGGGTGAAATGTTCTGAAGATGTCAATTAATTCCATCTGGTCTAGTGAGTCATTTAGGATTGATGTTTCTTTGCTGATATTTGTTTAGAGGATTTGTCCAATGGTGATAGTGGGGTATTAAATTCTCCTTCTAGAATTATATTGCTGTCAATCTCTCCCTTGACACCCCCCAGGAGTTTTTTATGTATTTGGGTGCTCCTGTTTTGGGTGCATATATGTTTACTAGTGTTATTTCTTCTTGTTGGATTGCTCCCTTTAGTATTATGAAGTGGCCTTCCTTATCTCTTGTTATATCCTTCACTTTGAGATCAAATTTGTCAGATATAAGTATTGCTACACCAGCTTTTTTTTCATTTTCATTTGCCTGAAAAACTGTTTTCCATCCATTTACCCACAGACTGTGTGTATCTTTTTTTTCTGAGTGGAGTTTCTTGTAGATAGTAGATATATAGGTCATGTTTTCTTTTTTCTTTCTTAAATATATTTCATTCATTTTTTACAGAGAGGAAGGGAGAGAGATAGAGAGTTAGAAACATCTATGAGACAGAAACATTGATCAGTTGCCTCCTGTACAACCCCTACTGGGGATATGCCTGCAATCTAGGTACATGCCTTTGACTGGAATTGAACCCGGGACCATTCAGTCTGCAGGTCAACACTCTATCCACTGAACCAAACCGGTTAAAACTGGGTCGTGTTTTCTTATCCAATCCCTTACCCTATATCTTTTGATTGGGTCATTTAATCCACTTACATTTAAAGTTATTATCAATAGGTACTTATTTGTCACCATTTTTATTTTTTATCCCTGTGTTCCTTCTTCACTTCCTATTTCTTTTTTTTACAGCAGACCTTTTAGCATTTCTTATATTGATGATTTGGTGGTAATAAATTTCATAATTCTTTTTTTGTCTTTGAAGCTCCTGATTTCACCTTCAATTTTAATGGATAGTGTTACTAGATACAGTATTCTTGGATTCAGACTCTACTTTTACATGACTTTGTATATTTCATTCCATTCCCTTCTGGCCTGATGAGTTTCTGTTGAGAAGTCAGTTGCTAGTCTGATGGGGGTTCCTTGTAGGTAACTTTCTGTCTCTCTCTGGCTGCTTTTAAGATTCTTACTTTGTCATTGGTGTTTGCAAGTTTAATTATAATGTGCCTTGGCTTTGGTCTTTTGGGGTTAATTTTGCTTGGGACTCTGTGAGCTTCTTGGATTTATGTGGGTTTTTTCTTCTCTATATCAGGGAAGTTTTCTGACATTATTTCTTCAAACAGGTTTTCTATTCCTTGCTCAGTTTCCTCTCCTTCTGGATGCTCTATTATGTGGGTGTTGTTTTGTTTCACCTCAAAGTTCCCTTAGGTTCTCCTCCTGCTTTAAATTTTTTTTTTCTAGAAGCTGCTCTACTTAGGTTTTTTTTTTCCCTACCTTGTCTTCCAGCTCACTGATTCAGTCCACTGCTTCTTCTAGTCTACTCTTGATGCTTTCCATTGAGTTCTTTCCAGCAGAAATGCCATCTTTCATTTCTTCTTCATTCTTCTTCATTTCCTCTTGGTTCTTACTCATATTGTCGAATTTGTATTCCATTCTTTTTAGCCACCTTATGACCATTTCTCTGAATTCTTTCTCTGACAGGTTGCTTGCCTCCATTTTGTTTACTTCCTTTTCAGGTGATGCCTGCTTTTCTTTCATATGCTAGCTGTTTCTTTGTCTTCCCATGGTCTCTCTTCTTCAAGTGTCTGGTTATGTAGTTCTCTCTCTCCTGGGTTGATTTAAAGGCACAAAATATAACACGACCAGGGTCAACACACAAGGTATTGAACAGAAATGTATTCACGATATTAATAACCCCAAATAAAGCTGACCACCAGAGAAAGGCAAATTAGAGAATAGGAGAGAAAGAAGAAGAAAGAAAAGAAAGAAAGAAGTGCAAAAATGAAATTGGGAAAAAGAAAAGAAAGTAAGTGAGAAAAGAATGAGAATAAGAAATAAGAGGAGAACAAACTCTATATATGGGAGAAAACTCCAAAAAAAAAAAAGCCACTAATCCCAACAAATGTCAGGAACAAGTACCTGGAGATGCATACAAACTACAAACAACAACTAATATCAAGTGAGGCAAGGGAAAACAGAAATAAAAAATAAACAAACACAAAACAAACAAAACCAAAAAAGAATAAGCAAAACAATCTCACAAACAAGCATTAAAAATTGATATAATCAATATTCAAGTGAACAACAACAAAAAGAGAGAGAAAACAACAATTTGTTTGGATCATGAAGACAGAGAAGAGAGAGGCGTGTATGGAGTTGGAGCAGGGGATTGGAAGTTAGATATATAAGTAGGGTGAGATTTTAAAAAGGGGTAAAAGAAAGAATAGGAAAAATTTAAAGCAGGGAAAGGGTAAGAGAAACAGGACAACAAAAGGGGAAAAGTTAGGAAAAGAGTGATGGTCTAAAGGTAGAGTTGAGATAGAGTAAAATGATGCTAAAGGAAAGATGAAAATAGAATGTAGAACACCAATCCAAAAGTAAAATAAAGAGAAAATAAAATGACACTGTTTTTTAAAAAGGATATAGTAGTAGTAGTAATACTGATTGAAAATAAAAATGTAATAATTGAAAAGATAAAATCAAGTGAGGAAAAAAGAAAAAAAATAGTTTCTTAAGTAAATGATGAAAAAAAATAAAAATAAATGTGTGGTAGTGAAGGTCATTCACTTCCTCTACTGTTCTGTTTGGCACACCTGTTTCCCAGTCAGGACAGTATAGCAGTTCCATGTGTTCCACTGCTCCTCAGTGTTGTAAGCCAGTCCTGATTTTTATGCAGGCAGTGTGTCTTAATTTCTTTATTTGTGATTACATAAGAGTCAATTTCTGATTCAACCCCTGGATGGTCATGTTTCTGGATTGACTTCTGGGTCTATAGGTCCTCTCTAGCCTGTGCTTAGATCCTGCTTTCCCTGTGGCACTCAATACCAGTTTGTGAGAGTGGGTTACTCCAGAGCTGGTTCTCTGATGGTTATTCCCTGCTCTGATCCCTAGGTTCCAAAAAAACAACTTTCCCCTGCAGTCTCTTAGGGTTTCCCCAATTGGGCGATCCTTTATATTGGGTTTAGTAATCAGAAGCAAGGATTTAAAGAGGAAAAAGCGTAAGTGTGTGGATTCTGGGGCTGCACTCTATCAGTGTAATCTTTTTCCCCCTGGGGTCTAAGCAGTTGGCACACTTTTAAAATTTTTAGGCTCTTCTTTTGTGTCAGATCAAAATTGGTTGTTTTTTAATGATCCCTTATGTTAGCAGCTCTGAGGACGCCCTTCCACATTCATGGATCACGCCAGCCCCAACAGCTACGGATTTCTCTAGGTGAAGACTACCTCTGGTCCTCAAGCTCCCACAGTGTGCATGTTTCTCTCTCATACCAGGAGCAGAGAACTTCACCTTATCTCAGGCAAATCTGGCCTTTCTGTGGTGGAATGTAGAGCTCCACTGAATCTGTGTGTTTGCACCAATTGGGTACCAGTTCTCTGGGGTTCACAGCTGTTTGGTGGGTGCTGCAGTTGTAGATTTTCAGGCTTCAGATAACATCCGCTTTCCCCTTCAAGGTCATGTGGTCTCCTCATCTGAGCCAGTCGTCCCAGGAGGGAACCCAGCAGCAGTGGGGTCTGCCCACTCAGGGGAGCCCCATCCCGCAGTCCCCCACCATCTCCTGCAGTATAGCTGTCCCTCAACTCACCAACAAACACTCCCTGGGTGACCCTCAGCTGTTCTTTATGTCTGCTCTGGGACAAGGATCGGGACACATCTTTCTATTCCGCCGCCTTTTTTTCCTCCCCTCTGTCCTTTCACATATTTTTGTAACTTATCAGACTGACTGAAGTTTCTGGTGTTGAACCCTTATTTGATCATGCTGTATTATTTTTAAATACACTTTAGGTTTCAATTAGCTAGTGTTTATTTCATAGTTTTGTGTATTATGATGAAATAGACATTATTTATTTCTTATTTTCCTGGTTTGGATGAATTGAGCAGCTTCATTTTTTTTTTTTAGTATTTGGAAAAATTTGCCCAAGAGAGGCATTGTGTCAACATTGCTATAATCAGCTGGGGTTGGGACTCTGTGGGAGAGGTCTTTATTTACTACCTTGAACCATTTACTGCTGACTATTGCATTCACATTTTCCTTCTTAATCCATCTTTGGCTTTTGCACACTACCAGGCATTATTCCCTTTCATCTAGGTTTTCATATTTATGAGTATACTAGTAGCCCATTGCACAAAGTTCGTGCATGGGGGGAGGGTGTGGTAGAGGGGTTGTTCCTCAGCCCAGTCTGCACCGGCTCCAATCTGGGACCCCTCGAAGGATGCCCTATTGCCAGTTTACAGGGATTGGACCTAAACCTGCAGCCAGACATCCCTCTGGCAATCCGGGACTGCTGGTTCCTAACCGGTCACTGCCTGCCTGCCTGCCTGATTGCCACTAACCACTCTGTCTGCTAGACTGCTTGCCCCCAACTGCCCCCCACTGCTGGCTTGCTTGCTCCCAAATGGCTCCCCTGCCAGCCTGATAACCCCCAACTGCCCCCCCCTTTGGGCTTGCTTGCCTCCAGCTTCCTTCCTCATTGGTCTGCTCACCCCAACTACCCCCCTGCTGGTATACTTACCCCCAACGGCCCCATCCCCACCAGCCTGATCACCCACAACTTCTGTCCCATCCTGGCCTGATCACACACAACTGCCCTCCCATCTTGGCTTCTTACTGTCTCTACCTTGGCCTTGCCACAATGGCTTTGTCCAGAAGAACATCTGGAAGGTCTCCCAGTCTAATTAGCATATTACTCTTTTATTAGTATAGATAGAGGCCTGGTGCGTGGGTGGGGTCTGGCTGGTTTAACCTGAAGGGTGTCCTGGATCAGGGTGGGGGTTTCCTTGTGGCATGAGTTGGCCTGGGAAAGGGGCCTGTGGTGGTTTGCAGGCTGGTCGTGTCCTTATGGGGTGAGGGTTCCCACTGGGGTGCCTGGCCAGCCTGGATGAGGGGCTGATAGCTGTTTGCAGGCTGGCCAAGCCCCCCATTGGGGACTCTGGGTGTGGCCAGCCTGGGTTAAGGGCTAAGGACTGTTTTCAGGCAGGGTCACACCTCCTTCAGGTTGAAAGTCCCATCTGGGGTGTCTGGCCAGCCTGGGTGAGGGGCTGATAGCTGTTTGCAGGCAGGCCAAGCCCCCCATTGGGGACTCTGGGTGTGGCCAGCCTGGGTTAAGGGCTAAGGAATGTTTTCAGGCAGGGCCACACCTCCTTCAGGTTGGGAGTCCCATCTGGGGTGTCTGGCCAGCCTGGGTGAGGGGCTGATGGCTGTTTACAGGCTGGCCATACCATTTAGTGACCCAAGCTCCCAGCCTCTCCTTTTTTTTCTTTTTCCTTTTATTCAGTACCTCCTTGAGTGGAGGCCAGGACTGGCTGGAAGCAGGTATCTAGGACTTATTTATCTCCTATAATTGAAACTTTCTAGCCTTAAGTAGAGGCCAGGGCAGGCCAGGTTATGTAGGAAGCATGGCTTCATTAATCACCAGGGGCAACCCAAGCCTCCTTCTTGCTCCAGCTCCATGGATGACATCATCTTAGTTGGGTTAATTTGCATGCTTGCTCTGATTGGCTGGTGAGTGTAGTATAGGTACAGTCAATTTGCATATTTCTCTTTTATTAAATAGGATATTTATTTAAAATAATGTATACTAAGCCAGTCAGAGAAAGACAAGTATCACATGACCTCACTCACATGCAGAAACTAATAAACAAAATAAACTGATGAACTAAATAGATACAGAGACATAGAAGCATGAAACAATGTGTGGAATCCCAGAGAGAAGTTGGGAGTGAATTAACCAAAGTGGGAAGAAATTAACCAAAGAACTTGTAAGCATATATGCATAACCCAGGCACACAAACAATAGGGTGATGTAGGAGGTGGGTGGGCTATAAGGGGTGAATGAAGGGAAATATATTCAGCAATAAAGATATAAATAAATAATAAATAAAGTATATTATTTTAAAATCTATTTTGGTTTTGTGTTTTTCCCCTTTTATTTAGTATTTGATTTATTGGCATCTCATTTTTTTTCTTGACCAGTAAGGGCTAAATTCTATCTTACTAATCTTTATCTAAAAATTTAGCTTTTGGCTTTATTAGTCTCCATGTCTTTATTTCTTGAGTTTTCTCTCTCTCTTTTTTTTTTCTTTATATTTCCTTCCTCTGGTTTCTTTGAGTTTGATTTATTTTTCTTTTCCTACCTTCTGGAGTTAAATATTTGTTTTAAACTTTGTGTGTGCCTTGACAGATGGATTTAAAATTGTTTTCTTTTTCTAAATACTGCTTTAGCAGTGTCCTGTAAGCATCATGCTGTGTTTCATTACCTCTCAGTTTTAGATGTCATAATTTTCTTTATGATTGCTTTTTAAGCAGAAAAATTATATATTTTACCTGTTATTTTGGTTCCAATTCTGTGGGGATTATAGCCATTTTTGTTACACATTCCTATATTTACTTTATTATTTTTACAGAATATATAGTCTGTATGAAATTGATCCTTTGGCATTAATAGTAAGACTTCTAATATATGTCCTAACATATATATGTAATCCAGAATTTTTAAAAAAAGATGTCCTATTTTATCAGTAATAAAATATATCCTCTATTTGTTTGGGTTTATGTAAATGCAGATGATTCAGAGATAAAATGTGTCTGTATATAGAGATATATAAAACTCAAGTTATTCAGATTTATCTTGTTTAGTTGGATTGCTCCTTCCTGCCTTCCTGCCTTCTTACCTTCCTTCTTTCCTCCCTCCCACTCTCATGTTTTCCCAGGGATATTAACTAGCTACTCCATCTAATGAGGTGTATTGGGAGAAAACACAAAATCTAGGTACTGGTCACATACCTCTGTTTGAATTTAAGAAGGAGGAGAAAGGGCCAGACTCATATCCTGCAGAGTAAAACCCTCTCACTTGCTGTCACTCTACTGCTCATCTGCTCTAGTTGCACATGTAAATTCTTAGGAACAAGAAGCATTGGAATGAGGCAGTCTCATAAGAGTTTGGTGGGCAGAAGAGGTGAACAAGAAATTATCCCAAGGTGACTAGTCAATTCCCATCTGTTTTTATCCAGTCTTCACCCCATTAGGTCCATGCTCTGCTCTTAGCATCACCTCCATTGATTCCAGTGGCCTGGATGCTGCTGACAATATCTGAAGAAGAAAGGGTTCCCTATTGCCTCTGAGAAAACCTAGCAAGAACCCAGGTAAAGGTTTTCTCCCAACCCTTCCTCCACCTGCTGGTCAGGCACCTTCACCTCAGGCTGTTGCAACCAGAAAGCCTTCAGTCTCCCTGCAATTTATATCAGCCAACTATTCTTTGTTTTCTTCTTCTAGTCCAGCGGTTCTCAACCTGTGGGTAGCGACCCCTTTGGGGGGTCCATCGATCCCATCACAGGGATCACCTAAGACCATCAGAAAACACAGATATTTACATTACGATTCACAACAGTAGCAAAATTACTGTTAGGAAGTAGCAAAGAAAATAATTTTATGGTTGGGGGTCATCACAACATGAGGAACTGTATTAAAGGGTTCCCGCAATAGGAAGGTTGAGAACCACTGTTCTAGTCCATGAATCTATATTGCTTCTATTGTTCCCCCAGGGCTGATCTGTGGGGAGGAAGGCCTCGTTTACCTTCTTGATCACACTCAAAAAATTTAAGCTGCCATCTTTGTCAGTGGAACCCTTTGTAGTCAAACATGTAGTACAAGCATCTCAAATTTTAAGAATTATATCTATGACTTTCTGCCTACAGCATAGGTCTGTCTCTAACAGCTTAGGAACAATAAGTAGTTTTTAATGATAAGCTGAATTGTCCAGTATTCATTTTGAGAAAAAAAAATATCACGCTGGTTGTCCCTAGTCATGGCAGGCCAGCTGCCATCACCACCAATGAGGAGAGTGTGCTACATGGTAAGTGTGGAGTTGGCTGTGCTTTGTTCTGTGATTTTTCCCATTAGAATTTCCAGGACAGATTTGTCAGAGGTCGGCTGTTAGGTTCCTCATTTGAATAATCTCCTGCCCCTGACTATATCTGTCCATCATGCTAAATAGTATGTCCAATTTAAATGCACATTCCTACAATTTCACCAGAAAACTGACCCCTGGGAGCACTTTGGGCAAGCATTATACATCTGGCACCTCTGCTGTGCTTACTTTAGCTCTCCTAAAGCTTTCTGAAAGGCATTTCTTTATGTAGATGTAGAATCCCCACTACCTTCTTTCAGATAGGTAATTCAGATACCCTCTTTCTTTATTCTGATCACAGCCAATTAGGAGAAGGAAAGGACTGGCTAATTTGAATCCATCTTTATTTTACTTTTGGAGTGATTGTCTATATATATAAAAGGCTAATATACTAAGTGTCTGACCATCCAAGTGGTCACTATGATGTGCACTGACCACCAGGGGCAGATGCTAAATGCAGGAACTGCTATGATGTCCACTGGCCATTTACAGAGAAATGGCACCACAGACCTGGCACCCACAAAGCAACACTCGGCTTTACCCAAATGGGACATAGGCCCTGCCACCATCCTGGAGCAACACCCCACCAAATTCCAACCAATGCTGGTAAGCCCCCATGATGCAAAATGTGGCCTACAGCCCAGCCCGACCTGGAAATGGTCACTGTGGGCTCCAGGTAATGACATCAGATAGCAACACTTGGCTTCCTCTCCCTAGTGACAGGCCATTTAACAATAAATGGCACTATAGACCTGGTGCCCACAAAGCAACACTGATTCCTTCATGTGGGATGTAGGCCCCACCACCACCTTGGAGCAACAACCTGCCAAATCACAGCTGACACTGCTGAGACCCCAGGCCGTAAAACGTGGCCCACAGCCAGCCCAGCCCAGAAATAGTCACTGTGGTATCAAGTAATGACATCAAGTAGCAATGCCAGGCTTCCTCTCCCTAGCAATTAGCTTTCTTAGAGTTTCTTCAGCCCAGGAACATGATTTGCTTAATAGCCAGGTACAAATATTTTATACTTTAACCAAGTGTCTATGAAGCATTTTCTCATGCCTCATCTCATTTGATCCTCACCAAAGTCCTGGAGTAGGTAGATAAAAGACTCAGTGGAATTCTATTATCTTTCAATTAGCCAGAAAACAGAGATTTAGAAAGCTTAGAAAAGAAAAGAAGAAATTGTGGACCTTCAAAATGACTTCAGGTTTTCTCACTGCACAGAATATAGTCAAACACTGCTGCAGTTAAATATTTTACCCTTTATTCTCCCTGCATAATCTACAATAATAATCTGTTTCGTGTTGATATTTACTGCTGTGTTGCTGACAAATACCTGAAAGAGAAGTTGAGGAGCTTCACTAGGCTGGAAAAAGTTCAGCTAAATCAGAAACTTAGCAAATTTATCTATCCTATCTAATAAAGACAGAATATGCAAATTGACTATAACTCTGTGACAAAGATGGTGGTACCCACAGCCAATAGGAGGGAATATGCAAATTAACATGACAAGGTGAGAGATGGAAGGTAGCCCTGGGCCGGAGCAAAGGTGGTGCTGGCAGTCAGGGGAAGGAAGGCCTATTCTTACATGAATCTTTGTGCATTGGGCCTCTAGTTCTATCGAATAAAAAGTAATATTCAAATTCACTGTACCTCTGCTATACCACAAGCCATGCCCACCAGCCAGTCACCCCCAACTTCCCACCTCTGCTGGCCTGATCACCCCTAACTGCCCTCCCCTGCAGGCTTGATCACCCCCAACTGCCAACCAATATGGCTATGGCCACAGAGAGAGCAAGAAGGAGGCTTGGGTTGCTCCTAGCGATGAAGAAAGTCAAGCTTTCCGCAAACCCTGGCTGGCCCAGGACTTCTCTTAAGGCCACAAAGTTTCAATAGCTGCTGCCACGAAGGGAGCAGAAGGCTTGGCTCTGCTCCAGGCTATACAGTTTCAATTATAGAAGATAAATAAATCCCAGATACCAGGGCCTTTGCTTGGGTTGCTGGAGGGCATGGCCAGCCTGAAAACCACCACAGGCCCCTCGTCCAGGCCACTCCATGCCCCAAGGGAACACCCACCCTGATCTGGGTCACCCTTCAGGGCAAACCAGCTGGCCCCACCCATGCACCAGGCCTCTATCTTATCTAATAAAAGAGTAATATGCAGATTGACCATCACTTCAACACACAAGATGGTTGCCCCAATGTGGTCAAAGATCCTTCCCCCATGTGGACACAAGATAGCCACCACAAGATGGCCAGCAGGGGAGGATAGTTGGGAGGGACCAGGCCTGCAGGGAGGGCAGTTGGGGGTGATCAGGCCTGCAGGGGAGGGCAGTTGAGGGGGACCCAGGGCTGCAGGGGAGGCCAGTTAGGGGTGGCCAGACCCACCGGGGAAAGCAGTTAAGGGCAAACAGGCTGGCAGGGGAGCAGTTAGGCATCAATCAGGCTGGCAGGGGAGTGGTTAGGGGGTGATAAGGGTAGCAGACAGAAGCGGTTTGGGGCAATCAGGAAGGCAGGCAGGCAAGCAGCTGGGAGCCAGCAGTCCTGGATTGTGAGAGGGATGTCTGACTGCCAATTTAGGCCCGATCCTACCTGGATCAGGTCTAAACGGACAGTTGGACATCCCTCAAAGGATCCCAGATTAGAGATGGAGCAGGCTGGGCTCAAGGACACCCCTTCTCCCCCGTCCCGTACACGAATTTCGTGCAGGGCCTCTTATGTATATATAAGAGGCTAAGTTGACTCACAGATGCACAATACATATAAAGCTCTCACTGGTGCCAATTGCATGAGTGTATTTCCATCTGTCATTGTCCATTGTGAATTTGGTTGACACTTCTAGTATAGAGAAAGGGTAAATAGTGATATTAAAATATTTCTTCTAAATAGTTTCCTTTCAATGTGCATCCATTCGTGCAATTGGCCACTAGTAACATTATAATATTTATATTAAATGTTATATACTAAATTTGCAATTACACTTAATGTTTATACTTAAAATATATATTCATTGTGCATATATAATGATCATGTTATACATTATGTACTTGTGTAACAGTATATATTATAACATGGTAAATAATATTATATATGATGAAATATATAAAGTTACATAAATATATATTTATTGCAATTACATATGATATATACTACTGAATGTATAAATTATAAATAAAATATTCTTCCTTAGAGGAATCCAAAGTGGCTGAAAATTATATTTCAGAGCCACCTAAATTTTTAAGGGACATTTCAAGATGCCTTGTGGCTTTTAGAGAGGACATTTGATAACTCTGTTCAAATAGGAGGCATAGCTCTTACTATGATAGCAATTTACCTTGCCGGGACAGACTGTGTTCAGTATTTTAAAAAAGCAGAAGAGGTGCTTAGAAAGTAAAGTCCAATTCTTTAATCCCAATCCCAACCCACATTAAAATGTCTAATTCTGACATTTTATGTTTGCACACAGTTTTTAAACTTTTATTTAATAAAAGATCTTGGCCACTTCCTCAAATACTTTTGCTCAAGACACTGCTTAGAGCCATGGTCGGCAAACTGTGGGTCTCGAGCTACATGCGGCTCTTTGGCCCCTTGAGTGTGGCTCTTCCACAAAATATCACGGCCTGGGCGAGTCTATTTTGAAGTGGCATTAGAAGAAGTTTAAGTATAAAAAATTTGGCTCGCAAAAGTCTTTCATTCATTGTATTGTTGATATTTGGCTTTTTTGACTAGTGAGTTTGCCGACCACTGGCTTAGAGCATCATTTGTTATGGCTCCTTTCATCTCAAAGTCAGTCATAGCAATTCCATTTCAAGAGGGGGAAAAAAAGTGTTCTTTCTTAGTAGGCTTAGATCTTCATTAACAGCGCTAATGACGAGGGCCGAAGTGACTGAGTCCGAAGGAAGTGCTGGCACCTCAGCATACAGCCTCAAGGAATCCAGGTTAATAAGCCATGTTTAAGGTTAATGCCTGTTCTTCCATGGCCATCAATCCTCTGCAGAAAGAGCTGCCGCTGTGGGATTTGCCACACCTGTCAATCAGTTCTACTCAAGAGATTAACGAGGGTCATGAACAGACGCTAATGCCAAAGGGAAAATAAAGGTCAAACAAGTTCGACAGCTTGATGTAGATGAATCAGAATTTTATATTAGCCAAAAATAAGGTGCTGCTACTTATTCTTGCTACTCCTGTGCAAATATCAGATTGAAGTGGACTTCTTGCTTTATTGCATGTTAGAATTACTTTTCAGTTGCTAAGAATTTATTGTATGTGATTGCCCTTGTAGGGTGTTTATTGTTACTCATTTTATTAAATAATTAGTGTTTGTATTTTCATGTGTCCACATTTGTCCACTGGCAATATCACAATATTAGCATTATAAGCCCTTTCATATCACTACCTGCTATGTGGGTCTGCTCCCATCTCAAACCAATACGTGATGAGCATTATTTTGAACACAGGCTTTCAAGGTTGCCCTAACAGAGCAAAAGCTGAAATAGCTGAATGACAGAATATCATTGGCAAGAGAAGCCTGATACTTGGCTATGTCTAATTTTATTTAAAAATTCATGGCTTTTCTTTTTCCTTAATTGGGCAATTATCCTCAGGTCAACTTTCTGCTTTTTTATTGTTAAGGGTCTATGGCTTTAAATGTTGTTTGGGTTAGGAGAATGTTGATTGTTTTTTATTTTGCTGTTGTTGCTGTCTTGGTGGTGGTGGTGGTAATTTCCAAGGAGAGAAAAAAGAGAGAAGGAAATAAAGCAAAAATGGGAGAGAGGAGGGGAAGAGGATTAATAATACAGAAAGAACTAGAAGAAGACAAGGTAGGAAGAGGTCATGCTATGCTGGTAAACTGACTGAGGGGGAAGCCTAGATGTGTGCTGTTTGCAATTTCCACCATGTTCATGTCTGGGCAATTTCAAGCTACCAGTCTGACATCGTGAATGTAGAGCGGGAAAGAGAAGTGCCCAACTGGCATGCATCCTCCATCTACCACATATACGCTCTTACCAGCTGCTGAAGTCTTACAGTCCAGCTCCAGAACACCACTGGGGAAGAAAATGAAGAGATAGAGAGAGGAAATAAGGGAGAAAACAGAACATAAGGGGAATTTTTAAATGCATCAAGGGAAAAGATTAACACTAAAATCGTGTGTTTTGTGAGACTCAGGCTAATAACAGCATAAGCCCGGTGTAAAGAAAGTCCCCTGTCCTGTAATTCATAATTAGAGCAAGCCCTAGCTGTGACCTGGTGTACAGTGTTCACAGGTGACTTCACAAATATCTGAAGAAGACCTGCCCAGACAGGGGCAGAAGGAAGAGAGAGACAGAGAGAGAGAGAGAGAGAGAGAGAGAGGGAGGGAGGGGAAGGGAAGGGAAATGAAAGGAAAGAGGGAAGAGAAAAGGAAGGGAGGGAGGGGGAAAGAGAGAGAGGGAGGAAGAGAGAGAAGAGAGAACAAGCAACGATTCACTCTAAACCAGTTCTTTTGGTTTCACATTTTAATGTGCATCAAAATCCCCCTGAGGAGTTTGATCAAATGGAGAGTCTGATTCAGTAAGTCCGGACTGAGCCCGAGGTCCTGCATCGGAAAAGCTCCCAGATGGTGCTGATGGCAGGTGTATAAACCCCAGTTTGAGTTTCAAGGCTGTAAGCTAGCTTCTTGACCATGTGCTTACTTGTGCTTCCATGTGCTTCCTAAGTGGCAAATGCAAATCAGCTTCTGTCTCATTTTCCTGATCTTCCTGAAGTGCCACATCCTGCTCTTGTGCTCTCAGAGTAACGACCTCATCATCACAGAGTCTGATTAGACACAGACAATAACAATAGTATTCATCTTCACGTCCATCTTCTAAGTACCGTTTATGTGTCATTTGGCTGACTTCCCATCAATAGATAATAAATGTTCTCTTGCTTACACATTATCATAAGTACAGTTCATTATAACAAAGAAGCCCTCTTTGCTTTTATATCATCTGTCAGCTGGACCATTTATCTGAAATGTTCAGCTTTCCCTGGTGCTTTTCTGTCCCTTATGCTATTGTCTGAATGTATCTCCCTCGCTCAAATTCATACGTTGAAATCTTCACCCTTAAAGATGATAGTATTAGGATGTGCTCCCTTTGCCAGGTGTGGAGCTCTCTAAGTCACAGGAGTGGAGCTCTGGTGAATGGGATTAGTGCCTTATAACAGGGACCGCACAGAGCACTCGAATCCTTTCTGCATGAGGACACAGTAAGGAGGTGACAGTTATGAGACAAAAAGAGGGTCCTCCCCAGAACATAGCCATGCTAGCGCCTGGAGCTTAGACTTCCCAGACTCCAGACTGGAAGAAATAAGTTTCTGTTGCTGAAGTCTGTGGTATTGTGTTCTAGTAGCTGAAAAGACCAGGACACTTCCTTATACCATTTTCCTTCAAGATGACTATGGCTCTTACACAATGTCCTGCCTTTACACTTTATGAAGTTGATGGGTAATTCAGGCAAAATCCTTTTTTCCCTAAGGGGCTTCTTTAGGATAATAAACCTCCTCTTCATTTTGTTACTGCCAATCCATTAAAAAAAATGCCTTCCCCATTTATAACAATCTCATATTTCTCAACTGTGAGAAAGACTGTTTATTGAAAGCAAACTATATTATAATCAGTGGAAATCAATCCAGGGAGAGAGAAAGAAATGCTGCTTTTGCCAAGGTCTTGCCCCATTTACTGAGGTGACATTATCATTCATAGGCTGATAGAAATGGCCATGGGGCCCCATGAGGAATGAGTGGGTGTCCAGGAATTGCTAGGTGCTACTCAATTATAAACTGCTTGTTAGTAAGTCAACAAATGCTTATTTTTCCTTTCCAACAAAGGATTCCTGATACTGCAGTCTTAAGTGCAAAGCAGTGGGTTGGAATAAACAACAGAAAACCCCCACAGGCTTTCAAGTTAGATATATCTGGTTTTTAGTGGAAGAATCCATCACTTACTGACTGTGACTGTCCTTGGGCAAATTACTTACACACTCTCTGTGTCCATTTCCTTATCTGTAAATTGGTGAGAGTAATAAGACCTGTGTCAAAAACAGTTTTCCAGATTAAATCATATAGCAGTTAAGAAGAATGTACTACATAAGAGACATTCCATTCACACAATCAGTGGTCGGCAAACTGCGGCTATCAAGCCCTATGCGGCTCGTGAGCCGCGGTTTGCTGCTCTGTTGATTAATGAGTTTGCCGACTACTGACATAAGTTATTTTTCCTATTTTCCTTCTTAAAAAAGAATAAATTTGCCCTAACCAGCTTGGCTCAGTGAATAGAGTGTTAGCCCTCAGATTTGGTCAAGGGCATGTACCTCGGCTGTATGCTCCATCCCTGGTCCTAGTCAGGGTGCATGTGGGAGGCAATCAGGGAGGCAACCAATCGATGTGTTTCTCTCACTTTGATATTTTTCTCTCTCTTTCCCTCTCCCATTCTCTCTAAAAATCAATGAAAAATATCCTCGGGTGAGGACTAAAAAACAAACAAATTTTAAATGCTACAAATTTCAGGTCTTATGAATAGATGAAGTATTTTAGGAATGATGAAACCTTCCTGAACAATTAAATCACCAATCATAAGTTATATATACATAGTGCCCCAGTGCAACGATTCGTGCACATAGAAAGGATATTAATTAGAAGGTTGCTTGTGGGGTGGGACTGGGCAAGATGGGCCGGACACACCCTGAAGCCAACCTCCCAAGGTCCTTCCCCAGCTGGCTGCACCTGGGGCAGCACCTTAGCTAGAAGGGTGTCTGCAGAGTGAGCAGGGTCCCTCCGGCAGGTGGGGTCCTTCAATCTGGCCTGTGGGAATCAGGCCAAAACTGGCTCTCCCACATCACCTGAGGGGTCCTGGATTGCTAGAGGGCGGTTCTCAGGTGACTCACCCCAGAATCAGGCTCCCTCCTCCCTGGCTCTGGGGTGTGTCAATTGAGAACCGCTGCTGCTAGGTCGCTGTAGCTGAGCAGTTCCTGCACTGAGCAGTTCCTGCGTTGAGCTTCTGCCGCTTAGTGGTCAATGTGCATCATAGCTACTAGTCAGAGTGTCTGACCCCTGGTGGTCATTGTGCATCATAGCTACCAGTTGGATGGTTGGACAGTTGCTTAGCTTTATATATATATATATATACATACATATATATATATATATATACATATACATATATATATATATGTATATGTATATATATATATAGATAGATAGATAGATAGATATAGATAGATAGATATAGATATAGATATAGATATATAGATATAGATATAGATATAGATATAGATATAGATATAGATATACGACACACACAGAGTCCCTACACATATATCCATTTTAATATTTAGACATTTAGATAAAACTATTTTAATCAAGGCTTTTGCTTCTTTTGTTATATCTCAGTAGAGTTCTTTCATCATTTACTGCTATCATTGGGTTTTAATTTATAAAGATAGTATTTCTTGTTTATAACGTAAGAATACCTTATAGAGAGATACAGCAAGATGGCGGCATAGGTAAACACCTACACTGCTGCCTCGCACAACAATTTCAAAACTACAACTAAAAGACAGAACGGACATCATCCAGAACCACAGGAAAGCTGGCAGAGTGTAAGTTCTACAGCTAGAAGGAAAGAGAGGGGCTCACGGAGACCCAGAGGAGCTGCAAAAAGCCGAGGTACGGAGACGCGTGCGCTGAGAGAGTGGGTGCCGGAGTACCTGGCTGGCTTTCTCTGGCGGGAGGGAAACGGAGACTCCCAACGGCATTGAACCCCTTATTTTACGACACTAAACCCCAGATCCAGCGAAACTCATACGGGGGGAGTTTGGACTGTGAAAAGGGAGAGGTGCACGGAAATTTAGGGGAGTCGCAGAAGATCAGGTCTGGTCTCGCACGGTGCTGTGCCCAGGACAGATTGCTGATTGTGCCACTGGCTTTCGCAAGTGGGCGGGAGACAGACCCTCCGAACTGTGCCACTTCTGACTCCACTAAGCCCCTGTTTCGGGCGAAACCCTGGGGACCTAGACTCGTGTGGTCCTAGTGCTCAGGGGAGCTGGAAAGGCAGCGGTTAGAGGCACTGCGGGTGTGCGCGCGCACAAGGACAGCTCCAGGGATTACCCAGTCACGTGAGAATCAGGGGCCGTGGAGGGCGGGGCCGACTGGAAGGCAAGGCGGTCCCTTAAGCCCTGAGACTCCACCCCTCCCAACCTCAACAGAGGCTTCTTCGGTTTTGCATCTGGTATCATAAGGCTGAATCCAACACAGAAGTTTCCCCGGCATAGTGAAAATGCCGAAACAAGGGAAGGGATCACAAACAAAAGAAATGGAGAAAAAAAAAAAACTGGATATAGAGTTCAAAACCACGCTTATAAGGTTTTTCAAGAATATGCTAGAAAAATTCTATAAAATTTAGTGAGACCCAAGAGGAGATGAAAAAGGACCAACTAGCGATACAAAAGAGCCAACTAGAGATGGAAAAGGTCCTACTAAAGATGATAAAGGACCAAATAGAAATTAAACTTACACTGACTGAAATAAAAAATATTATACAGAGTCCTAACAGCAGACTAGAGAAAGGCAAGAATCAAGTCAAAAATTTGAAATATAAAGAAGCAGAAAACATTCAACTGGAAAAGCAAGAAGAGAAAAGAATCCAAAAATGTGAACATAATGTAAGGAGACTCTGGGACAGCTTTCAGCATACCAACATCAGAATTGTGGGGGTGCCAGAAGAAGAGAGAGAGCAAGATACTGAAAACCTGTTCAAAGAAATAATGACTGAAAACTTCCCACATCTGGTAAAAGAAATAGACTTACAAGTCCAGGAAGCACACAGAACCCCAAAGAAAAAGAATCCAAAGAGGACTACACCAAGACACATCATAACTAAAATGCCAAGAGCAAAAGAGAAAGAGAATATTAAAAGCAGCAAGAGAAAAACAGTTTATTACCTACAAGGGAGCACCCATAGGACTGTCAGCTGATTTCTCAACAGAAACGATGCAGGCCAGACGGGAGTGGCAAGAAATATTCAAAGTGATGAATAGCAAGAACCTACAACCAAGAATAATCTATCCAGCAAAGCTAACATTCAGAATTGAAGGGCAGATAAAGAGCTTCACAGATAAGAAAAAGCTAAAGGAGTTCATCAACTCCAAACCAGTATTATATGAGATGCTGAAAGGTACTCTTTTAGAAGAGGAAGAAGAAAAAGGTAAAAAACAAAAAATTATGAACAACAAATACATATCTATCAACAAGTGAATCTAAAAATTAAGTGAATTAAAAATTTGATCAACAGAATAAACTGGTGAATATAATAGAATCAGGAGCACAGAAAGGGAGTGGACTGATAATTCTCAAGGGGGAAGGGGTGAGGGGTGTACAGGGAGAGACTGGACAAAAATCATACACCTATGGAGGAGATCAATGGGAGGGAGCTAAGGGCAGAGGGAGGGGTGGGAGCTGGGTGGAGGGGTGCTATGGAGGGGAAAAAAGAGAAACAAATGTAATAATCTGAATAATAAAGATTCAATTTAAAAAAAGAATACCTTATAGTTGCACTTTCCTATGATCTTAAATTTAGATTTTTATCTCATTTACTATTACAAGAATTCCAATTAGATGTCATGTTAGACATTATTTTTATTGCACAGATGAAAATTTACATAAGTTAACAAAGACTATATAGGAAGGCAGGATGAGACTATGCCAGTTAATTCTTCAAGATAAATTAAATGACCTTTATGTTCAGATGGGAATGAAGCTTCTGAGAAGTTAGGGATCTTGTCACCCTGCTAATAAATGAATGGGGCTGGAATTTGTGTCCTGGTCTGCCTGAATCTACAGCTCACACCATCAGTTTTTCTACGATGGCACTTGATCTCTAAAGCTGTTTGAACTTGGGCAACACTTAATATTAACAGTGCATTTACTCTGTTTTAAACTGACTCTTAAAATAGTCTTATAAAATTAGGATAGGCTTACATCATTAGATCTCTGATTTCAGTAACTTCAATGGAGGCTCAGGTAGTAAGTATATGGTAAGACACAAATGCTGTGGTTGGAGGTTTAGTTGGGGGGGGGGTGGGGGGAATGCATCTGTGCAAGTAGATCAAATGAAGTATCTATTTGAACAAGGCCAAAGTTTTCCATAATCCTTCTCCCACTCCACGCTCCTTCAATCTCTGGGAAGATGCTGTCCTGAAGCTCAAGGCATTTAGAAGTGTGGTTGTCTGTTTATACAGGCTCACAACCCATAGACATTTTCTTTCTTTCTTTCTTTCTTTCTTTCTTTCTTTCTTTCTTTCTTT
>JAAGEH010000040.1:20222958-20262212 GCA_011751065.1 Lasiurus cinereus
TTTCTTTCTTTCTTTCTTTCTTTCTTTCTTTCTTTCTTTCTTTCTTTCTTTCTTTCTTTCTTTTTTTTTTGCCAAAGCTCTACTTTTATTTCCCAAGGAGGTGAGAATTCAGAGCAGAATAAAGAACTGCATGAACAGCTGTGTCTGAGGTCCTGTGCCTTCCTAAAACAGGCAGCTTGTAAATTAGTTCCAATCGATTGGATTTCCAGAGAGAAAGGAGAATAAAAACACAATCAAGTCCACCCCCTGCCCCTGCCCAGCCAGTGGGACACATTATTCATGTCTCCAGCTCAGTGTGTGCTGTTTATAAATGGTGCCAAACCCCAGGGCGCCAAGCAAACCCTCTGCTATTTGTACACCATTTGAAGTGAAACAGGACAAGCTTCAAGCCTGAAGCCTAGAGCCAAAAATTTGTTGAACCTTACCCTCAAGCCTTTTTAACTGGTGTCATTAAGATTTTATTAGAGCAAAGCAAAAAGAAGAGAGATAGAGATAGAGATAGAGATAGAGATAGATAGAGATAGAGAGAGAGAGGGAGAGAGAGAGAGAGAGAGAGAGAGAGAGGTCATGGACATGGAAAATAGTGTGGTGATTGTGGGGGGTGGGGAGATAGAAGAGGGCATAGAGGAGATAAGTGGTGATGGGAGAAATAAAATAAATTAAGCATATTTTCATGAGGGCATACTAAACAAAGGGCGCACCCTAGCTACCTGGAGGAATGTGAGAATGCCTGGGGAGCATAATGAAAGTGTGAGAGGGACAGCTGCCCACTCTGCTCCGAACTTCACCGTCATCTCCAGCAGCCAAATTGAAATGAGGACCTCCTCGGCTAAAACTGAAGGAAGGGGCACAAGCCCGACCCGACCAACTGCCCAGGTCTTACTCCTAAAGAATCTTCTTGGAACAGTTAGAACTTTGTGTTAATCAAAGGCCAGTTAGAAAATGAAAATCATGCCAGGTGGTTTAATATGGGGAACGTAATTATGAGGGTGCTGGCATAACTGAAATGCCAAACAGGAGGTGGAAATACCATTCTAAGTCTCTTACAAAATAGACACCATGGTGGGCTCAGGGATGCTAAAGATTTATTGGGCAAGGCACTTGTGAAGGATAAAGCAGGAGGGGGCACAAAAGCAGTTATATGAGATAGGACAAGGGTCTTAAGGTCTGGGTGGATCTTTCTAAATGTCATCTTGCTACATGTTAAATGTAGCACAGCATTTTACAGGATGAGCTTGGCAAGAACTCATCCACATATGCACAGCCACTTCAAGGAAGAATCAACCAGTGATTTGTAACCAACAGAAGGTGGCAAAGATGCTGGGACATCACTCACATGATTGTGTTACACTTTATGGCAAAGGTGATGGGATTTTCAAATGTAATAATAAAGGTTCTTAATCACTTGATTGTAACTTAATCTAAAGGGAGACTATAGGAGTGGCCTTACCTAATCAAAAGAGCCCTTTGTAAGAGGGAGCAGAAATTAGAAATGAAAATGTAAGAGAGAGTACCGGATAACCTTGAAGAAAACTCCCTTGAGTTTTACAGACCTTCTTCATATCCCATCATGATGGTTGCAAAGATCCTTTTAAGGCTTTCTTTACTTTGTCCAGAATACTAGTTCTAAAACACAACCCTATTGATTATCACTCCCATGCTTATCTTTCAACACAATCCATTCCCTGAAGACAGAGGATACATTCCCCAGCCTGCAGTCAAGAGTGCTCCCATATATGGCCCATGGCTTTCTTTCCTCCTGTAACTCCCACGTGTTCTAAGAAGCAGCCACAATCAATGTCATGCCTTCTCTGGTGCTATTTCCCCCACCTCTGTTTCCCTCCCTCTGCTTCAGCAATCTCTTCTGTGAATCTCTTCAGACTTCTGCAATAACCCAGATACAAAGAGATCCTCATATGCAAAATGTTAAAAGCGGACAACACAGAACTGAGTTGCAGAGAAAGATCTGACCTATTCAAGTCACTGGGTGCAGTTAGTCAAGGCCTGAAGCCAAGTCTAGGCCTCATGTTCTTTCATTGCCAATTCCTTTTTATATAGAACAGACCCAGCCTACTCAGTGCACTCATGGGCCTTCATACTGAAGTATTCACACATGTGTGTGTATTACATGTCACATGTAAACATGTGTATCTATACACCTTACCTGAATGTATATGCACATGTGTATTACACATTTTTGTATGTTCCAATATGTGTACTTTTACATTCACTGTTAAATGTTCATACATGTGATCCATGAACAAGCACAGATAAAGATATGATAATATATAGGAGTGTGTATTTTGTTATGTGCAGATGCAGATGTGTATATGCTCATCTAACTATATATTTAACTATCTAGCTTTGTATATTTAACTATCTAACTTTGTATATTTAACTATATACTATGAGTGGGCATGAGGGATACAGCCAGTTTGCCACTAATATATCTCTTGTGAGTCCACTTGTGACTTACTAGTGTCAGGAGAGAAATATGTAAGTGACTTTGGTTTCCCTGGGACATCCTGTGGTCTGGATTTGATGGGAATGTAAGTGGACTGAAATGGAGCATGAGATCAGGGCCGGATAACTGTTGATTCCATCTCTACTCCCAGCAGGGCTGCCAAAGGAGTTTAGTAATCCATCCTCCCAGCGCCCCAGACTGGAGTGGGGGTCTCTTTCCATTACCTTTGTTGCAACCTTGCCTCTGAGTTCCAGGCCCCAGCCCAGTTTCCTGGCAGAGGGTTCAGTGACCATCATTTGACAAGTGCAATCTTGGATCTCCTGGTATAATGCATGTACAAAGTCCAGAGGCACTTTCCTCTATGTTCTCTCCCTCAGAGGTCTTCTTTATTTACTGGAATGGACTCTTTTAAGTGACAGCTTTTCCAGCTATTGTCATGATTTCCTTGTTAATGTGGTTCGAGATCCCCAAGGAGCCTTCAGCTCAGAGACTGTGTTATCCTGAGGTACACACATACCTATGCAAACCTCCAACTCCATAGTCAACTCTTGTGTTGGTAACACTCTTAAAACACACAGCAATGAGGATCTCCCTAAGGATTTAGTAAATCTGCATTAAAACCACATTTTTGGATTTGAGTCCTTTTTCTCCCTTCTGCTTGCAAAATATCAGCTTAGGCTTTCTTACAGACTCTACTAGGCTGCTAGAGGAAAGTGAATCAGAGTTAAACAATTATTTAGTTTCCCCTCGTCCTTCCAGACTCCTTTCTCTCTAGCAGAAGGGGTGAGGGCTTGTTAGCCTTATGAAATGATTTGCAGCTAATTTATCAAGCATGTCATGCTCCGGTGTTTATCACCTATGAGGGTCATTAACCAAAGGGAGTTTTCAGGGTCCATTACTAGTACAATTTTTAGTTCTCCACACACTATAGTCAGAGTAATCTTTTAATATGCAGACATGATCATGCCACTGTTTAAAATGATCTAACGGGACCCCATTGCTCCTGGAATAAAACCCACAAATTTTAACATAACTGAAAGAGCCCCACATGTTGCCTGTTCCATCTTCCCACCTTCCTCTTGATTCACTTCTGAAGTTTCTTATATAGAAAACCTGGTTCATTTTCAGTTTCCCTAATTCACAGTGCTCCTTTCTGGGAATGTCTCTTCACTAGCTCACGTTATTTCTTCTCTTTGATATTCTCTTTCCTTCCCTTTCTCCTTACTTGCCAATTTTTTTAACTTCCAGACTTCAGTTCTAATGTCACTTCTTCTGCATCCCACACCAAGTCAATTCCCTAGTCAGACTCCTTCAGAGAACCCTTCATTGGATGTGCCATAGTTTCTGATTGGATGGATAATTCATTGGAACCATTACAATTAGCCTATCTTCAGCTATTGGTGTAATTCTTTGTTTAATGTCTGTATTGTATTAGACATGACATAGAATTGTGTAAATTTGGCTCAGCAATACCTTCTCTGTACCGAAGAGTGCAGTTGGTACACAGTAGGTGCTCAGCAAATATATACTGAATAGATGAATGAGTATGGTTTTATCCCATTTACAGCAAAGCCTGAACTCTGACATGCATGCTGTCCCCTCCACCTCTCAGGGTCCAGTTCCAGTGTCACAAAGAAGTAGAGTAACTTCTTTCTAAAGATATCTTCAGGTATTTGGGGGAGATTTTTTGCTGGTGAGGGAGAAAAATGTACTTAGCTTTCAAACTGCCTTTCTGAGATAAGAGAACATTGCTTATGAATGTCTTGTAATGTTTGGCAACTTTCAATTTAAATAATTACCATGAATTCAATTTTCATGTTTACCCTGAATGCATAATGCAAGGCAGATTCAACCAATGAAAGCATAATATGCTAATGATATGCTAAAGCTGCTCAACTGCTACATAAGACATGCACTGACCACCAGGGGGCAGATGCTCTGAGCAGTAGGTTAGCTTGCTGCTGGGGTCCAGCTGATTGGGACTGAACAAGACAGGCCCAGGCCGGACACGCCAAGCCCTCCCTGGCTGGCCAAACTCCCGTGTCCCTCCCCAGCCCCCATCCTGCCCAAGTGGGGTCCCTTGGCCTGGCCTATGTCATCTTGCAATCCAGATTGAGGGCCCACCCACTCCCTCCCCAGTGCACAAATTTATAATATTATAATAAACTTCAGAAGTGTTGTGAGAGCTAACAAGAAAGACATCTCTATTGGGGAAATGTAGAAGGCCCCCTGTAGAAGTTAACATTTAAACTGTGCCTTGAGCCAAAACTGGTTTGGTTCAGTGGATATAGAGCATCGGCCTGTGGACTGAAAAGTCCCAAGTTTGATTCCGGTCAAGTACATGTGTGGGCACATCTCCAGTGTGGGGCTTGTAAGAGGCAGCTGATTAATGTCTCTCTCTCATCAATGTTTCTGGCTCTCTGTCCCTTTCCCTTCCTCTCTGTAAAAAATCAATAAAATATATTAAAAAACAAAAAACAAATAAACTATGCCTTGAAGTTTGGGGAGATTGGTAAAAATACTTTTCCACCTGGCCAATGCCTGGCTAACTCTAACAATGTTTGTAGTTCACTCAAAAAGTCACTTCCTCCCCGAAGCCTTCACTGACTCCATGCACCAACCCAGTTACAGGCTCCCAGGATCCTTTCCCTATTATGACACCACTTTTTTGACTACCTCACTAAAGTCTAAGCTCCATAGGAGAAAGAACCAAAGCTACTTACTCACCACAAAGCAGCCATTCAACAAATGCCCAAGGAATGAATGAACACATGAATGATAGAAAAAATGAGGTGTGAAAGTGGGAATAGCAATCCAGGTATGGAAAAACACTATAAAGACAAAAAAGAAAGAAAAGTCTGGTGTAGTCAAGGGCACAGAGATATGGGGTTACATAAGAGAGAGGAAATATTTAGGGTGGGTATATGTACATTGTATATGGGGGGAGCGGGGGGAGGAATTGTAAGCGGAAATTTTAAAGGCCTTGAATCATAGTGACGAATCTGTACTTTCTTTCATCTCAATGATCCATAAGTTCCTTAAGTCGAATAATAGTATCATTAGATGTTTACTTTGTAAAATCATGTCAGGGGTCCAGTAGTGGAAAGACTGGAAGAAGGGGGAAAAATAAAGAACTTTTAGGAAGCTACTATAATTAATTACCTAGTTTACAATTTTGCAACCTTGGCATTATTAACATTTTGGGCTGGTAATTGTAGGTGACTATTTTGTTCACTATAGTATGTTTATGACATCCTGGGTCTCTATTCACTAGATGCCAGTAGCACTTGACCCCTAAGGCATGACAACAAAAAATATCCTCAAAAATTACCACCATATATTCCATGGGGGGAGAAAATCATCCCTGGTTATTTTGATAACCACTGGTGCAGGGGATTGGTAATAAGGTAGCATTAAAGCTGATGGTCCTTAGGATGAAAGAATGGGTTAAATATAAGGACAATGAATGAAAGTGACTCCTACAGGGAACAACTATTTGTCATTGTACATCATAACGGGTAACCTGCTGGTGGAAGCAATTATCCTCAAAAGAATACACGTGAACTCTCCCTACAGTAATCTTCTTTCTCTAAGAAATTATATAAATAACCAAATTCTAGATATTTCTATTATGATTTCTGTGGATTCATATCCATTTTTATATGGCTAAGATCATTAGATATATGTAATAATGATTAAACACCCAATATTATCAATCACCTACTATGTACCTGACACTATTATTGTGCTTTACATGATTTTCTCAGGTAATTCTAAAAATATCTCTATAAAATAGGTACTAGCATCTTCTACAATTTATCCTATATAATAAAAGGTTAATATGAAAATTGGCTGATTGGAAGAATGACCAGTTGCTATGATGTGCACTGACCACCAGGGGGAAGACACTCAACACAGGAGTTACCCCCTGGTGGTCAGTACACTCCACAGGGGGAGCACCACTCAGCCACAAGCCATCAGTTGGACATCCTTCAAGAACTCCCAGGCTGCTAAAGGGCACAGGCCAGGCCTCCCACTCCCAAGTGCACGAATATCACGCACCAAGCCTGACATTTATTTATTTATTATTTATTTTTTAAAAATGTAATAAATATTTATTGTTCAAATTATTAAGATTGTTCCTCTTTTTCTCCCTATAGCTTCCCACTCCACCCTCTGCCCTTACATCCCCGCTGCTGCCCTTATCCATAGGTGTACAATTTTTGTCCAATCTCTTCCTGCACTCCCCACATCCCTTTTCCCCTGAGAATTGTCAGTCCACTCCCTCTCTATGCCCTTGATTGTATTATATTCACCAGTTTATTCTGTTCATCAGATTTTTAATTCACTTGACTTTTAAATTCACTTGTTGATGGATATGTATTTGTTGTTCATAATTTTTATCTTTATCTTTTTCTTCTTCTTCCTCTTCTTAAAGAATAACTTTCAGTCTTTCATATAATACTGGTTTGGTGTTGATGAACTCCTTTAGCTTTTCTTATCTGTGAAGCTCTTTATCTGACCTTTAATTCTGAATGATAGTATTGCTGGATAGAGTAATCTTGGTTGTAGAGTAATCTTGTTATTCATCACTTTGAATATTTCTTGTCACCCCCTTTTGGCCTACATAGTTTCTGTTGAGAAATCAGCTGACAATCATATGGGTGCTCCCTAGTAGGTAATTAACTGTTTTTCTCTTGCTATTTTTAATATTCTTTGTCTTTTGCTCTTGGCACTTTAATTATGATGTATCTTGGTGTGGTCCTCTTTGGATTCCTTTTGTTTGGGGTTCTATGCACTTCCCCTGAACTTATAAGTATTTCTTTCACTAGGTGGGGGAAGTTTTCAGTCATTATTTCTTCAAATAGGTTTTCAATATCTTGCTCTCTCTCTTCTTTTGGCACCTCCATAATTTAGATTTGGTATGCTGGAAGTTGTCCCTGAGGCTCCTTACACTATCTTCACATTTTTGGATTCTTTTTTCTTTTGTTTTTCCAGTTGAGTATTCTTTTCTTCTTTGTATTTCAAATCTTTGACTTGATTCTTACGTTTCTCTTGTCTGCTGTTACGTCTCTGTATACTATTTTTATTTCAGTCAGTGTATGTTTAATTTCTAGTTGGTCCTTTTTCATATTTTCGGGGGTATCGTTAAATTTATTGACCTTTTCTAGGAAATTATTGAAAAACTTTATAACCAGGGTTTTGAATTCTATATCCAGTCATTTGCTTTCCTCTATTTCTTTCATTTGTGATATGTTTCTTTGTCTTCGTATTTTTGCTGCTTCTTTGAGTTGGTAGAGTAGCTTTGTGTGCTAGTGTCCTATGTGGCCCAGTGGCTCAGCCTCCCCAGTTATCTGAGGTGGACACTCTTGGTTACCCCTTTGTGGACTGTGTATACAGCCTTGTTGTAGTTAAGTCTTGGTTATTGTTGGTATCACTGCAAGGAATTGACCTCCAGGCCAATTGGCTGTGAAGATCTGTTACACTTAAACCTTGGGTGCCTTTTTTTCCTCCTAGAAATAAAGCCATGATTGAGAATTTTGATTAATTAAATTTATATGGACCCAGAACAAAAGAGACATTATCTGGAGGTTCACAAACCCTAACCCACCAGAACAGGAATTTAATGAAGTTCCATTTCCTTGTGCCATACTTTATTGATCTCTCAGCACTTCTCCTGTCTTGGCCAGTCAGAGTTCCATGCAGAAACCCTCCCATTCCTAGGAGGACTTACTCAGCATCTCCTTCATGAGTCCACTCCCCTTGCAAACTGCCCTTGTCTAGTTTGAATGGGAATGAGTCCCTCTATTTCAAACTAGAAAACTCACTGTATTAAAAGAGAAATTCAGGCAATATGTTCAAAAGGGTAAGCAGCCAAAGTCTATCACATTGAATTAGTGGCAATGCTAGTTCCCATGACTTAATTAATTCTCCTATTATCAGCAGCCATACTCTTCAACTGAATCTCATTTACATATGCCTGTAAAGCCTCATTATTTAAGTTTAAAGCCACTTAAAATCAAATCACACAATGGTTCTATGTACTCAAATCAATGCTGCTATTCACAGAAAAGCACTGAATAAGAGTGAGTGATTAGTTGTACCATGTTCAAGCCTGGTGTATTTATGTCCACATTCCAACAATGCTCACTGAGCACCTACTATGTGCACGATATTAACACATTTCACTCTTGATATAGGATAACAATGTTATCCTGTCTAGTTAGTGGTGTGCATTGTATTTCCTGGTGATAGGCAGCTTCCACACAGAAACATCTGGATGAAAATTGAAGAATTCAATTACTGAGATCCAAGTGGGAATATCTATTTCCTAGTAGCTGGGTAATTGACTTATAGCTGGCATTCTACAGACATAGCCCAAAGCTGTTTTGCTAAACACAGAATGAAGTGATAGTTTTTTTTTAAAGCTGCTATAAAAGAAGAAAAAGAAAAAAGATATTTGCAGCCATGCTTGACATTATGTAGGTAAACACCAAAACATCCAAATATAATTGCTATTTGGTCACATTTAGATGCTACATTAACCCTCTGATTGGAACAACAAGTATAAAAAAAATCTGTGAAGACATTGTCATAATATTCCCTGATATTTTGCCTCTGCTAAATTTTCTGACACATTTACCTGCCCATGTGTAAAACAGCTGTGGAAAGGTAGTAATTTCCCAGGAATAAAGAGAAGCCAGGAATAGGTTTAGATTTTGGACAATACTAAAGTAAATTTTAAAACACTGTTTTGAGTCACATTTAGTCTAAATATCCAATATGAGAATTTCCATTGTATGAGCCTGATTTTTGAAACAAGAATATAATTTTAAGCATTTTAAGTGCAAAATGATAGATCCATTTGGATTTTAAAAAAATAGACTTTCATTAATTTAATCTGATTCTTAGCTTCTCCACATGCCTGGAAATGCATGAAGGCTAATTCTTCATGCATTTGATTAAGAAAGAAAGAAGTCTTGAAAAAAAGGAGGGCTTGGGGGGGGAATATTCAGAGAATGAGAACAGACACACTCAAAGCCACTCTGCCTTGCAGCCCCACATCCTTCTGTCAAACAGCGTCTCACACAAAAGCCATCTGTAAAGGGAAGAGGGAAGGATGTGGCAAAAAAGGAAGCTGTTGACATGCAGTGAAATTCACCTGTGGCTTTATTAAGGAGAGAAATGGAAAGTGGAAGCTTAGGGCTGCTGATAATTTCAGATGTGCTGCTCTGCCCAGGTGATGGAGAAGAAGACCTTGTTTACTCTCAATACATCCTGGCTCCAAAATCTGTAATGACTCCCTAGTGCTTCTCAAACTTTAATGTGCAAAGGAGTCACCTGGGAACCTTGTTATAATGTGGGTCTGAATTCTGTGTTTCTTTAGACTCCTAGTTGATATCTCAAGGGCCAACATAATCAGACTCATCTCCTGCTCTGAATTTTCTTCTCCTGCACCCCAGCCACACTGAACCGCTTGCTTCCTCCTCAACCATGTGCTCTCTTGCTTCTGTGCCTTGGCTTCTTCTGACCTCATCCTTGAATAGCTCCCTTACTTTGCCCACTGAATCAAATATATTTTCTCCCTGCCATGCTGCCCCGCTCATTTCCAAGGTGGGTGTGCAATTCTCTCTTCCCCTGTATCTGCTACTGCTTTTGCAGGCTGATGGAACACTTTAACTCTTTCTTTCCTTTCTTTCTTTCTCTCCTTTCTTTCCTTCCTTCCTTCCTTCCTTCCTTCCTTCCTTCCTTCCTTCCTTCCTTCCTTCCTTTCTTTCTTTCTTTCTTTCTTTCTTTCTTTCTTTCTTTCTTTCTTTTGAATTCTTAGTGAGGTATAATAAAAGGCTATGCTGAAGGTAAAAGATTCTGAGGTGGATAGAGTTCTTGTATTCTTGACTTTCATGGGCTGGGGAGGAAGCATTTGAAGAGAATAGGGGTGCAGCTCAAGGTATCAGTGCAGCTTAGAGGTGCCCTTAGAGAGGAAAGCATGGACCGCACTGGAAATAATAAAGAGTTGATTTGTAAAGGAAAATTTTACAAGGCCAAGAAGGGAATGGATATTCTTCAGATAGAAAAAAAAATGTATCATAGGAACAGCAGATCAAGGAAGGGAGGAATGACATTGTATGAGAGCAAGGGAGAGGGCCATGAGATGCTGCTCCTGTATAAAGGGCAAGACAAAGAGTGTCAACTGTTAAGGATAAAGTCACTTTAGCTTTAGCTGAGATTTATGGACATTTTCTCAAGAGCTGGAGGCCAGGATACTCTCCTTCAGTCCCTTCATTTGATAAAAATCCCATTTGGAATTCTGGAAAATCACAGTCTAGTCTCCTCAGGTATACACAGAAGCCCTGAGCTGATGAAATGCTCACCTGGTCCTTGGCCTTTGCTTGACCCATTATTCACATGTTCAGTAGCAGCAATTTCCATCCCCAATCTTTTTATTTCCCCAGAAGTATGTCCTGAAGCAAGGGATTGACTGCTAGTAGTTTATTTGGGATATGAAGACCAATAGGAGAGTGGAGAAGTGAGACAAAGGGAAGACAACAATACACAGTTGAACAAGGTAGGGGTTAGGGACACTGACCCACCAAACCATTGAAAGCCCATTATAACTTTTGACTTCCCAAAAACGTAACTGCTCATAAGCCTACTGTTGATGGGAAGCCTTAATGATAACATAAACAGTTGATTAACACATTTTGTATATTTTATGTATTATATACCATAGTCTTACAATAAACTAAGCTAGAGAAAATGAAATGTTATTAAGAAAATTATAAGGAAGAGAAAATACATTTATAGTATTTATTGAAGAAAATCCATGTATAAATGCATCTTTATAGTTCAAACCCATTTTGATCAGGGATGAACTGCATTATCAAGCCAGCTATCATGGGGAGTGACTTGAAGCTTAACCCCACTGGAGAGAGCCTGGGAGCTGAAGTGAAACATGTCTCTGAGTTGTTCCCCCTGTGGGACAAGGAGGCTGGGTATATTGAGCTGGGGTAGAACAGGAGTTGCTTCTCCAGCTCTTCTGGTTGGCCATGTATGGCAAGAGCATCTCCTACAGAAAAAGAAAGCCCTTAGGCAAAGAAACTTAAGAGCTGACAGCTAGAAGCCTTGTGAATCCATGCTGAACTGGTGAAATGGGGCCCATGAGCAGAGTGCTGCAAGTGTCCACCATATGCCTCCTACCATCCAGGGCCTGCCTTCCCTCCTCTTTGCCTGCCCAGAACCACCTCCAGCCTAATTTTTTCAGCATCTGACTTTGTTGATTCAGTCTCCTATTTTGGGTCCTCCTCAAAATGAAGCTTCCCTCTCCACCTGCTACTCAGTACAGTTTACACTGAAGGACTCAGGAAGTATTCGCTGAATTCCATCTGTCTCAAATTTGACGGGACACCGGTTGAATTTATCTTACCATGACACTAACATGAAATGGAGATGACTTAACATCAGGTACATATTTATCTGTAGGTCAACATTTATATTACATCCCAACTTCTTGTAATTGATGAAATTTATGAGAGTAAAATTTTTTTTTATCTCTAAGCCTACATATTCTGATTCAATTATACCACCATGCCACATTTAAGGGATTAAATTACATTGACTCTTCTCTCTCCAGTTGTGCACAATCCTGCAATATTAGAAAGGTTTTTCTATAATACCTAATCCTCAAGTATATTTCCCCTGTGGTTTGCTGTCACAAGCTTTTTTTTTTAATATGAATGGCATCACACTTCAGAGCCTACAGTGCTGGCTACAATTTTGCCTCTTCTCCATTCAACCATCTTCAGCTAACTGAAAGGAGAACTAACCCACCCTTCTCAGACCATGTGCCTGGAGTAGTATAACATTGGCAGTAGGCATGTGACTCAGGCCTGACCAAGCAGAGCACTGGATTCCCTTTGGATACTATAATTGGTTCCACATAGGCACAGGACCTGTGTGCAATATGATGTTTGCTTGGAATATTTTTCCTATTTTTATTCTGGACTTGAACCTGGAAGGATGTCAGACAGGAACTGCTGGCAACAATCTTATTGTCAAATCTGAGGCCAAGACCAATCATAATGGAAGGAAAGCAGCACTGAGAGATGGAGAAAGGCTGAGACTGGATGACCAGTTCAGCCAAGCTTGAAGCCAGGAATCTTTCTGGCTTCATTGTTATATTAAATAACACATCTGTTTTGGTTTATTACAGTTTGGTTGGATTTTCTGTTTTTTTGCAACAAAAATGTCCCATTTCTGCCTCTTTCTAGTTTAATTTTTAAAGTTATGTTTCCTCCTCTTTCAAATGAAAACATTCCCCTGACAGGGATGTTGTGAAGATGAAATGAGGTGTTGTACCCAAGCCATTTAGCACTGTGTCTGCCCGAAAGGCCTCTTCTTCATTCCCATCCACCTCCCTGCACTGCCCACTGTCCTTCCCCAAGTCCATATGAGTCCATTAAAAGTAAATTTCTACACATTGGCTGCATTCCCATAATTGGTAAAGTCAGAAAAAAGACACTCATGGAAACCATTGTGTTCAAATACTTTATGACCAATACCAGACTCCATAATGGGCAGTAGAGAGGCTCCCAGCTGCCCTCACACTGCAATTGAGAAGACTCCTGTCATTTCTATGACTGGAAGAATTTGTCTCCTCTGGGCCTCAGTAGTTGTCTTCCTCAAATCAGAGGAATAGTACAGAGATGGTATTTAAAGTCATGTTAAGCTCTAAAATACTCTATGCTTCATTTCACATATTACTCAGTAGAGTCTAAAATCCCTGCACTTGTAGTCAGCAAGGCTAAGGCTGGGTGAGGCAAGTGGGTACCTAGGACAGAAAGTATAAGGAGGCTTTCACTTTCAGATGCTGACCCTGTGCTAGCCTAATCCTAAAAATAAGTGCTTCCTTAAATTTAGTTCCCTAGGCTCCAAACTTGATTATCTTAGTCTCAGCCCTGAAATGTTCCACCTACAGCAGCCCTAGCCTACAATATGGGGAAAGTGAATGCTATGTTCATCACAGCTGGTTCTAATTAATTAATCCTACTAAACAACCTTGAATTTTGAGTTAGATCCAGACCCTTCCTGGAGCCAACTGAAGACATATCCTGGCCTATAAATTACGGGACTCATTTTAACCAATCATGGACAGACTTGTGAATCATATTGCTATATCAAAAGTCCAAGTTTTCTGTTTTGAATTAGCATAAGCACCATAAACCCCTCCTCCCAGTGACCACCCTGGCTTGTCTAGCGCATCCCAAGTACCACCAATACCTCAACTTTTCATGAAACGACTTGGGGAGTGTTTCATTGGTGTCAGTCCTTTATTTGGCAAGTATATTGATGAAGCTTCTTTAAAAATAAATAGATAGATTAAATAAATAACTGAAAATAAACAAATAAAAAACTCCTCTGGTGCTGCATTATTCTTTGACAACTTACATAGCATACAGCCTTGGGAGACTGTTGATTTCACTTCATTCATTCATGGTGAGGTCTATACGATGAAGGAAAAAGGTGAGTGGGAAAGAAATATTCAAATATTTCTATACTGAGAACAGTATGAAATAATGAGAAACAAAAAAGGAGAGGCAGAAATTGGGTAGAAAGAGCATCATTTCAGATGCCATTATTGATGTACATATTCATATACAAAGAAGTTTATAAATGTATTTTGAGTATTTGCAAAATATTGGACACTTTACATGTGATTCAACCAATACATTTAATGCTCCTCAAAAATGAGACAACATTATGGTCTCTGGTTTACAGATAGTAAACTAAGGTTGAGCCCAAGTCAATTTCTCAAGGTCACAGGACTCAACTGGAGAGTCCATGTTGAAAATGAGATCTCTCTGACTTTAAAGACAGCTAACGCTTCAGTTTTGCCAGGAATCAGTGTGAATTTGATTGACTATTTGCCCTTTATGCTCTCAAAGGTTTCAGTGCTTCTAGTCATTAGCTAAGTTGTAAGGCAGAGGAGTTTTAACTCTCTGGCCAGCAAGAATCCGTTTTAATAGCCTGTTCCAGTGGATGGAGTAACAAAAGAGCTCTTTTTTGGTAATTAGGGGTTTTGATTTTATGCTTTTTGAGCAAAGTCTAACAGCTGTGGCTGAAATCATATTTGCAGCACAATTCTCGTTACTAGGATGTCATAGCAGCAACTGTAATATCCAAAAGGAACATTAAGTCTGTGTTCCCCTCCCCCCACACACACATATAACACGTCAGTAACAAATACCTTGCTGATAGCCCTGAAGTTTGACAGCTATGGGAGAGGACATTTTCCAGTATTGTTATTTAACGAAAACAGTTTTGAGTGGATTCTAGGGCAATTTGCCTGGTTTCTTTACTAATCCGAAGCTCAAAACATGCCCTCGTGTTTTGGAAGTTGAAAACTGCAAAACAGCCATCTCAAGGAATCGCTCCAATGATGCTGCACCTGCTATTTTATGGCTTTCTGAAAAGGCATTTGTTTGTGAGATACACAATTAATGTCATTTAGTTCTTTCCAAACACTAGATTGTGGATGAAGAATCATCAGAGCGAGACGTGAACAACTCTTGGAAGCAATACTTGTAGAAAACATACTCTTAGAACAAGTGGCTGGGCTAGTATTGGCTTCTTCAGAGGAACAAGGGGGTGAGTCTGGCATCTGTCTAGGGCAGACATTGATATTTTCTACTCTTACTAACAAACATATGTACAGAATAAAACTAACTACCTAAAGGAAAATGGACCATTCTGGGTGGATTTTGCTTAATGCTTGAATATTTGGGCTTGCCCTCATTTCAGATTGCATATTTGATACAGATAGTCACATGCAAATAAGTTCCATTATGTAATGTAAAGAAAGAAATACCTATAAAATATCCTCTGCCTGTAAAGTCTCAACAATTAGTTGTGATTACTCCTTTTAAGCTATTTGTTACACCTATTATGTACATTATATTTGTTCATTTCACTATTTCCCATCTCCATCCCAGACTATGAGCCCCTTGAATATTTCATTACATACTCAATTCAATGAGTTCCTGTGAAGCTCTGGGTCCCTACCACCTGGCCCATAACTGATCATCGATACATGCTTGTTGGATACACTGATTTTCCAAACTGATCTCCAACTTCATGCATTATTTCTAGTAATTTCTTAACAACTTTAATCATAGGAAACTGTGTATGTGCGTATACATAGTACAATAGGTATTTATACTTTATATATACCATAAATAAGAAAATACATATAAGGATGTTCATAGCAGCATTGTTTATGATAGCAAGAAATTTAAAAACTGTTAACTACCAACAGGAATACAGATATACAAGTTATATAATACCATATTCATACAATGGAGGACTCTATAGCAGTGAAAATACACCGATAGAGGAACACTAACATGGATGGATCTTACAAGCAACAGTGAGTGAAAAAGCAAAAAATGCTAAATAACATATGCAATTATATGCTATTATATTAAGTCGGAAAACTTACAAGTTATGTACTGAGTGGAGACTCCTCCTTTAGTGGTTAGCGTCTAAAGACCTTCATGGGAATAACAGTCACCCAATAAGTCAGGGTAGGCAGGCTCAAAACAAGTTCACTCCTCATTCATGTTATAATTCAATGAAGTTGGTGGAAAAAATTGCTCCAAACCATCATTCAGGGACCAAGTATTATTCCTGCAAGTTCCCCTTCCTTGAGAACTTTAGGACCTTCTCTATGCAGACATCTAAGGGGGGAGCTTAGACTATTACTTGGGAGGTTTTGATGGGCCAAATCTACAGGTGACATACTTCATTCACAATCTATGACTTAGTTGCAAAGGAAATATATTTGTATGTTAAAAGAAAGTAGGTGGGGGCTTTTTTAAATTATATTTTTATTGAGAAAGAGAAAGGGAGAGTGAGAGATAGAAACATCAATAAGAGAGGAACATCATTGATTGGCTGCCTCCTGCTGGCCCTCCACTGGGGATTGTGCCTGCAATCCAAGCATGTGCCTTGACCAGGAATCTAATTGGTGACCTTCTCATTCATAGGCTGATGCTCAAGCACTGAGCCACACTGGCCAGGCTGTGTTGGGCTTTTTTTTTTTTTTTATCAGATTTCATTGTGATTACCACCGGGTGGGTGGGAGAGTGAAATATATTCAGTAGGGAAGAAATATAAAGTTTCAATTGTACTGCTGTGTTTTATTTCTCAAGCTATCTGGGATGCATACATGAGTTTTTATTATATTTTTCTTTAAACATTCATTTTTTTTCTTGAAGTATGTCATAATATGATAACACTTTTTTTAAATAGTGAGACAAAATGTAAGATCTCTAATCAAGGAGACTCAGATTAAAATAATTCTTTCATATGGAATATACAGAAGTAAATCAGAATTTTAGTCTATAATCCTGGGAAAGGAGTAGGAATTTTGCAAATTAGAATGATGCAAGTCTGGGGGCTGATCCCTATTTGTGCTTGATCCCTTTCCTTTGAATCAAGATTGATTCTGGAAAGGAGTGGAAATAGGGACCAATAATTCTACTCAAGAGGGAGGGGCAGGAGAGTCCTAATACCCAACTCTCACAGTCTACTCTTTGGTTGACTGGAGCTCCCTATTGCTATGCATCTGCTATTGGTCCTTGGGTACTACACTTTTTTATCAAAGAATCATACAATTTGAGAGTGGGAAGGGTCCACAGAGGCATGCACTCATATCAGCTCTCTAACATGAGTAGAAGTAGTCTCCATTATGTTTGGCAGGTGGTCATCTGGCCCCTGCTAAAACACTCAATGAAGAGTTCTCTAGGCCTTCTCTATAGTCCTGACTGTCCATTACATACTCCCTCAGATGCTACCTTCTGCCGGAAAAGGGCTAGGTAATTCAAGGTAATATGTACCATGCTGTCAGCTGAGCTTCTTTTCTTGATAAAGGTAATGGTCTCTCAATGTCTTAATCCAATAGATGGTCCCATGGGAAGACCGATGGGGAATGTATTGGAGGAAGCAGAACTCTCTTCAGAACTTGTACGTGCTCACTTACTATCTGCTTATTTCCAAATTTCCAAGATAACCTTTTCTATTGCAGGACACATACCCTAGGTCAGTGGTCAGCAAACTCATTAGTCAACAGAGCCCAATATCACCAGTACAACAACTGAAATTTCTTTTGAGAGCCGAATTTTTTAATCTTAAACTTTTTCTAATGCCACTTCTTCAAAATAGTCTTGCCCAGGTCGTGGTATTTTGTGGAAGAGCCACACTCAAGGGCCAAAGAGCCACATGTGGCTCACAAGCCACAGTTTGCCAACCACAGCCCTAGGTCAAGGTTAAAAATTATTTTTTGACCATCTAAAGTTGATATTTATTCTGTGGAAAGTCAGTGCCATGGCCATAAAGGTAGTATTTCCTTACTCTAAGCTCCTATGACACTTTATCTCTTTTTTATACTGCATACATTCTGACTTCAATGTGAGAGCAACATCTGAATATATTTCCTCTGGTATTTGACGAGTTCCTCACAGACCTTACTCATCAGCCACAATCTCTGACCTATAGAAGATGGCCAATGGTAATGGAAAAATGTGGACATGTATGTTAGAAAAATAGTGAGGAAAAGAACTTGAAAGTATTGATGGAATGTGAGACTACATCTTTTTGCTAGGAATCATGAATGACTAGCTACAAAACAAAAAATAAATTATAGCGGGGATAATACAAGATTTCAATTAGAAGCTAGTTGACACTTAAATTATAAGCAAGTCGAAAGGCTTTCAGAATATAGGTAAATGGCAATACTAAAAGCTGAGGCTACCAGGAGTATAACTTCTCCCCCTTTCCCTAGACATTGATGAGTCAGCTGTACTCATGTGCTAAAGTTCATGAAGATGCATCTTTTTATAAAATAAGAGAGATAAGGTTGAATATGACAGTTCCCAACATTTAGACAGGAGTATTCAGTTTTAAAGTGTCAACATTCTCCTTCCCACTTTAGTAGAGATCCAGTTGAAAGATAAGTACAAAGGTCAGGTTTAAAAATATTACTTCAGCCGAAATTGGTTTGGCTCAGTGGATAGAGCATTGTTCTGCGTACTTAAGGATCCCAGGTTCGATTCCTGTCAAGGGCATGTACCTTGGTTGCGGGCACATCCCCAGTAGGGGGTGTACAAGTGGCAGCTGATTGATGTCTCTCTCTCATCTATGTTTCTAACTCTCTATCCTTCTCCCTTTCTCTCTGTAAAAAATCAATAAAATATATTTAAAAAAAATATATTACTTCAGTCCTTGGGCAAATATGCAGGCCACCGCATAAGGACAGAGCCAGCTCAATGCACTCAGGGCATAGCTAAGAGATGATGACAAGGAGTTGAACCATGTTCATTTCATCCTTCCAGATCGCTACTAAGAAAAGGCACTCCTCATGAGGGGGTAGTGAGAGAACCCAAGATAGCTAGACCAATGGAAACTTATCACATAGAAATAGAAATAGTAAATAAGTGTTTCCCATCATTGAGGTAGAATTCCCCAACTCTGTCTGTAGTCTGATGACTCATTGTTCCCCATAAAACAATGCAGATGGGTTAGTACCGTGGTTCTTGTCCATGACCCTGTAGAAGGCTCTGTTTGACAGGTTTTGTGGATGCTGCTCGCACCCTCTGACACCAAGGAGCAGCAGTACACCAGCTCCTACCAGGAGGTATGTTGCACCCCGATACTCCTAGCCCCAGTGACTGCTGCTAGAAATGCAAAGCCAGTCATGGTTAGTAAATACTTAAGTGGATCTGAGTGTCAATAGTAAGGTGCAGAAAGAATCAGTGAGTGTGAATTAAAGCTGCTTAGATTCTGCTGACTGGTCTGGGGTAGAAATGGTGCTGGCTGATTATATACTTCTCTGTCAGAACCTGAGAGGCTCAAGGGGACTGTTCTGGAAAATCCCTCAGCAGTTACAAATTTATGGTCACAAGTATTCTGTGGTTAGTGTCCAATTCTAGCTGAGGCTTTAGAATCCAGTATTTCAATTCAATTAAAAAAAAAGACTATAAAACCCAGGAAGCGCATCAATCTTTTATAGTATAACTAGATAGTCTTTTGTGGCTTTGTTCTATGACTTTGGAGTAGCTGTGTGTGTGTGTGTGTGTGTGTGTGTGTGTGTGTGTGTATTTATATAAGCATATTACTTATTTTCAGTGATTAGAAATTTCTTATTCATGAACTATCCCAGGTAAAAGTGTGTCTCTTTAAATATCCAAACTTCTTAAACATTCAATGTTTTACATTCTCAAAATAGATTTCCTAAATTATTAAAAAAATATTAAGAAAAAGTATCCAAAGTTAGTTGAAAAGTAACCATTTTTGATATTGTAATTTTATCATCATGGACACAGATGATTGTGGGAAGAGCATGAATTATTAAAATATTTGGAGACACTTTCCCTTGCATGTAATGACCCAGTCTAGCCTTACAATTTCTCTGCCAATATCAGCTATTAGATATGTTTAATATAAAATTTATACACAGTAACATGCACAGATCTGAAGTGTAAAATTTAATAAGTTTTCATAAAAATTGTTACCATCATCCTAATCAAGACATAGAACATTTCTACCACCACAGAGGGTTCCCTCATATCTCCTTCTAGTTACATCCCCACTGCCTCTCAGGAAACTGCTATGCTGATTCCTATTGCACAAATTAACTTTGCCTGTTCAGATTCTGTGAATAAAATCAACAGTATGCATTTTTTAATATCTGGCTGCTTTTACTCAACATAACATTTTTGAGATTTCTCCATGTTGAACAAAATATACCTGTCATTTCTCTGTATATTGCTGATTAGCATGCCATTGTTAGAACAATCACAGGCATGTTCTTCCATTCTCCTACTGCTGGATATTTGGGTTGTTTCCTTTTTCCACTACAAATAAAGCTGTAGAAAACATTTTATCAAATTACAGCCAGTCTGGCCAGTATGGCTCAGGAACCAAGAGGTCATTGGTTCAGTTCCCAGTCAGGGCACATGCTGGGTTGTGGGCTCCATCACCAGTGGCAGGAGGGAGAGTGGGGAGAGTTGAGGGGTCTGGGGGTGAGGGAGAGAATGTGTACAGGCGGCAGCTGATCAATGTTTCTATCCCTCTTCCTTCCTCTCTCTAAAAATCAATAAAATACATTTTTTTAAAAAAAAACCTATGGCCGAGACCCATTTGGCTCAGTGAATAGAGTGCTGGCCTGCAGACTGGAAGGTCCCAGGTTTGATTCCAGCCAAGGGCATGAATCCTGGTTGTGGGCACGTCCCCAGTAGGGGGCGTGCAGGAGGCGGCTGATCAATTCTCTCTCATCGATGTTTCCAGCACTCCTTCTCTCTTCCTCTCTGTAAGAAATCAATAAAATATATTTAAAACAAACAAACAAACAAACAAAAACCTATGGATAAATATATGGGGGGTGGGGGGCAGGAGAGGTGGCAGGATAACTTAGGCCACTTCATAAAATCTTGGGAGAGATCATAAAGTTAAATATGGAAGCTAAAACCATAAGGCTTCTTGGAAAAAAAATATGAAATATTTTCACAACATTGGTATAGACAACAATTTATTAGATCTGCCACAGGAAGGACTCAGCATAAAATAAAAGTTGATAAGTTGATTTTTATTTCCATAAAAATAAAAGCTTGGGATTTGGAAAATGGTGGCAGAATAGACGGGCGCGTCTGGAGCCTTGTCCCTTGGCAGAGGGAGAGAGAGCAGCTGAGAGTCGCACGGGGAGTGTTTGTTGGCAAGTTAAGAGTCAGTTATCCTCCAGGAGAAGATGAGGGACTGCTGAACGGGGCTCTCCTGGCCAGGCAGCCCCACTGCCACGGGGATTTTGTCGGCCGGAGCCACCAGCGTGAACGTGGAGACTGCGCCATCTTGCAGAGGGAGGTGGATGTCTGCTGCGGTCTGAAAGCTGCAGTTGAGGCACCCACCTAACAGCCGGGGACCCAGAACACTGCTCTCCAATCGGCACAGACACGCGGTGGATTCAGAGATCCACACAGCACACAGAAAGGTCAGATTTCGCCTGGGATAAGGTGAGGTCTTCTGCCCCTCAGAACAGAGACGTGCACACTGTGGGAGCCGGGCTGCGGGAAAGCTGCCTCTGGAGAGGTTCGCGGAGGTGGGCAGGGAGTGATCCCTAAGTGTGGAGGCAAGCTCTCCCAGCTGTTGACAGAGGGGAGCTCTGGAAAATGACTCATTTTGTATCTGAGGCAGAGGGACAGACTGGGAGTTATTACAGTGTCCCGGCTGCAAAATCCCCACAAACCGGCTTTGAGAACCACAGAGTAGCAGGATCTAAGCACAGCGTAGAGAGGTCCTGTGCTTTGTCTCAGAGATCAATTCTGAAACACTGCCACCCAGTGGATGACACACAAATTGACTCTCGCATAACCACAAAAGAATAAAGAAATTAAAACGTCAACAGTGCAACACAGGGAACTGCAATACCTTCCCTACTGGGAAACAGGAGTGCCAAGCAGAATAATAGTGGAAGTGAATGACCACTCTATATTTTTTTTCTTTTTTTTTAATTTTCTTTTTCTTTTTCATTTTTACATATTTTAATTAAAAGACTATTTTTTCTTTCCGCCTCAGTTGATCTTACCTTTTTGATTATTACTTTTTTGTTTTCAACTAGTATTATTAATTACTACTAGTATTTTACCTTTTTGGACATTCTATTTTCATCTTTCCTTTAGCATAATTTTACTCCAACTCAACTCTACCTTTATGCCAACACTTTCCTCCTAACTTTTCCCATTTTGTTGTCTTGTTTCTCTTTCCCTTTTTCAACTTTAGTTTCCCCCTATTCTTTCTCTATACCTGGTTAAAATTTCACTCCACTTATATATCTAATTTCAAATCCCCCACTACAAGTCCATACAAACCTCTCTCCTTTTGTCTTCACTAGCCAAAAAGTTGTTTTTTCTCTATGTCCTTTTGTTACTATTTGCCTGAACAGTGATTATATCGATTTTTTGAACTTTTTTGCGAGATTGTTTTAGCATATTCTACTTGTTTTATTTTGCTTTTTGCTTGCTTTGTTTTTTACCTCTCTTTTCTCTCACCTCCCTCAATACCAGTTGTTATCTGCAGTTTGTATTAATCTCTAGGTACTGGTTACTGGCCTTTATTGGGAGTAGTGACTGTTCTATTGGAATTTTCTCCTGACATCTATATTTTGTTCCCCTTTTCTCATTTATCCACTTTCTTTTCTCTCTGACTTTGTTTCTCTTTCTCTTTTCTTTTTCTTCTTCTCCCTTTTTTAAATTTTATTTTTATTTCATTTATTTATTTTTTTTCTTCTCCCTCTCCCAATTTGATTTTGGCACTTCTTTCCTTTCTTTTTCCCTCAATTTCCTCTTCCTCTTTCTCTACTTACCCCTAATTTGTCTTTCATTGGTGGTCACCTTATTGGTGATTATTAGCATCATGAATACATTTCTGTTCAGTGCCTTGTGTGCTGTACCGAGTCGTGTTGTAGTTTGTGCCTTTGAATCAACGTAGGAGAGAGAACTACATAACCAGACTCCCGAAGAAGAAAAACCATGGGCAGAAGAAGAAACAGCCCACATATGACAGATAGGCAGGTATCACCAGAAAAGGAAGTAAATGAAATAGAAGCAGAAATAAGTCTGCCAGAGAAAGAGTTCAGAGAAATGATCATAAAGTGGATGAAAAAAATGGAAGACAAGTTCGACATTGTGAGTAAGAGCCAAGAGGAAATGAAGAAGACCCAAGAGGAAATGAAGAAGAAGCAAGAAGAAATACAGAAGCAACAAGAAGAAATGCAAAAGAAGCAGGAAGAAATGTGGAAGAACCTAAAAGAAATGCAGAATAATCAAAAAGAAATGAAAAAAGAAATAACTGCTATAAAGAACTCAATAGAAAGCATCAAAAGTAGACTAGAAGAAGCAGAGGACCACATCAGTGAGCTAGAAGACATGGTAGGAAAAAATACCCAAGTACAGCAGCTTCTAGAAAAAAAAGTTAAAAAGCAACAAGAGAGCCTAAGGGAACTTTAGGATAACATGAAACAAAACAACATCCGCATAATTAGGGTTCCAGAAAGAGTGGAAACTGAACAAGAATTAGAGAATCTGTTTAAAGAAATAATGACAGAAAATTTCCCCAATATAGGAAAAAAAAACCCACACAAATCCAAGAAGCTCACAGAGTCCCATGCAAAATTAACCCCAGCAAACTGACACCAAGGCACATTATAATTAAATTGGCAAACACCGACGACAAAGTAAGAATCTTAAAAGCAGCCAGAGAGAAACAGAAAGTTATCTACAAAGGAACCCCCATAAGACTAGCTACTGATTTCTCAACAGAAACTCATCAGGCCAGAAAGGAATGGAATGAAATATACAAAGTCATGCAAAGGAAGGATCTGAATCCAAGAATACTGTACCCTGCAAGAATCTCAATCAAAATTGAAGGTGAAATCAGAAGCTTCACAGACCAAAAAAGGACTAAAGGACTATATTACTACCAAACCAGCAATGCAAGAAATGTTAAAGCGTCTGCTGTAATAAAAAGAAAGAAGAAGCGAAGAAGGAACTCAGGGGTAAGGACTAAAAATGGCAACAGATAAGTACTTATCAATAACAACTTTAAATGTAAATGGATTAAATGCTCCAATCAAAAGACATAGGGTAACCGATTGGATAAGAAAACATGATCCATATATCTGCTGTCTGCAAGAAACCCACCTCAGGAAAAGAGATGCACACAGATTGAGGGTGAAGGGATGGAAGATGCTATTTCAGGCAAATGGAAATGAAATAAAAAGCTGGGGTTGCAATACTTATATCTAACAAATTAGATCTTAAAGTAAAGGACATAATAAGAGATAAAGAAGGCCACTTCATAATACTAAAGGGAACAATCCAACAAGAAGAAATAACTCTGGTAAACATATACGCACCCAATATAGGAGCTCCTAAATACATAAAAAAACTCCTGGAGGATATTAAGGGAGAGATTGACAGCAATACAATCATAGTAGGAGACTTTAATACCCCAATGTCACCATTGGACAAATCCTCTAAACAAAAAATCAGCAAAGAAACATCCATCCTAAATGACACACTAGACAGATGGAATTAATTGACATCTTCAGAACATTTCACCCCAAAGCCACAGAATATATATTCTTCTCCAGTGCACATGGGTCATTTTCAAAGATAGATCATATGTTGGATCATAAGAAAAGTCTCTTCAAATTCAAGAAGATAGAAATCATATCAAGCATTTTCTCAGACCACAGTGGCATAAAACTGGAAATCAACTACAATAAAAAAAATAGAAAGAAATCAAACACATGGAGACTAAACAGCATGCTATTAAACAATGACTGGTAACCAGAGAGATCAAGGAAGAAATAAAAAACATCATGGCAACAAATGACAATGACAACACAACAATACAAAATTTATGGGACACAGTGAAAGCAGTCTTGAGAGGGAAGTTCATAACTCTAAAAGCCTACTGCAAAAAACAGGAAACAATGGTAATAAATTACCTAACCCTACAACTCAAAGAGCTAGAACGAGAGCAACAAGAAAAGCCCAGTGTAAGCAGAAGGAAGGAAATAGTGAAGATCAGAGCAGAGATAAACAACTTGGAGACCAAAGAAACAATTCAAAAGATCAAAAAAACCAAGAGCTGGTTCTTTGAAAGGATAAACAAGATTGATGGACCTCTAGCCAGGCTCACCAAGAAGCAAAGAGAGAAGACCCAAATAAACAAAATCAGAAATGAAAGAGGTGAAATAACAACAGACCCTGTGGAAATACAAAGGATTGTTAAAAAATACTATGAACAACCCTATTCCAACAAACTGGACAACCTGCAAGAAATGGACATTTTCCTAGAAAAATATAACCTTCCAAAACTCAATGAGGAGGAATCTAAACATCTCACTAGTCCAATAACTATGGAAGAAATTGAAGCAGTCATTAAAAAGCTTCCAGCAAACAAAAGCCCAGGACCAGATGGCTACACAGGAGAGTTTTACCAAACACTCAGGAAGAATTAAAACCTATCCTCCTCAGACTATTCAAAAACATTCAATAAGAAGGAACACTTCCAAACACCTTCTATGAAACCAGCATCACCCTAATACCAAAACCAGACAAAGAAAACACAATGAAAGAAAATTATAGGCCAATATCTCTCATGAACATAGATGCCAAAATCCTCCACAAAATTCTAGCAAATCGGATCCAGCAGTACATCAGAAAGATCATACACCATGCCCAAGTAGGATTCATCCCAGGAATGCAGGGATGGTACAATATCCGCAAATCAATAAACATGATACATCACATAAACAAATTGAGAGATAAAAATCACATAGTCATATCAATTGATGCAGAAAAAGCATTTGACAAAAGCCAACACTCTTTCTTGATAAAAACTCTCAGCAAAGTGGGAATAGAAGGAGCATACCTCAACATCATAAAAGCCATATATGATAAACCCACAGCTAACATCATACTCAATGGGCAAAACCTAAAACCATTTCCCCTAAGAACAGGAACAAGACAGGGATGTCCACTCTCACCTCTCCTGTTCAACATAGTACTGGAAGTATTAGCCATTGCAATTAGACAAGAAGAAGAAATAAAAGGCATCCAAATTGGAAAAGAAAAAGTAAAGCTGTCCTTATTTGCAGATGACATGATATTGTACATAAAAAACCCAAAGGACTCCATTCCAAAACTAATTGACTTAATTAATGAATTTGGCAATGTAGCAGGATACAAAATTAATGCTAAGAATTCTGTGACATTTCTGTACACTAATAGTGAACTTACAGAAAGAGAGACTAAAAAAGCAATCCCATTTACCATCGCACCAAAAAAATTAAGATACCTAGGAATAAACCTAACTAAAGAGGTAAAAGACCTATACTTGGAAAACTACAGACACTGAAAAAAGAGATAGAGGAAGATGTTAACAGATGGAATAGCATACCATGCTCATGGATTGGGAGAATCAACATCATTAAAATGTCCATACTACCCAAAGCAATCTATAGATTCAATGCACTACCCATTAAAATACCAATGACATATTTCACAGACCTAGAAAGAATTCTTCACAGATTCATCTGGAACAAAAAATGACCACGGATAGCCACAGCAATTCTGAGAGAGAAGAATAAAGTAGGTGGGATCTCAATACCAGATTTCAAGCTGTATTACAAAGCAACTGTTCTCAAAACAGCCTGGTACTGGCACAAGAACAGACCTATAGACTAATGTAATAGAATAGAGAATCCAGATATCCACCCAAACCACTATGCTCAACTAATATTTGACAAAGGAGGCATGAACATTCAATGGAACCAAGATAGCCTCTTCAATAAATGGTGTTGGGAAAATTGGACAGATACAAGCAAAAAAATGAAACTGGACCACCAACTTACACAAAATACAAAAATAAACTCAAAATGGATACAGGACTTAAACATTAGAAGCGAAACCATAAAAATATAGAGGAATCAACAGGCAGCACAATCTCAGATATATGCCGAAAGAACTTCTTCACTGATACTGCTCCAAAGGCAATTGAAGTTAAAGAAAAAATAAACAAATGGGACTAAATCAAAATAAAAAGCTTTTGCACAGCAAAAGAAACCATCAACAAAACAACAAGAAAGATTACTGTATGGGAGAACATATTTGCAAATGATATCACTGATAAAGGTTTAATTCCAAAATCTACAGCCACTTATACAACTTAATAAAAGGAAGAAAAACGATCCAATAAAAAAATGGGCAACAGACCTACATAGAACCTTTTCGAAAGATGACAGAAGGAAGGCCAAAGACACATGAAAACATGTTCAATGTCACTAATCATCCGAGAGATGCAAATCAAAACGACAATGCGATACCATCTTACACTTGTCAGAATGGCAATGATCAACAAATCAACAAACGACACTTGTTGGCGAGGATGCGGAGAAAAAGGACCCTTGTGCACTGTTGGTAGGAATGCAGACTGGTGCAGCCACTGTGGAGAACAGTATGGAGTTTCCTCAAAAAACTAAAAATGGATCTCCCATTTGACCCTGTAATCCCACTCTTAGGAATTTATCCTAAGAAATCACAAACACCAATCAGAAAGGATTTATGCACCCCTATGTTCATAGCAGCACAATTTATAATAGCTACAATTTGGCAACAGCCTAGGTGCCTGTCAGCAGATGAGTGGATCAGAAAGCTGTGGTACATCTACACAATGGAATTCTATGCTGCCATTAAAAAGAAGGAATTCTTACCATTTGCAGCAACCTGGTTGGAACTGGAGAGCCTTATGCTTAGTGAAATAAGCCAGTCAATGAAGGAGAAGCATCACATGATCTCACTCATTTGTGGATAATAAAGAACATTATAAAGTGATGAACAAAAGGATAGATACAGAGGCAGTAAAGCTTCAAACAGACTGTGAAATTACAGCAGGAAGATTAAAGTTAGGTGAGGTAGATAAGAGATCAATCAAAGGACTTCTATGCATGCATATAAGCATAACCAATTAACATAGACACTGGGGGGTTGGGTTATGCCTGGGAGGAAGTGGGGGCAATGGGGAGATATGTATACAAAATTAATAAAATAAAAAAAACCAAATTGGGAAAAAATAAAAGCTTATCAAAACACATGATTTAAAAAATGAAAAGTTACTGTCAATGTATTATAGGCATTGACATGTATTGGCAATTAATTTGACAAAGGAATTGTATCCATAATAAATAAGAAATTCTACAAATCAACAATAAGAAGACATTCTAATAAAAAGCTGACACAAGATTTGAAAAGACACTTTACAATAGAAGATTTGCGAATGGCCAATAAATACATAAAAAAATGCTTACCATCATTAGTCATGAGGGAAATGCAAATCAAATAGCAATGATATATCATTTCATATCCAAGTGATACTAATGGTAAAAAGACTGACAATTCCCAAATGCTGGTAAGAATGTACAGCAGCTGGAACCCTGTATATTGATGATGGGTGTGCAATGATACCATCACCTTAGAAAACTGGCAATTTATTGGAAATATAAATATGTACAACTATCTAGAAACTCCATCCATAGGTATTTACACAAGAGAAATGAAAATCTATGTTCTACCTTTAGTTCTTGTTCTTGGGGTTGTTTTGTTGCTTTGGGGTGATGATTTTGTACAGGATGCTTTCCAGCAAGGTAGGCAAATACAACCCAGTCAGGGGGAGCCACGATTATCTGAACACTCACATGTGCCAGATAATGTGCAAGACAGGTTTTGCATGTCATTATAGGAGCTATGTTACTTTCCCCAAAGTAAATAATAAATAGCAAATAACCCTTTCTTTTGTTATTTTATGCATTCTTCAAATATTTAATTCTACTGATATTAGGCATTTCTTCTGTGTGCTCAATATATTACATGAAAAAAATTAAAAGCTTAGGTTTCTGTTCTAATGGTACTTAAATTACAGTGGGGATTGCAAATCATAAAATATACACTTAACAAATAAATAACTATAAAGGTGCTTCCTGATAACCAGAACTATTGGAAAGGGAAACAAGGTAATGAGATAAAGAGTGACTGGCAGCATGAAGTCACATTAGATAAGGTAGCCATGGGAAGTGTGTTGGAGGACATGATATATTCCAATGATGAGAACGTGTCTGGTACATGAAGATCAGAATCTAGGTAGAAGGAATTGTAAGAGCAAAAGTCCTGATGCGAGAAATAGCTTGATGGGTACAAGGGATAAATGAGGCCTGTATGGCTGGAGAGGAAGGGGGATAGAAGATAAGGTTGGAAATCTAGGAAGAGGCCAGACTGTGCAGTGTCTTTACATGCTACGATAAAAAGTTCCTATTTTATTCTAAACTCAATGGGATTCCATTGGAGGTCTTAGACAAGGTTTTAAGATCCATTTTAAAAACATCATCAAGACTCAATGACAACTACAATGACTACACCATGATCTGACTTCAGGGTTGATTGTATTGCTTTGTTTAATAAAGTCAAGGTAAAAAAAAATAAAGAAGAAAAAAATAAAGTCAAGGTCACATTCATTAACTTGTCCACGCAATAAATCTTAATTGAGTACTATTATGAGCCAGACTCTTCTCTAGATACAATGAAATCACAAATTGCACAACCAAAACTGTTGCCCTTATGGAATTTATGATGGATTTCTGTGTGGCTCTAATAACTTGATTGCATAATTGAAACAATCTGTGGAGTTCAAAACAAAGAAACTAATAGAACCTATCACAGTCTTCATTTGTCTAGATGATTTTAACTTGCAAAGTGAGGGAGGCATGCACAATTACTGTTTTCTTAGACACCTAGAGGAAGCATGCAGAACTTGTAGAAGTTTAGAACCTTTCTTTAGCCTTGTTTTCAAACAAAAATTGTGATAAAGCTGAAGCACAAATGAACTTTAAAGTGCAGCCCCCATATTGTCCAGCAAGTAGCAGAGCAATATTCAAATCCACATCTTTCTGATTGCTTAGTAATACTTTTCCTGTTTACTCATACATATTAGCTATGGCATGTTTTTAAAAATAAATAGCATGCTCTTAATTACTCTTTAATTCTTTTATTTTGTATTTAGTATCCCAATTATTTTGCTTCTTATAAAGAGCTCTAAGAAATGATACTTCATATCTTTAATCAGAGTTTTAATATTATATTTCAACACTGGAGTTGATGACAACAATGTCACGATTTAAAGGAAAGGGTGAAAACCCTAGAACAGTGGTCAGCAAACTCATTAGTTAACAGAGCCAAGTATCAATAGTACAACGGTTGAAATTTTTTTTTTGAGAGTCAAATTTTTTAAACTTAAACTTCTTCTAATGCCACTTCTTCAAAATAGACGTGCCCAGGCCATGGTATTTTGTGGAAGAGCTGCACTCAAGGGGCCAAAAAACCTCATGTTTCACATGAGCTGCAGTTTGCTGACCACTGCCCTCGAATAATGCTCATTTCTGCACAGTCTGAAAAGTAAATTTGCTCAGGATTTAGCTGCCCTCCCTCATCCAGCTTAATAAAAAAAATTAAGACAGGATGTTGCTTCTATGAATGAAAGTCAATCTCTGGCATAATCTGTAAGATTGTGTGAATATTTTCATTTGGAAGATAAGATTGGTCTTATATTAAATATGAAGATAGGATTTAGAGAGAAGATATTTTCATAATGATATAATTTTCATTTTTGCTTGATACCAATTTGCATAATTCAGGTGACTTTTATGTCTACCATGTTTTCAGAAATAGAGAAAATCACATTTTTTAAAAAAAAGTATTTGTAATTTTATATTTTGGCAAATGCCAGCTAATGTGGAACTTCAAGGATTACGAAACAGCAGGAATTTTAGCAGATATTTAAGTGATTTTTTTATTAAAATTCAGAGTTAATACTAAATGTAACCTCTAGTATTCCTACTTTGACAGTGCATAGAAATAACTCACTCATGTTGGCACAAGTAAATGTTCCACATGTGTATGAAAAAGTTGCTAAACTTTTATTAGCTATCACAGTTCTTACTATCAAAAAATTTAAAATATGTTGCTGGAACCAATTAGATCAAGATAAAAGGGCTGCCTTTGTTGAATTTTTAAATAAAAATTTCATTTTGTTGAATAAAAAGGGTCTGAAACAAATCTAGTATTTGATAATCATGCACTGACTCCACGCTCTTGTCCTGGTTCTGGTTCACTTGTTAGCAAGACTCATTACTTCATCACATCCATGTACCTCCCTCCCCCTACCAACTCCAGAACTATTAATAGTTCATATTTATATCATATAACATGTGAAAAAATTAGTAATAATTAAAATGAAATCTGACATCTTGGTTTTCCCCCACAGTGGCCCTCTGTGGTAACCAGCTGCCTCAATGCCTTTTTTTCTCTCTCTTCCTCCTTCACAGAGTCCAAGACTTATACTATTGTTCCCAGCACTTCTGACCTGACTAAGCTTCTAGGATTAAGGCAACTACCTTTATGAAAATTAGACAAAGGTACCACCTCTGGTGGACACCTCTCCTTATCTAGCAAATCTCACATAATTTCAAGAACTGGAAAGATCTCATTCAATGAAAAAGACAATTAACAGTTACCAACAGTGAGATGACAGAAATCCTATATAATAAAACCCTAATATGCAAATCAACTGAAAGGTAGAATGATCAGTCGTTATAACATACACTAACCACCAGGGGACAGACACTCAATGCAGAAGCTGTCCCCTGGTAGTTGGTGCTCTCCCACAGCAGGAGCACTGCTCACCCAGAAGCTGGGCTCACAGCTGGCGAGTGCAGCAGTGGTGGTGGGAGCCTCTCCCATTTCCGCTGCAGGCAGTGGTAAGGAGCGAGGGGACCTGGACTATAAGAGCCCTGTACTGTGAGCAGGATGTCTGCCTACCAGCTTAGGCCTGAACCCCTAAGCTAGCAGGTGGACATCCCCTGAGGGGTCCTAGACTGTGAGAGGGCACAGGCCAGGCTGAGGGACACCCTCCTCCACCGAATGCACAAATTTTGTGCACTGGGCCTCTGGTATTTAAATAATCTGACAAAGATCTTAAAGCAATACTTACAGAGATCTTCCATGAGAATTACAAATCATCTAGAAACAAATGAAGACACAGAGACTCTCAATAAATAAAGTCTCAGCAAGTAAATAAAAAATATGAAGAATAACCAAATGGAAATTTTAGAACTGAAAAATACAATAACTGAAATTTTAAAATCTCATTTGGTCAGCATATAATAACAACATTGGAGAAGGAAGGAGGGTGGTTGGGGGCAGTGGGGGAATCAGTGAATTTGAAGATAGAACAATAAAAATCACCAAATCTAAATAGAAAATGGAAGGAAAGAAGGAAGGAAGGAGGGAAGGAGGGAAGGAAGGAAGGAAGGAAGGAAGGAAGGAAGGAAGGAAGGAAGGAAGGAAGGAAGGCAACTCTGCTAACAGTTCTCAACCTGTGGGTTGCAACCCACAGGTTGAGAACTGCTGCTGTAGAGCCTAAGACCATTGGAAAACACAGACGTTTACATTATGATTATAGCAGTAGAAAAATTACAGTTATGAAGTATCAATGAAAGTAATTTTATGGTTAGGAGTCACCACAATATGAGGAATTAAAGGGTCAAGGCATTAGAAAGGTTGAGAGACACTAATCTAGAAACTACAAAGAGCTTTCCAAACTCAGTCAAAAACTAAATAAACAAAAAGACATAAAGAAACAGTGTACCAAAGACAATATACAGAAGGCAAGTAAGTCTATCAATGATATTTGACATCATTAACCATTAGGGAAATGCAAATTCAGAACATGATGAGTCATTACTACACACTTATCAGAATGTCTAAACTAAATCTCTGTCAACACCAAATGCTAGGGAGGATGCAGAAGAAATGAATCATTCACACATTGCTGGTGGGCATGTAAAATGGTACAATAGCCACTCTGGAAAACAGTTTGGAAGTTTCTTTAAAAATTAACCACATGCCGAAACCGGTTTGGCTCAGTGGATAGAGCGTTGGCCTGTGGACTGAAAGATCCCAGGTTCGATTCCGGTCAAGGGCATGTACCTTGGTTGCGGGCACATCTCCAGTGTGGGGCGTGCAGGAGGCAGCTGATCGATGTCTCTCTCTCTCATTGATGTTTCTGGCTCTCGGTCCCTCTTCCTTCCTCTCTGTAAAAAATCAATAAAATATATTTAAAAAAAATTAACCACACAATGAGCATACAACCCAATATTTACAATTCTGGACATTTAACCTAGAAAAATAAAGACTTGCATTTATGCAAACCTGTCCATAAATGTATAGCTGCTTTATTTGCAAAAACAAGCCTGAAAACAAGCCTGATGTCGGCCCTCTGGGTTGTCACCCTCCGGGAGGCAGGGCTCTGTGGCTGTGGTACAGAGGGTCTTCAGGGTTCCGGCAACAATCTAGTTCTTGCCATCATTGATATTTTCAAATACCTTCACTATAGAATAATTATTTAATCAGCACATATATGTTCTACATCTTTATTAGACTGTCTCTCCATCTTTAAGAGAAGTTTAAAGAAACAAAAGCAATGATTTATGAGCAGCATCATGGGAGGAGAAAGGCACAAGCCCCCACAGGATCAGGCTTTCGGAATTCAGGAGGGAGGAGGAGCTGACCCCTGTCCTCTGCTCCCCAAGGTAGGGAGTGGACAGCACTTTGCATTAGAGCAGAGGGGGCATATGAAATAATTCTGGAGAAGTGTATGTGCTTTTGCACCAATGAATGCAGAGGAGGTGACCTAGGTCTAGGAGGCCAGGAGGTAAACTTTTGTCTGAAATAGAGGGTGGGGCAAAAGTAGATTTACAGTTGTGAAGACACAAAACACAGCATTTATGCTTGTATTATTATTGATTAATTAATCATATTATTTTCCATAAAAACAACTGTAAACCAGCTTCTGCCCCATCCTATATTAGAAAGAATGGGATGGAGAGAGTTGAGTCTAAGCAATAGATCTTAACATTGTTTATGGAACTAGAAATAGTTCCTGCTGGCACCTGGTGCCATCCCCAATCGCTCGGTGCTGCCAGTGCTGCAAGTGGCAGCTACCAGCCTTGAATGCCCCTCAGGGCTTCTCCATCTCACTCTGCTCCTGAGGGGTAATCAGGGCTGGCAGCTGCCTCTTATACCTGCTGATGGCAATGGCCCTGCTCGTACCTGCTGCTGGCACCAGACCCACCACTCACACCTGCTGCCAGCACCGGCCCTGCTCTCACTGCTGAGTGCTCTGGCCCTGCTTATACCCACTGCTGGCACTGGCCCCAGTTGCTCCATGCTGTCAGCGGGTACAAGTGGGGCCAGCACAGTCAGTGTGTGGGAGCAGCAGTAGCTGGAGCTGGCTGCTGGCAGACAGGGACCTGGACCATGGTGAGAGGGGCTGGACTGGGGCATGGAGGATGGGTTGAGACCTACCCCTGTGCCCACTGCAGCCTCGCAGCCCACAGTTCCTTGCAAGGTGCACAAATTCATGCACTGGGCTCCTAGTATACATATTAAGCCTAAGCAACCATTACCACTGAATGACGGAATGACCACAATGACCAGAACAACTGGTCGTTATGATGCATACCAGCCAACCTCCCCCTATCCCTCCTCCCAGCCAGCAAACGTCCCACGGTCCCTTTCTCCATCTCTTGCCCCATCCAGCAGGCCCTGGATAGCAGCCAGCAGGCCCCCGGGGACTGGGTAAGACAACCCCGATAGGCCTTGATCACTGGCCAGGCCTAGGGACCCTACCTGTGCACAAATTTCATGCACTGGGCCTCTAATTTGGTATAAGGCTGTGACTTCCCTTAGCACTACTGTCTCTGCACTGTGCATGGGAAACTAAATGCTGGCTCACCTCTTGTTGAATGAATGCATGAATGAATGAAGAATGTCACATTCGTAGATGTTGAACTTAAGAAGAGCTATAGGAGGAAACCAGCAGCAGCAGGAGAAACTGCTTATACTCAACACTTAATAATCAAAACTGCTTTCTACAACCTGCCTGATCTTCCATTGCACAAACTCCCCTAAACTTCTCTTCTTGGAAGCCCATTTTGGGGCAGCTGGGGTTAAGATATTATGAGGAAGGGAATGAAACATGGGTTCTCACTCCTTTAATAAGTGGTCATTCTACATGTTTTCTAAGAAAACCACTGTTTTGAAATTATTTCTAAGGAGAAGCTCTGTGGGGAAGAAGAGTGAGAGGTTATATAAGAAGGTGAAGAACTACAGAGAGGGTGCAAGGGCTCAACCACTAATCAAACCATATTGGAAGGCAATAAAAAGACCAATGAGGAGGTTGAGCTGCTTCACATTATGAACACCTGGAGAGGTGTGCAAAGAGGAAACAGCTTGGAGGCCATGGAAAATCAGAGAAAGGAGGTGGGACATAAGAGAGGGGCAACCTGCAGAGTGCTAGGATCCTGTTGTGAGCCTCATAGTAAGTACCCACAGCCTCCCTGCTTCCTTTTCATGCTGCTGCAGGAGCCTCCTAACCTGTCTGCTCACCTCTGGATCATCCGGATCAGCCAATACTCCCCACCCAGATCCAGCATCAAGGTCAGCCCAGTGTCCTACCCCAAAGTTGGGAAGAGTGCTGTCCCACAGAAACATCATCCTATGAGCCACATATGCCATTTTACATTTCCTAATAGCCACGTGAAAAAAGCAAAAAGGAAGCAGGTGATATCACTTTTGATAAAACACTTATTTAACCCAATGTATTCAAAATATAATGTTGACATGTAGTCAGTATAAAAACGTATCAATGAGATTATTTTATATTCATACTAAGTCAATTAAAGTTCCTGTGCTATTTTACACCAACAGGATGCTCTAGTCAGACTGCCCCATTTCACATGCTTCCCAGACACATGGCAAGTGGTTACTGCATAGGCAGGACAAGGACACCGTGTGACCTGGGCATGCCATTTCACCTCTGAAATAAGGATTAGGCTTAGAGGATCTCTATGTTATCTTTACTATATGATGGACTCACATGATCAGAGAAAGAAATCTCTATTTTGTAGAATAGACATTGATGGTCCCAAACAATGATACAGATCTACTCAGATGACAAGGGAGTAGGCCCAGGGGACAGTCCCTGCAACAAAGCCTCTGCCTCTCCCTCCACTAGCACTCCATAAATACAAATCTGTTGTTAGCAATGTCAAGTTTATGACTCCACATCCCATAGGGTTCCTCTGTGGTGTTTTCTCAATCTGCTGAGATAAGAGAAGGGCCATTAAATCATACAAACAACCCAGCAGCTACTAACAAGAAGCATCAAAGGCAGAATTTTTATAAGCAGGAAACCCAAAGCCCTTAAGAGCCCAGTTGGTTGCATAAGTGCCTTGAGGGAATTTGATTCATCCTTTCAAGGTGAGCTGGGGGAGTCACACATCTGCCTTGCAGTTGGTAGACATGGGATCCTGCCCACAGTATCCCAGAGACATCTGGTCCAAGCCAAAGGATCCTTGATATTTGGTTCCATCACAAACATCTATGCTTAGGAAACATCCTTGGGTTCAGAGTTTACTTATGCTTTTACTTACAGGATTAACACATACAAAGGAGCATCATATTTTATTGATATAACTAGTGGTCTGGTACATGGAATTTGTGCACATTAAAAGAAGATTAATTAGAGGAAATATTTTACTATTGCCATTTGCCCTTTCTCTATAATATAAGTGTCAGAGATGAAAGAAAATTAGTAAAATGTATATGAATATCTTTCTCCTGTCAGAATCTGGGGTGCGCTGAGGGACTCATAGAGTCAAGTCCCTGCCCACCTGTGGTGCCTCAAAATTGCGTGAGACCCAGACCCAACCAGGCCCACCCCCATCAAGCCCCATTGGGAGTAGGGAGTACATCCTCAGGTCCCCTGGCCCAGCATTGGCCGAAGAACGTAGCCTCGGGTGCCCTGTCAAATCCTTCCAGGTGGGGGGACACAGCCTGAGGTCCCCCAGCCCATCACTGGGTCAGGGGATGCAGCCTGAAGTTCCCTGTCAATCCCTGCTGGGTAGGAGTGCTCCCTGAGGTCCCTTGTTAAGCACTCCTGGGTGGAGGACATGGCCTAAGGTCCCCTGTCAAGCCCTGCTGGGCAGGGAACTTGGCCTGAGGTCCCCCAGCCTGGTGCCAGGGTGGGGACCGTGGCGTGAGTTCCCTTGTCAAGCTACACCAGGCATGGGGCACAGGTCCTCTGCCCTGGCCCAGCACCACATGGTCTCAGGTCCCTGCTACTTGCTCCTTAAGGCTCCTTATGGGAACTCGGCCTCTGCTGTGGGTGCCACCACCTTTGTGACAGTGTGATGGTCAATTTGCATATCCCCTCTTTATTAGATAGGATAATTGTGTTGGGGCTGTATTGTTAATAAGAACCCTTTGCTTTGGTAGCTTAGCTGGTCACGGCACCTGGGGGCAGGTACATGGGTCTGCACAGACCGAATGTCTCTGTGGGCAGGACCGAACATACCGCAAGGCTGCCACACCTTGCAGTAAAGCAGTAAAGTTATCTCCTGGAAGATTATCTCCTTTCCTCCCCCCCCTCCCCCCCGAGAAGACAGATGTGGGTTCAGCCTTGCAGCTCGCTTATTATGGGATTCTCTGGAAGCTGCCCTACCCCGATAGAATCCTGCCTCCCCTACACTCTGCCTCCAGCTCACTCCACTGAGCACATATTCCCCTCCCTCTTACTTGTTGGACCTGGGACCTCTTTCCCACAGCCCAGCTACACAGTCTTCTTCTTCCTAACCACGCTCTGCCTTTGCATGTGCAGCATTGTCTGACTTGAGCGCACTCTAGTCTACATTACAGAACAAATCTCTGTATTCAAATTACAAATTGCAGTATTTCCTCTGTGAAGCCTGTTCTAATTCCAACAGGCCAAGTAGGCAGTGATTCACTTTATGTTTCCACAGCTATTGGCCTGATGTGCACCCAATTCAGCATAGTGTGCAAAGGGACAGACTAGGTTCAGATCCTGACTCTGCCATTTCCAAGCTTTGTGCCCTTGGACAGGTTACTTCACTTCCTGCAGACCCCTCATAGAAGAAAGGGGAACAAAACAAATTATATAATCACATTGTTGGGTTCTTTTAGTTCCTCTTCAGGGGACACCACTCAACAGTGTTTATTAGTACTGACAGTATTAGAGCCAGCAGACATTTATGGATTAGTCCAGTCAAATGACACTTACTGAGCACCTCCTAAGCACTGGCACTCTCCTGAATTTAGAAGAGAGATCTGGAATGACTCAGTGCTTGCTTGGGACAGCTTGTTATCTCAGTAAACAGAGCCTCAGGCTTTATGCTGGGACATAAGCTCCCTTTCCTCTTCTCTCCTCTTCCAGAGGAGAGAAAATAGTGACTGCTTTTTGTAACTCGCTCTGTTAGGATGTCTGTTCTTTGGCTGAAAATAGAAGACTGATGGAATGCTGACAAGACAAAGCTTTTTTCAGTATTACAGGCCTCCACAGGAGTCCACACAGGACCAACAGTGGTTACAACAGAACCTAAAAGAGGTCCTGTCCCAGCCTTCCTTACACTTACTTCCCATTTGAGTGAAGGCTTTGCCCCTCCAGGAACTGGGAGTCTCTGCTGAGAGTTACCAGGGCCACAGTGGTTCAAGGACGACTGTGATGAAAGCCTTCCCCCTAATCTGCCATCTTCTCTGAACAAATTGATTGGAAATACATGAGTCCATTCTGACTTAGCCATGCCTCCCCTAGGAAGAGTTAGATTGGAAAAGACAAATGTTTTTCTCTCTAAAAAAAGAGGTGTCCTGCCCAGGAGAATGGCCATCACTGTACTATACAGGGTTTCCAGGGGCACTGAAGAGCTGTGGCAGGGGAGGGGTTGGCAGTGGCAGGGCCGGGGACCAAGCTTGAGAATGTTCAGGGCGGGACCGGCCTTAGCAGGGACCTGGGATACAGAAGCCCATGGCTCCGACCTAGTAAGTTACTCTCTGATGTCAGTTTCAGAGATGCAGAAGTCTTCTAGAATCTTTTTACTGTAGAAAGGGAACTCCTTCTGAAGCCAAGGTTCCTTATGACTTTTATTAAAAATTATTTTTTAAATCCTAGCTCTAAAAAATAATTTCTTTCTCCATCTCCCTACTCCCCTCTCCTCTCTTTCTCTCCCTCTTCCTCTCTCTCTCTCTCTCTCTCTCTCTCTCTCTCTCTCTCT
>JAAGEH010000040.1:20262312-20290321 GCA_011751065.1 Lasiurus cinereus
TCTCTCTCTCTCTCTCTCTCTCTCTCTCTCTCTCTCTCTCTTTATCTCTCTCTCTCTCTCTCTTTCTTTTTCTTTCTCCTTCTCAGACTTCTAGCCTTCCCCCATGGTCAGCAGTCCCTGAGATACAGAAGACAGTAGCCCTGACCTGACTAATGATCACGACTGGACCTCCTTTGGGCTAAAGATAACATCTGAACCAGAATTATGTTTCAGCTCTTGAGCCCTAAGCTGGAACAACTCCTGGCTACTTTCCCATGAGACCAGTCAGAGGCACAACAAAAAAGATAGACCTCAGAGCTTTCTCAGGACCTGAAGAAGAGATTTATGATCCTTACCTCCAACCAATTAGCTCCCAGCATGACCTGGAATACAGAACCCCCCAACCCACAGTGCATTGTGATTTTGCCTCGTGTAATCTGTAACCTACACACTATTGGAAAGTTCAGGTTCTTGAGCATTAGCTTCTGGTTCTCCTAAGGTGGGGTTGGAGTGGAGAGATGCCATTCAATGAAATCGCCAGTCTCTCCACATGGCAATCTTGGTTGTCTAGTGTTTGGCTCTGTTGGCATCTAGTGAATGGACTCTTTCTGATCAACAGCAGGACTACATGGCCCAGCTAAGTCAGAGTTGGCTCAGGAACCCTGACAGATGGCAGAACTGGAGGGCAGGGACTGCCCTTAACAGTAAGGTGAGACTCAAGGTTGCAAAGCAGAGCCCTGGATTGTGGTGCAGAAATGCTGCTTGCCAGTCCCACTCCCGGGGAGAAGGTGCAAGGCTGGAGGGTCCCCTAGGGCCTTCTTCTCCCAGGAGACTCAGTCCTGGCCCAGACAACAGGTGATCCTGGTATTAACTAAGTGATAAGTATGGTCACAGTGCAAGCCCATGGGCCTGCTCGGCAGTGAGTTGCAGATTGAGAAAGCCTTGTGGTACCTGTGACTTTCCTTATCTCTGATCATTTTTCTCTTGTTAGGAAAGATATCTTGTTAGAAACACAGGCATTCAAAGCAGAGAAGATGAGAGAGACGGGGAAATGAAATATGGAAAAGCTCTGATTCAAAACAAAAGAAGCTATTAAGGACAGATGACTCCATTAGCTGCAAAACTGCTTTGAACAGAAATACATGTGCAAGAGCAAAAGACAAAGAGAGAATATTGAAAGAAGCAAGAGAAAGTCAGTTAATTACCTACAAGGGAGCACCCCTACGATTGTCAGCTGATTTCTCAACAGAAACGATGCAGGCCAAATGGGAGTGGCAAGAAATATTCAAAGTGATGAATAGCAAGAACCTACAATAAAATTACTCTACCCAGCAAAGATATCATTCAGAATTGAAGGTCTGATAAAGAGCTTCACCAATAAGGAAAAGCTAAAGGAGTTCATCAACACCAAACCAGTATTATATGAAATGCTGACAGGTACTCTTTAAGAAGAGGAAGAAGAAGAAAAAGGTAAAGATAAAAATTATGAACAACAAATGCATATCTATCAACAAGTGAATCTAAAAATCAAGTGAATTAAAAATCTGATGAACAGAATAAACTGGTGAATATAATAGGATCAGAGGCATAGAAAGGGAGTGGACTGACAATTCTCAGGGGGAAAGGGGTGAGGGGCGTGCAGGGAGAGACTAGACAAAAATCATACACCTATGGATGAGGACAATGGTGGGGGGGGGATAAAGGCAGAGGGTAGGGTGGGAGCCAGATGTAGGGGAACTATAGAGGGAAAAAAGAAGAATAATTGTGAGGAGAATCCAAGATGGCTGCAAAGGTAAACACCTACACTGCTGCCTCTCACAACAATTTCAAAACTACAACTAAAAGACAGAACAGACATCATCCAGAAGCACAGAAAAGCTGGCTGAGTGGAAATTCTACAACTAGAGGGAAAGAGAGGGACTCACGGAGAACCAAAGGAGCTGCAAAAAAGCTGAGGTACAGAGACGCACGCGTGGAGATAGTGGGTGCCAGAGTACCTGGCTGGTTTTCTCTGGCAGGAGGGAAACGGAGACTCTCAAAGGCATTGAACCTCTTATCTTACACACTAAACCCCAGATCCAGCCGAAACTCATATGGAGGGAGTTTGGACTGTGAAAAGGGAGAGGTGCATGGAAATTTAAGGGAGTCACAAAAGATCAGAGGTCTGGTGGCATGCACAGCACTATGTGCAGAGGACAGATTGCTGATTGTGCCGCTGGCTTTCGAGAGTGGGCAGGAGACAGACACTCCCAACCGTGCCACTTCTGACTCCACTAAGCCCCAGTTTCAGGTGAAACCCTGAGGACCTAAACTCGTGTGGTCCTGGAGCGCAGGGGAGCCGGAAAGGCAGAAGTCTAGAGGAACTGCGGGCGCGCGTGCACAAGGACGGCTCCAGTGATTACCCAGTCACGTGAGACTCAGGGGCCGTGGAGGGCGGGGCCGATTGAAAGGCAAGGCGGTCCCTTAAGCCCTGAAACTCCACCCATCCCAAGCTCAACAGAGAGGCTTCTGCGGTTTTGAAAGTCTGGTATCATAAGGCTGAATCCAACAGAATTTCTCCCGGCATAGTGAAAATGCTGAGACAAGGGAAAGGATCACAAACAAAAGAAATGGAGGAAAAGAAAAGACTAGATATAGAGTTCAAAACCACACTTATAAGGTTTTTCAAGAATATGCTAGAAAAGTTGGATAAAGTTAGCAAGAGTCAAGAGGAGATGAAAAAGGACCATCTAGAGATGCAAAAGATTCAACTAGAGATGGAAAAAGTCCAACTAGAGATGAAAAAGGACCAACTAGAAATTAAACATACACTGACTGAAATAAAAGCTATTATACAGAATCCTAACAGCAGACTAGAGGAAGGCAAGAATCAAGTAAAAAATTTGAAATATAGAGAGGGAATCCAAGATGGCAGCATAGGTAAACACCTACACTGCTGCCTCGCACAACAATTTCAAAACTACAACAAAAAGACAGAACAGACATCATCCAGAACCACAGGAAAGCTGGCTGAGTGGAAGTTCTACAACTAGAGGGAAAGAGAGGGGCTCACGGAGACCCAGAGGAGCTGCAAAAAGCTGAGGTATGGAGATGTGAGCAGGGAGAGAGCGGGTGCCAGAGTACCTGGCTGGCTTTCTCTGTCGGGAGGGAAACGGAGACTCTCAAAGGCATTGAACCCCTTATCTTACGACACTAAACCCCAGATCCAGCCGAAACTCATACAGGGGGAGTTTGGACTGTGAAAAGGGAGAAGTGCACGGAAATTTAGGGCAGTTGCAAAAGATCAAAAGCCTGGTGGCGCACACGGCACTGCGCGTAGGACAGATTGCTGATTGTATCGCTGGCTTTCGCGAGTGGGCAGGAGACAGACCCTCCTAGCTATGCCACTTCTGACTCCACTAAGCCCCTGTTTCAGGCGAAACCCTGGGGACCTAGACTCGTGTGGTCCTGGTGCGCAGGAAAGCCGGAAAGGCAGCGGTTAGAGGCACTGCGGGCGTGCGCGCACAAGGACCGCTCCAACGATTACCCAGTCACATGAGACTCACGGGCCGTGGAGGGCGGGGCCGACTGGAAGGCAAGGCGGTCCCTTAAGCCCTGAGAGTCCACCCCTCCCAAACTCAACAGAGGCTTCTGCGGCTTTGCACATCTGGGATCATAAAGCTGAATGCAACACAGAAGTTTCCCCAGCATAGTGAAAATGCCGAGACAAGGGAAGGGATTACAAACAAAAGAAATGGAGGAAATAAAATGACTGGATATAGAGTTCAAAACCAAGCTTATAAGGTTTTTCAAGAATATGCTAGAGAGGAGAATCCAAGATGGCGGCATAGGTAAACACCTATACTGCTGCCTCGCACAACAACTTCAAAACTACAACTAAAAGACAGAACGGACATCATCCAGAACCACAGGAAAGCTGGCTGAGTGGAAGTTCTACAACTAGAGGGAAAGAGAGGGGCTCACGGAGACCCAGAGGAGCTGCAAAAAGCTGAGGTACGGAGACGAGCGCGCTGAGAGAGCGGTGCCGGAGTACCTGGCTGGCTTTCTCTGGCGGGAGGGAAACGGAGACTCCCAACGGCATTGAACCCCTTCTCTTACGACACTAAACCCCAGATCCAGCCGAAACTCATACGGGGGGAGTTTGGACTGTGAAAAGGGAGAGGTGCACGGAAATTTAGGGGAGTTGCAAAGGATCGAAGGTCTGGTCGCGCACGGCACCACGCGGAGGACGGATTGCTGATTGTGCTGCTGGCTTTCGCGAGTGGGCGGGAGACAGACCCTCCGATCTGTGCCACTTCTGAGTCCACTGGGCCCCTGTTTTGGGCGAAACCCTGGGGACCTAGACTCGTGTGGTCCTGGTTCGCAGGGGAGCCGGAAAGGCAGCGGTTGGAGGCGCTGCGGGTGCGCGCGCGCACAAGGACCGCTCCAGCCATTACCCAGTCACGGGAGACTCAGGGGCCGTGGAGGGCGGGGCCGACTGGAAGGCAAGGCGGTCCCTTAAGCCCTGAGACTCCACCCCTCCCAAGCTCAGCAGAGGCTTCTGCGGCTGAATCCAGCACAGAAGTTTCCCTGGCACAGTGAAAATGCCGAGACAAGGGAAGGGATTACAAGCAAAAGAAATGGAGGAAAAAAAACGACTGGATATAGAGTTCAAAACCACGCTTATAAGGTTTTGCAAGAATATGCTAGAAAAGATGGATAAATTTAGTGAGACCCAAGAGAAGATAATAAATACACTGACTGAAATGAATACTACTACGCAGAGTACTAACAGCAGACTAGAGAAAGGCAAGGATCAAGTCAAAAATTTGAAATATAAAGAAGCAGAAAACATTCAACTGGAAAAGCAAGAAGAGAAAAGAATCCAAAAATGTGAACATAATGTAAGGAGCCTCTGGGACAGCTTCAAGCGTACCAACATCAGAATTGTGGGGGTGCCAGAAGAAGAGAGAGAGCAAGATACTGAAAACCTGTTTAAAGAAATAATGACTGAAAACTTCCCACATCTGGTAAAAGAAATAGACTTACAAGTCGAGGAAGCACACAGAACCCCAAAGAAAAGGAACCCAAAGAGGACTACACCAAGACACATCATAATTAAAATGCCAAGAGCAAAAGACAAAGAGAGAATATTAAAAGCAGCAAGAGAAAAACAGTTTATTACCTACAAGGGAGCACCCATACGACTGTCAGCTGATTTCTCAATAGAAACGATGCAGGCCAGACGGGAGTGGCAAGAAATATTCAACGTGATGAACAACAAGAACCTACAACCAAGAATAATCTATCCAGCAAAGCTATCATTCAGAATTGAAGGGCAGATAAAGACCTTCACAGAGAAGAAAAAGCTAAAGGAGTTCATCAACTCCAAACCAGTATTATATGAAATGCTGAAAGGTACCCTTTTAGAAGAGGAAGAAGAAAAAGGTAAAAGACAAAAAATTATGAACAACAAATACACATCTGTCAACAAGTGAATCTAAAAATTAAGTGAATTAAAAATCTGATCAACAGAATAAACTGGTGAATATAATAGAATCAGGAGCACAGAAAGGGAGTAGACTGATAATTCTCAGGAGGACAAAAATCATAAAGCATCAAACAGACTGTGAAATTATAGCAGAAAGATTAAAGTTAGGTGAGGTAAATAAGTGATCAATCAAAGGACTTGTATGCATGCTTATAAACATAACCAAAGATCACAGACACTGGGGGGTCGGGGTATGCCTGGGAGGGAAGGGGGGCAATGGGGAGATATGTATAAAAAAATTAATAAAAATTAATTAAAAAAAAAGAATATGCTAGAAAAGTTGGATTAATTTAGTGAGACCCAAGAGGAGATGAAAAAGGACCAACTAGAGATGCAAAAGGACCAAGTAGAAATTAAACATACACTGACTGAAATAAAAAATATTATACAGAGTCCTAACTGCCGACTAGAGAAAGGCAAGAATCAAGTAAAAAATTTGAAATATAAAGAAGCAGAAAACATTCAACTGGAAAAGCAAGAAGAGAAAAGAATCCAAAAATGTGAAGATAATGTAAGGAGCCTCTGGGACAGCTTGAAGCGTACCAACATCAGAATTGTGGGGGTGCCAGAAGAAGAGAGAGAGCAAGATACTGAAAACCTATTTAAAGAAATAATGACTGAAAACTTCCCACATCTGATAAAAGAAATAGACTTACAAGTCCAGGAAGCACACAGAACCCCAAATGAAAGGAATCCAAAGAGGACCACACCAAGACACATCATCATTAAAATACCAAGAGCAAAAGACAAAGAGAGAATATTAAAAGCAGTAAGAGAAAAACAGTTCATTACCTACAAGGGAGCACCCATACAACTGTCAGCTGATTTCTCAACAGAAACGATGCAGGCCAGACGGGAGTGGCAAGAAATATTCAACGTGATGAACAGCAAGAACCTACAACCAAGAATAATCTATCCAGCAAAGCTATCATTCAGAATTGAAGGGCAGATAAAGAGCTTCACAGAGAAGAGAAAGCTAAAGGAGTTCATAAACTCCAAACCAGTATTATATGAAATGCTGAAAGATACTCTTTTAGAAGAGGAAGAAGAAAAAGGTAAAAGACAAAAAATTATGAACAACAAATACATATCTATCAACAAGTGAATCTAAAAATTAAGTAAATTAAAAATTTGATCAACAGAATAAACTGGTGAATATAATAGAACCAGGAGCACAGAAAGGGAGTAGATTGATAATTCTCAGGAGGACAAAAATCATAAAGCATCAAACAGTCTGTGACATTACAGCAGAAAGATTACAGTTAGGTGAGGTAGATAAGTGATCAATCAAAGGACTTGTATGCATGCATATAAGCATAACCAATGATCACAGACACTGTGGTGTTGAGGTATGCCTGGGATGGATGGGGGCAATGGGGAGATATGTATAAAAATTAATAAAAATTAAAAAAAAATTGAAATATAAAAAAGCAGGAAACATTCAACTGGAAAAGCAAGAAGAGAATCCAAAAATGTGAAGATAATGTAAGGAGCCTCTGGGACAGCTTCAAGCGTACCAACATCAGAATTGTGGGAGTGCCAGAAGAAGAGAGAGAGCAAGATACTGAAAACCTATTTAAAGAAATAATGACTGAAAACTTCCCACATCTGATAAAAGAAATAGACTTACAAGTCCAGGAAGCACACAGAATCCCAAACAAAAGGAATCCAAAGAGGACCACACCAAGACACATCATCATTAAAATACCAAGAGCAAAAGACAGAGAGAGAATATTATAAAGCAGCAAGAGAAAAACAGTTCATTACCTACAAGGGAGCACCCCTACGACTGTCAGCTGATTTCTCAACAGAAATGATGCAGGCCAGACGGGAGTGGCAAGAAATATTCAACGTGATGAATAGCAAGAACCTACAACCAAGAATAATCTATCCAGCAAAGCTATCATTCAGAATTGAAGGGCAGATTAAGAGCTTCACAGATAAGAAAAAGCTAAAGGAGTTCATCAACTCCAAACCAGTATTATATGAAATGTTGAAAGGTACTCTTTTATTTTTTTATTTTTTATTTTTTTTTAATTTTTATTAATTTTTTATACATATCTCCCCATTGCCCCCCCTCCCTCCCAGGCATGCCCCAACCCCGCAGTGTCTATGTTCATTGGTTATGTTTATATGCATGCATACAAGTCCTTTGATTGATCTCTTATCTACCTCACCTAACTTTAATCTTTCTGCTGTACTTTCACAGTCTGTTTGAAGCTTTACTGTCTCTGTATCTATCCTTTTGTTCATCAGTTTATAATGTTCTTTATTATCCACCAATGAGTGCGGTCATGTGATGCTTCTCCTTCATTGACTGGCTTATTTCACTAAGTATAAGGTACTCTTTTAGAAGAGGAAGAAGAAAAAGAAAACAACTTCAAGACCAAGTGGACTCCTGCAACAGAGAGGAACTGACAGGTCTGCGCCAACCACGAAGGCAAGAGGAGAAACAGTCCAGAGATGGAAGACGCTGATGACGCCTTGCCATGCTAGCAGTCAGCAGCTGTGCATTGCTACAGGATGCCTAGGACCAAACCAGAGAGGATTGGACCTGCATTGCCACCATTTGTCCACCATCCAGATACCATTGCTGACGTGTACACATAAGAACTGTTTGACCTTGAAACTGGGACTCAGAACTGCTGGACATTGAAATTGGGACTCAAACATTTTTTGTTCTTATGGGTTTATTTCTAGTCTGCAGAGGCAAGATGTTTTAAAGAAAAGAATCAGAGGGGGAAAACAGATACAGAGGCAAAGAGGCATTGAACATACTGTCATAGTACAGTAGGGAAGGCAGGGGAGGTTGGAGTGGGGGGACTGTAAGAGATCAATGGAAGGACTTGTATGCATGTATATAAGCATAACCAATGGATATAAGACACTGAGCGGGGGGGAGGGGCAGGTGAGGGCATGTACTGGGGAGAGTAAAGACTGGGAGAAGGTCAATGGGGGAAAATAAAAGGAGATATATGTACTACTATTTGTAATACTTTAAACAATAAAAAGGGGGAAAAAAGAAGAATTGTAATAATCTGAACAATAAAGATTTATTAAATCAAAAAAAGAAAAACAACTTCTTTAAAAAAAGAAAGAAAAACACATGGTGGCTGGTAGTGACATTTATGCAGAAGAATGGGAGCCAGAAGGATCAACCAGCCATTCTGAGGATGTGTCACTAAAAACAGTACATAAAATGCAGCTGTTTCTGCACAAACCAAGCAAAACCCAAAGTGGAGAGTGGGTGACTAAAGGTGGCCCATGGTGCCGGTGACTTATTCTGTCAGGATCAACTTGAGAGCTCAGGGGACTGCCACTCAACCACATCCTTGGGAGACAGCTGAGTGTGGGGAAAGAGAAGTTACTATGAATTAGAACTTCAGTGGGCAAGTCTCAGATCTGCTCTCCAAGATGATCTCAGAAAGTCTTTTACCATCTCTGGACTTTCTCTTCTGGGTAGGGTAACAGGTCCCTTTTGTCACCTTTTCCTTTACGTATATGATTCTTTCTTCCAGACCCTAAGATACTCTTTAGGGAAGAACTTGGTCTTATTCAGTTTCAATTTCTTGTCCTCAGAATGAATGGCAGAAAGGAAGGGAGAGCAGGAGTAAGGAGAAGGGGTGGGGAGGGAAGGACAGCTGAGGGAGGTGGTTGTGGAATAGTCTGCTGGGTTCAGGTGTACTGGGTCTGAAGTCAAGCTTCATGGTGTTAATTCCTGGCCAAACTCCTTGTGGATAAATGAGGGACTGTGACACCATCCATTTCTTAGGCTGCCATAGCATGACATAGCACAGTGATATAAATTGCTAGGCAGTGCCTGGCCCTTGCAGGCACACACTAAATATTAGGGAGTGTTGGTATAGGAAAAAAAAGTGAAAAATGAAGCAGGCGTGCTTGAATCTAGTTGGGGGATACAAAGCCCCGTCTGCTCTACCTTCCTTCCCTCCCCCACGATGCTGGAGAGAGCCCTGTGCTGCCTCTGAATGTCAGAAATCTCTGGAAAGCAGTGGGAGTCACCTTAGAAGGCACTGGAGATTTGAAACCAGGTCTGGTTCTAATCCCAGATTCATTACTTAGAAGAAAAGTGTGGGACTGAGCCTCGGTCCTCATCTGCAATGTAGGGATTAAACATGCCTGACAGTTGTGAGAATGAAAGGAAGAGACGCAGACAGAACATTTAGAATAGTTCTGAACACTTAGCAGGCACTCAGTGAATTCACTTCCATCCCTACTAAACACACCCTCTTCTAGGGGCACAGCAATTGGAATGGAGGAAAGCCCCTTCTTACACAGCAACCAAAGCAATGCCAACACCCAGCCCCTTTGGACATGAAAGGTGGTCCTTCCCCTGCTTGATGGACAGCGGTAAGTACCTGGGGTCTCCTGCAACCGGACCTGTCAGCCTGCTGCCAACACCGGGACCAACTGCAGTCTGATAGAACTGCCCCTGCCAGAGGCTCCGTCTACAGCAGACAGCACAAAATGCAAATCAGGAAGTGTGAGCCTTCTGAAGTAGCTTTACCAATTGTCAGACTAGACTCTAATATGGCTGGGTGACTGAACAAATATGAAAAAGAAAAACCCACAAATTCATTTTTTTTTAAAAGTTTCATAAGTGCCTCCAGAATGACAGCTATCTCATTCTGTAAGAGAGCAACCTGTTGCATAAAACATTTTCCAAATGTACATGGCCATGCAATTTTTGCTCTAAGCTGAAGGGAGGCAAAGAGCATTCTATACCCAGGAAAACAAAGATTCCTGATGGTCTGGTCCTCCCACTTTTCTTCTTGGCTCCAGAACGAGGCCTTGAAGCTAGATTCTAAAAAGGAAGTAAAATGTAGAGGAATCAAAGAACTGGAGAGTATTTGCTTAACTAATTTTTAAAAATATATTTTATTGATTTCAGAGAAGAAGGGAAAGGGAGAGAGAGATAGAAACATCCTGCAAACTGGGCATGTGCCCTTGACTGGAATTGAACCTGGGATCCTTCAGTCTGCAGGCTGACTTCTATCCACTGAGCCAAAGCAGTTAGGGCTGATTCACTAATTCTTAACAGATTTTCCCTCTTTTTTGCGAATTAACTTTGTATTATGGAAAATGTCTAACATGTATAAAAATAAAATAACCAAATGAATTCAAGTGCCCTCAGCAATCAAGTTCAACAATTATCTAATCTTTTTTTTTATCTGTCCCGTCACTCACCTTTCATTCTCCTGGACTGTTTTAAGGAAAATCTCGGACATCATATGATTTTATCCATAATATTCATCCCAATCCTTTATTGATCACCTGCTATGTCTGTGAGCCACTGGCAAAAACAGATAGGAAAGATTCCTTGCCCTCACAGCACTCCTTGTCTTCAAGGGGGAGATGGATCTACTTAACATGGAAAGTTGAAGCAATGATTTGTATGATAAAGAATGCAGAGTGTGACCTGAGCCAGGCACAGTTGTCATTGTGTTATAAATTTAACTGACTTAACAGTCCTCCTAACTTCCTAGTGAGCTAGGTAATATTATCATCCAAATTTTACAGATGAGAAAGCTGAGGCACAGAGAGGTTAAGTATTTTGGCCTAAAGTCACACAGCTAATCAATGGTGAAGTGCTATGAGGCCCAGAAGGAGAAGCAGATCATTCTATTTGGGGCCCTTAAAGAGTGAGTTGAAGTTCCCCATGTAGACAAGCAGAGGGAATAAATAGCATGAGCAAAGGTCCCGGCAAAGAAATTGCTCAACACACAGAGAACAGGAGCTTTGGAGGCAAACCAGGAATGGCCGGACACGGGACTATAAAGGCCGGTGAGGTCAGCCTGTGAGAGGTTTTGTGGGCCACACTGAGGAGTGTGGGCATACCTGTGACTGCTGGACAACCAGCAGAATAAGCAGGTGAGTGATAAGGTCAAATCACATAAAGAAGGAGAACACTGAAACCATATGAAAATGGAATGTAAGTGGGAGACATGGAAGGCCCTTGAATGCCCCCAGAAAGCAGGGGGGTGGTCAAGCTTGAACTAAAGCAATGGATGTAGAAATGGAATGACAAATATGGAAACAGGATTCAAGTGACATGATACTAATTGAGACATCTATTTCTCAGACTTTGGGCAGAAGCTCAACACTCTGAACAATAAAGAGCAAACACTGCAGATTCTAAAAAGAGATGCTGGACCCATCAACAAGAAGCTAAGAAGTGGCCAATTTCTTCCTGAACCCCTTAGCCCTTCCCCCACCTCCACTCTTTATGTAAGAGCAGCAGTGGGAGATTTGTCCAGGAGAGAATTTCTTTGCAGAGTGTTGTTGGGAATAAGAGAGGTGAGGGTCCTCTTTCCCTCCCAGCCAGGAGAGGGAACTCAGTGGACCCCAGATCAGCAGAAGTTCAGAGTCCTTAGAAAGTTTTTGGGAGGACATAACAGGTATTTCTTAGAGTTTAGAGGACAGAGAATGGTGCCTGGCTCTTACCTGCACAGGGCTGGCTGGAGCAGTCCCTGAGCTAGAATGCTGCCACAGGAGTGGCCTAGACCTCAGAGTTCACGGTCAACTGCGTCCACTGTCTCTACAGGTGAAGAGCCAGTCTGCCTGAGCTGTGGTTTCCCAGTGGGAAGAAGCTATGGTGGTGCTGCGGAAGTGTAGACCTAGAACTGCTGTCCAACATGTTAGAGACAGGGCTGGGGAACTGAACAGCTGAGAGTGCCTGGAAAAGATGGGGGTCTGTGCAGAAAACAATAACCCCGGCAGCCTGACGGCCCTCCTGTGACAGACCTGCTTACAAGGTTGGCCCTTGAGTGGCCTGGGCTGATGTCTGGGAACTCAGAGGGTTGCCCCCATTTCCTGAACTGAGAACAGTTCTGACTCCCTAAGCCTCAACTGTACAAACAATATGGTTAATGCTGAACACCTGCTCTCCTCTGGGAGTCTAAAAGCATCAATGATACTAGGCCAGTGGTCAGCAAACTCATTAGTCAACAGAGTGGCAAACTGCAGCTTGTGAACCACATGTGGCTCAAGAGCAACAGTTTGCTGACCACTGTACTAGGCAGAGTACCTACATACCAGTCCCATAGAAATTCGTAGTCATTTGTGCTGGCAGGTGTTGCTCATTTGGTGGGACATCATCCTGTGCACAGAAAGGGTCATGGGTTCAATCATATCAGAGGGAGAATATCAATCATATTCAGTTTCAGGATCTATCCCTGGTAAGGGGCATGCAGGAGGCAGCCAATCAGTGTTCCACTCTCACACCTATTTCTCTCTCTCTCTCTCTCTCTCTCTCTCTCTCTCTCTCTCTCTCTCTCTCTGTGTGTATCTCTCTAAAAATAAATAACAAAATCTTCTAAAACAACAATAACAAGAAAAACTCTGGGTTGACACCTCTCATGACACTTCTCTAGCTAGCAACATTTCATACACAACACAACTCATTGCTGGAGAATTAAGCATGTTCTATGCAACTTCACTGAGTGGTACCTCTGACCCTTGCACCTGGATTCCCCAGACTTCCCCCCATGTGTCTTTTGCCTTTGCTGATCTTGCTCTGTGTCCATTTGCTGTAATAAGTTATAGCAATGGGCACTCCCATATGCTGAGTCCTGTGAGTCTGCCTAGTGATTTATCAAACTGAGGGGTGCCTCCAAACAACCCACCACTGCCCCCGAGAGAAGCAGTGCTACTTGGGTGTCTGCCAGAGAGAGGGTGCAGATGTCAGATATGACAGCATCAGTCATGTCAAACCATTCTTAGATTTTAATTTCTGTTTTATCCTTGAGCTGATCCTGGGAAAAGCAGAAGCATCATGGGCTGTGGAGGAGAAGGGGAGAAATAGCAACTGGAAAAAAGGTGAACAGTGATCTGCAACTTCCTCCCACTTTGCAGATCATAAAAATGAGAGAGAGCCTGACCTGAGCTGTGTAAAGTTGAGAGTCAGGGGTTGGGGAGGCAGTTGGAAGAGATGGGGCAGAGAAAAGTGTTGCACTAAAGTAGAGATGACATTTTCATTTTTTCAATATTTGAATATGAGACTGTCATAATAACTTAAAGTAACTAGAAAGAACTTTTTAAAGCTATGTGAACTGCTTAACATGTTGTCAAGGATGGAAGCGAAGATCCAGAGTGTGTTTGAGGACGACGGGAAAGCAGAATAAATCTATTTCTTGATTGAATCCTACCAAGTTCAGATCACTGAAAAGAACCAGAACCCACTTCCTAAGCCAAGCAGGTGGTCAGTAAATCCACATGAAGCATCCACATAAACATACTCATCTCTAGTTAAGAGAACACTGGCTGTGAATTCCACCTCTGCAATGTCCTAGCAAAGAAATTTATCTCTCTGGTCCTCAGTTTATACTTTCATAAAGTATTTGGTCACTATGGGAATAATGATAAAAGACACACAAACTACCTGACATCCTTAAAATATTTGGAAGAGGTGTAATTTTGTGCAGTTGTGTATTTTCATGGTCTTAACTTGATTTGTGGGCCTGACCACATCCCCAAGTTTGAACCCAGGAAGTCTGCCTGCCACAACTGAGTCAGTTGACCTCCAAGACTAGTCCCCATTACAAATGTTGGTTACCATATGGCCCATCACATATCACTGAGCCATCATTTTGTTCCAAGGGAATGAGCCTTGTGTTTCTTCCCTATTAATATCACTATAAGGACAGATTGAATTTCATTTTTTCAGTAAGACTAGACATCTCTACATCCTCCCAAGTAAATCCCATTCTTTTTTTTTTGTTTAATAAATCTTTATTGTTCAGATTATTATAATTATTCCTCTTCCTGGCCCCCCATAGCTTTCCTCCACCCAGGTCCCACCTCTCCCTCTGCCCTTACCTCCCCCCACATTGTCCTCATCCATAGGTGTATGATTTTTGCAGTCTCTCCCTGCATCCCCCCTCACCCCTTTCCTCCTGAGAATTGTCATTACACTCTCTTTCTATGCCCCTGATTCTATTATATTCACCAGTTTATTCTGTTCATCAGATTTTTTATTCACTTGATTTTTAGATTCACTTGTTGATAGATATGTATTTGTTGTTCATAATTTTTATCTTTACCTTTTTCTTTTTCTTCCTCTTCTTTAAGAGTACCTTTCAGCATTTCATATAATACTGGTTTGGGGTTGGTGAACTCCTTTAGCTTTTTCTTATCTGTGAAGCTCTTTATCTGCCCTTTAATTCTGAATGATAGCTTTGCTGGGTAGAGTAATCTTGGTTGTAGGTTCTTGCTATTCATCACTTTGAATATTTCTTGCCACTCCCATCTGGCCTGCATAGTTTCTGTTGAGAAATCAGGTGACAATCATATGGGTACTCCCTTGTAGGTAATTACTGTTTTACTCTTGCTGCTTTCAATATTCTCTCTTTGTTTTTTAAATCCCATCCTTACTTTAGATAAAGCACATATGCCTGAAATTCAAAGCAGGGAAAATATTGGATTCAAACAAAGCAAGTAAAAGAAAATATTTTTCAAGTGAAGGCAGCATTCTACACCACCCACCACAGCTGTGGGATGTTTCTGGAAACTGGAGGACCCATATCTACACTTGCTGTGAAACTCAAGAGAACCTGGATCCCTCCAGAAACTGCCTGCCAATCTTTCTGCCAATGAGAGTTGGAAACATTCCTAGTACATATTTTTTGGTTTCCCTCTCTCCCATTGCCTATGTAGTCCTAATTGGAGAGAAAACACAAAGACATTGGAAACACACGTTCATCATAGATATATTTTGAATTAACTCTATGCCTCTCTGATCTCAGCCTTGGCTGCATCTAAGATCATTTGGGAGCTTTAAAACAATGCAGATGTTCAAGCCCTCTCCTGATCAATGAAATTAGAACCTCTGAAGGTGGGGCTGGAATATAGTTATTCTTCAAAAGCTCCCCGATAATTTTAATAAGACACTAGCACTGGGCTTGATAAGAGTTGTAGTTATTTCCACCTCTAATATTCATTGTATGATCCTTTCCTAAAAGTTTGACCATAAGGCAATTAAGTTGGCTACCCATGCTTCTCATGAAAACCATCTAAATTCTAAGGTTTCTCCTTATGTGACAGACAAAATCTAGGCCAGCCTTGTGGACAGACCAAGTCAGAGTATGGTTTTGGGAAATTTTCTAATGCTAAATATCTGGGAAGGATGACATCTAAGACCAGGGGAGTTAGTCATTTAAAAGCTTCCAGGGCTAAGCAAGAAACATTACATGTGTGAATGAGGCCAGCTATAACAGTGAAGATAGGCATAGTGTATGGAACTAAAATTGTGTGTCTGGTTGCAGACATTCAAACAAGCTCTTTCTCTCCTTCCTTTCTTCCTTCCCTTTTCCTTTCTCTTTTTCCTTTCTTTTCTCATCTTTCTTTCTTTTCTCGTCTCTCTTTCTTTTGATCACAAATATCACATTGGCAGAATGAAAGATTAACCTGCATGTCTAATTCACCTGTGAGTCCCCTGTTTGAGACCCCTATCCAAGACATTCTGATAGATTAGAAAAGAAGTGGAAATATTACAAAAGCATCTGCCATTTCTAGACCTCCAAAAGATACCATGTCTTCCATGTTCCATGTTGGCAGTGGACAATGAAATGAACAGCTAGTCAACAAACCTGCTCCAAACCCACCCAAACTCCTTTTCTTTAAGCATTGCCATGGTGCTACAGATTTAGCTCCAAATCTCAAATTAAATATCTGCTTAGAGTCCTTTGGTTTCTATGTGCCATTCTGATTTCCCTCTTGGGCTTAGTGTAACTCCTTCCCACATAGAATTATGAGCAGTAAACTCATCTGATGATAGCATAGTCTGTAATTTCAGAGAAAAGAAACTCTCCAATCTCTCCAAGTCTGGCAGGTCCTACCAACCAGCTGTCCCATAACTCAGGGCTTCTCAGTTTCAGCACTATTGATATTTTAGACCAGATAACTCCTTTGGAGGGGGAACTATACTATGCACTGAAGGATGTTTAAAACAGCATCTCTGACCTCTAGCATCTAAATGCCAGTAGCAAAACCCTCCCAGAGTGGTGAATCAAAAATATCTTCCAACATTGCCAAGTGTCTCCTGGGGGACAAAAATCTCCCTGGGTGAAAACCCACAGCTCTAACGGCACACAGTGTCCCAGTGCCTGTAAAGAAAACAGTACAGAAAGCTCCATCGGTTTGGGACATAGCCAGCATAATATCTAAGCTTCCCGAAGAAGGGCCCCAGCTGAACAGAAACAAACTGCAATAAGATCAGCTGTGTCAGTTCCATTTAATTGTAAATTTGGACAGGCTCTTCTGAGTGAAGTGCAGAATGCTTCTTGCCTTGGGCACTAATATAATATCAGAATAAAAGCAACCTGAGAGGCATTTGTTTTTTGTGGAAAGTGCATGCATGGCCAAATCTCTGTTCATCAAATTGTTGGGAATTAATGCAAAAGCTATAAATACAGTCTTTCTTTTTGGGTTGGCTTTGATCTATTGTTATCCCTCCATTTTTAGAATCCTTTAAAGGCCATTTTCATTCAGATTCTTCATCAGTGAAGCAGGCAAGCTTCAATAATTCCACTCAAAAGCCTTGGTCGCTTTCTGCACATGAGCCATAAGTCAATGAGCTGAACAGCTCTCTTCCCTCAATGACTATCCCTTTAATGCCTGGGAGAATAGAAGATGGATGGACTAGGTTGAGGTAACTAGGACAGGCGTGTAATGTGAAGAGAGTATGTTTAACTGACATTTTCCTCCTGTGTTAAGGTTATTGAATATTTGTGATAGAATCACCACAATCACAACTCTAACATGCCCTGGAGGAAAAGGTGCAAAAGAGAAGTGAGTCCACCTATGGTGAGGGGCATGCTCCATAATGCTTGCCTCCAGTTGGGTCATTAATAATTGAATTCTCGCTGAGGCCTGTTTGGCTCAGTGGATAGAGCGTCGGCCTGTGGACTGAAAGGTCCCGGGTTCGATTCCAGTCCAGGGCATGTATCCTGGTTGCGGGCACATCCCCAGTCGGGGGTGTGCAGGAGGCGGCTGATTGATGTCTCTCTCTCATCAATGTTTCTGACTTCCTCTCCCTCACCCTTCCTCTCTATAAAAATCAATAAAATATATTTAAAAAAATTGAATTCTCTAACCACACCCTGCATTTCAGCAGTTGCTAAAATCCACATGTGAAAGATGACAAGAACGTTCATTGTCACAGGGCAGTCATGAATCCAAAGTAATTGAGCGTTAGTGTGTCAAATGGTTATGGAAGGAAGAGAAAGGTCCCTTCCCCCAAACAATCTTGCCTTTCACTTGCTTTGCATTGTGAACCCCTTTGAGACCCAGCTTCCTCATATTTAAAGTGACACAACTATATTTCCCTCAAAAGGTCATCAAAAGTTTTAGAAATCTACTATGGCAAGTGCCTGGCATAAGTCCTGGGCCATGGGAGGTGCTCCTCTCATCATCACCATTGTCATTGTCACTATCATCACCATCATCATGACTGTCATCATCATTTCTTCTTAGAGAGATGAAAGGGTTGGTAGATATGTGCTATACTCTTCACTTGTGGCAAACAGAACTCTAGTTATTCATTCCATAAGATGTTGGAAATAGGGGAGAAAGAACTTTCCCAAGGTTTCTTATTTTTTGGAGAAAAGTAGAAAATTTCCCAGAGCTCCAGGTCCTTGCAGACGTTTCATAACTGATTGGAAATAGTAGCTTCAGGAATATTTAGCTGAAAGGTCCAGAAGGCTATGCAAACTGAGTATATGCTTCCCTGCCTTTTCTTTCCTTGAAGAGCTTGGGCTGTAAATTCATGGAAATTAAAGACCTCATGTCGACAAACATCCTCACCACTCCAAACTTGAATGCCAGGTGGTTTAGAAAAGCAGTGTGGTACAGTGGGTAGGCCATGGATAATAAAGACAGGTGCACATGAAATCAAATTCTGATTCTCCCATTTAATAGGGGTGTGATCATTACAATCTCTAAGCCTCAATGTCCTATTCTAAAAACTCGGGTGGGATAACTCCTCGGTTCATTTCCTGCAAGGATGTGTGACAAATCATAGAGAGGATTGTGGTCAGTGGAAGGAGCTCATTAAGTAAAAATAACTCTTAAAACTAGAGGTTGCTAGTGTGGCTCAGTGGTTGAGTTTCGACCTATGAACCGGGAGGTCATGGGTCAGTCAGGGCACATGCCCTGGTTTCAGGTTCCATCCCCAGTAGGAGGCGTGTAGGATCAATGATTCTCTCTTATTATTGATGTTTCTCCCTTCCTCTCAAATCAATACAAATATATTTAAAATAAAAATAAAACTAGAGATTGTAAGATGCTGAGGTCAAGGCAACTGTTTTGCCCAGTAGAGAGTTGAATACCAATGAGGGAGAAGTCTTTCCTTCTCCTCCTCTCAAGGGAGTGGCTACATTGAGTAAGGCTAGAGGGAGCACTGGATGGAGGACATGACCTTGAGACACAGCTGCTTCCAGGTACAAAGGATCAGAGGCAAAATGGCAGAGGTGTCAGAAATGCTTGCATACTCTGGAGGAGAACCACGGCCCTCTGTGAACTCTCAAAGACAATCCAAGAGGCCCATGGACCAGAAGGGAGGATTAGGAAGGGTGAGGTTCCAGAGATTTTTGTTATTTGGGATCAAGTCAGAAACTATTGCTTGTCTAATGTGACCCTTTGATATTTCCAGCTAAGGTGTCACAAGAAACAAGGGATTCACAAACTGCTCATCCTTGCACTAACCGGAAACAAGCAATATTAGGTTTGTGGGGAAAGCAGCATCTGTCAAAACCTTCCTGGGAGTCAGGAGTCCAGTTCCTAGACCAGCTCTGCCCTACATATGAGGCTGTGGATGCTGAATGAGACTTTGCAGATTTGATTCTCAGCCATAAAAAAAGGTTAACTTGTTATAGACTCCTCATATGTAAGATCAAGTTGTTGAATTCAGTAGCGATTTTGCTGAGGCACTGGGAACCAGGGTCAGGGGTTCCTACCATGTACCTGAGAGGACAGAGAACAGCTGCCCCTACTTTAGTCAGCATATCTCTGAATGTAGGGAAATGTCCCCACACTAAACCTAGCCATTAGTCTAGTGCACTCAATATATCAATTCATTTTGTCACATAATCCGGCACCCTCTGTCTTTTCAACTAACCTAAAGATCTTCCCAAAGGAAAAAAAATACCCTGAACAAACACAGTTTAAACCAAAAAATGACATATATACCCTTTTCTTCCTACAATGAGGCAGTTCTCCGGCCCTAGAATATGGACTTGAATGGCTCACCAAAGGCTCCAGTTAGTCCTGTGGGAAATAAAAGTGAAAACAACTCCACTTTGCAGAAACTTTAGAGACTTTTCCTTGGAGCATGTGTGTATGTGGAATTTTAAGCTCACATCTGTGCTTTCTGTGTGTGAAATAAATTGGGATCTTGACCATAAAAAATGAAGAAGGCTAATCTAATTTGAAGACTGTATGCACGCAAATGAATGCATGGGAGCATCTGGGGACCTGTGTCATCCTATTGCTGAATACCCAGGAGAGAGGGATGATGCTTTTATCTTCATGGCAGGAGAGGTCCTCAAGAAACTCTGAGAGCTTGCTTCTAGCTTTAAAATGATGTGACTGTAGGTCAGTGACCCTGTGACCTGTAAAAATTGCTTGATGGAAACAGAAATACACCCTGACAGGTTCACAAATAATTGTAATAGAAGTTACCCAAGCTATTCCTTATATTTTAAATCAAAATATTTTTATTGATTTTTAGAGAGAGGGAGGAAGGGAGAGTAAGAAACATCTATGCAAGAGCAGAACATCTATTTGGCTGCCTCTTGCATGTCCCCTACCAGATATCGAGCCTGCTGGGAATTGAACCACCAACTATTCAGTGCACAGTATGATGCCCAAGCAACTGAGCCACTTTGATCAGGGCCAAGCTACTCATTATTAAGCACCTACCATGTGCCAAGGAATGTTAATTGGAGTACTCTTCTTTTTCTTTCTCTGTTCTTCCTATCTCTCTCTCTATAGATAGAAATAAAATTCAACACAAAAGATAAATTATTAGCACATTATAACCATTTTTAGATGAGGTCATTGAGGTTCAAAGAGGTTAAGTTGACCTTGATAACCAGCTAAAAGATGGGAGAGTTGGCATTTAAACCCTGGTAAGTCCAACTCCAAAGAATTTTCTACCATTTCATCATTTATAGGAAAATGTTAGATATAGTATATTTGCAGAAACATAAAGTGATAAACAGTCATATTCACAGTGGCTTAATCCATATAGTGTCTGTTTAATGTTTGCTAAAAAAATCCCCCAAAGAAAAGAAAACTTGATAGCAATTTCCTGTGATGATTCAATATAACACAAGACAGCACTATGCCTAGACTATGAGGTGTGAAGTTGGTCAGGGCATTTCCTACCAGGAGTCCTTTAGGGTTTTGCTACTCAAATTTTGATTCATGGACCAATGGCGTTGCTATCACTTGGGAGCTTTTAAGAATTTCAAGCTTTGCCCTGGAACTACTGAACTGAAATCTACCTTTTAACAATGTCCAGCAGTGACTTTTACTTATATTACAAGTTTGAGAAATTCTAACGTAGGGCACCAAAGTAAGAATAATATAGATTGTTTACAAAACTATGGACACCCCAAAATCTAGGCTTGTGGAGTTCTGTGATTTATGAGTTCAAAAGCACTTGCCTTTAAAAGAAACATGGTGCATAATTGTATGACAACATGAATTGAACACTAACTCTCTATCTCTGTACAGTGCACTTTATACTTATTATTTTATTGAATTCATATGAAAATTCTAAAAGTTGGCCAAGCATGGTCCTCATTTTGTAAAGTAGAAACTGACAATTATAGAGATCAATGTACACATTCAAAGTCACTTAGCTCACAAGTGGTGGTTCTGGTATGTGAACCCAGGTAGTGTGATACCAGGGCTTACACTCTTGAGTTGATTAGTACACTACATTGTCTCTCCAGCCCAAACAAGAAAACATCCAGCAAAGTTCAATGGAGCATTGTGCTTCAAGGAAGTTAGTCAGAGCTACAGTCTTCAACAGTAGCTTCACTATACACCAATGCACACACTCATCACTCTGCAGAAGGTAATTTAATAGTAATTAAATGACAGTATGTAGATGAATTAAAAAGTAAATTAAGCACAGTGATCAAGCAGTGTCAATAATAATTGGACATGACTTCCCTCCAGTTATGTTACACTGATGTAGACACAACCTCACTTGTGGTACACGCTTCCCCAGTGATGTTTAACCTCGGTCAAATCAGAAGACAGACAAAGTCAAATGGAGGAGCCTTTTCCAAAACACCTTGCTTGTACTCCTTAACAAAGTCAAATTCATGAAAGGAAAACTAAAAAGTAGGGAAACTGTTACGGATTAAAGGAGACTAAATAGCATACCAAGTCAACATAATATATAACCTTTGATTGAATCCTGAATGAGGTGAACAATGGTAGAGACAACTATAAAAGTAATTATTATGATGATTGGGGATATATGAATGTGGACTCCAGCTCTACTAAAGAATTGTATTGGTATTAAGCTGACTGTGACCATTGTATTGTGATGTATAGAATAAAGTCCTTCTTTTTAGGATATGCTACTGAAGGGTTTAGGATTGATGAGTCATTTATATTCAAGCCTTCCTCTTACATGATTCTGAGAAAAGAGAGGAGCAAGATAAGTCAGAGATGTGACAAAATGTTAATGATTTGAGAATCTAGACAAAATAAACATGGGTGTTCATTGTCTTACTCTTTCAACTTTTCTATAGGTTTGAAACCTCAAAATTAATATTTGGGAGAAAATGAATTAGTGCTGATTCAATGTTGTTTCAATAAAATAATGCCACTAAAGTAAGAGAAAAAGGATCATGTGAGGTGGGGGATAGGATGTAGGAATGAGGGGCTGCAGAGAAAGTTATACTTGGAAAACTAGGAATTATCAACAACTGAGGTGAACCAAAGGTAGGTGGCCTATTGTTGAATGTTATCTTGACAGCAGAAAAAAGGAAATAGGAATTGCAATGTACAGAGAGATTATTGTGGACTTTGGTGTAATTTGTCAACCTTGCTTTGCCATCACTAGTCAGTAGTTGACACTAGAGACCCAGATTCCACTCAAGCCCATCATTTTGAACCAATCTCCCCAAGTATCCTCTTGCTTGAATCTAGAAAAGTTCAGGGGAGCTCATAGTGGCCAACCACCCACTTTCTTTGTTAAGAGATTAGTCCTCTTAGTCATGTTTGTCCCACCTTACCCTCACCCCTAGTCACAAATAACTGAAGTAAGATTAGACACTTAAACTAATCGGGACCAGTCAAGTCTCTCTCCTAAGAATCTCAAAGAGAAACTGAGTCATATGAAGAATCTGAGCTGAAGAACTATGTAGGACCAAAGCAAACCATAGCCAAAATCAAGGTGACATCATGAAGGAGTGGAAACCATAAATGTGCAGAAACATGTAGTCACATGCAAAGAAAAGACAGGGAAGTTGTGTGGAGAAAAACAGACATGAAAGACTCTAGTCCCGAGAGAGTCAGAACAGAATAGGAGCTACCTAATCTGAAGGTTGCTCAACTCCTAGTTTCATTTCCCACTAAGTCTGGCTTCCTCCCTACCCCACTTCCAGAGAAATATTCTCTTCTTTCTTTCCCTGAACTAATTGGGTAAGTTTCAATTCCTTGAAATGTGCTCATTTTCCTGCTGGATGTGACTTGCTCTCCCCCCCAACACCCCCCCCCCCGCCCCAGCCTCCTTTAGGCTAGGATCTCCTCATCCCAGGACCTCCTCATTCAGTAAGCAATATCCCCAAGCCCAAAACTCTCCATTCCTTGCCCCTTCTAGCCAATCCATGTCTCTAAGTCAGCCCTGCACCTGGGCTTACTTGAATGGTGACATGATTGATTTTACTATTCCTTTTCTTAATGCATGGATTGCAGGGCTAGTTGTTCTGTTGTCTAGTATACTGATTGCCTTGGAGACTCTAGACAACTAGGTCCAGGGATACCACTTATATTTTTATTATAAAAGTAATATATGTTCATAATAGAATTCTTGGGGAAAATAGAGGAGAAAAAATAAGAAAGAAAAATAATTTATAATTCTATCATCAGAGATAAATCCTATTAATACTTGAGCTTATTTCCTTTCAGACTTGAGTTAACATAATTCAGATTACATAGCAAATACACTTTTTAACCCTGATTTCCATTACATAAAATTAATTACCTATATTTTCAAAGTTTTTTTAAAAATACATCCTTTTAGCCTGCCCACTTGTAGCTCAGTGATTAAGGGTTGACATATGAACCAGGATGTCACGGTTCAATTCCTAGTCAGGGCATATGCCTGGGTTGCAGGCTCAATCCCTGGGTGGAGGCATGCAGAAGGCAGCTAGTTAATGATTTTCTCTCAATATTGATGTTTCTATTTCTCCCTCCCTCTTCCTTCCTTTCTGAAATAAATAAAAATATATTTATAAAATAAAAATAAAAATACAAACCAGGGTGCTGGGAAACCACTGTGATGGAAGTCAAACCTTATTAAGATAGGCTCTCAGGAAATAGCTCTAGGAGAGAGGTCATATCTAAAATGAATAAATTTCACACTGATTTTTTTTAAGTTGTGTTTTTCTAAGAAATAACATACTATAAAGCCTGATGATGGTCCCTAAGGAATTTCCCATGCTGGTGATAAAGAAGAAGGATTTTGTATTCCAGGTAAGGACATCAGATCAGGAAAGAGACCCAAGAATAAAGGATTTATGGGGTGAGGTTGGGGGGGAGGGTTATTGTCAAAAGTAATACAAATGAGGGATGTTTGTTTCATGCATTCATAGAGCACCCACGAAGTGCCAAGCACAGTTTCGACTTTCTGGAAACTTGACCTTGAACATTTGAGAGCTTGAATGAGTTCACTAAGTGATCAAGAGGAAAGGGAGTCCATGGCAATGGTAGTGGCCCCTATAAAGGAATAGAGGAAAACCTCGAAGGGCTCCCACAGTATTTCTCTTTCTTTTATTTTAACCTTTTCATTTCTTTGCAATATCTGCCAGTCCCTTCCTGTGGTATACCATATGAAACAAAGACAAACTTCTCACTTGGTGACCACAGCCCTACAGCATTAAAGAATTCCACAAATGAAGTGAAAGGCATTTAAGGGAGCCCAGTAGGAAGCATAGATGTGTGCTGACCTCCAGTTCCCACTTCTAGACCTTCTTTAATTAGTGGTAAAGCCACCTCTGCAGAGAGCTGTGAAGTCATGCCATAGAACCTGAATGACTGAAAGCTCCAGGGCTGTAGAAGGACATCTTGTTTTCCTAGATCAGTGGTCAGCAAACTGTGGCTCCAGGGCTACATGCAGCTCTTTGGCCCCTTAAGTGTGACTCTTCCACAAAATACCATGGCCTGGGAGAGTCTATTTTGAAGAAGTGGCATTAGAAGAAGTTTAAGAGGAGAAACCAAGATGGCAGCATAGGTGAACACCTAAACTGCTGCCTCTCACAGGAAGAAGAAAAAGGTAAAGATAAAAATTATGAACAACAAATACATATCTATCAACAAGTGAATCTAAAATTTAAATGAATTAAAAATCTGATGAACAGAATAAACTGGTGAATATAATAGAATCAGGAGCATAGAAAGGAAGTGGACTGACAATTCTCAGGGGGGAAGGGTGAGGGGAATGCAGGGAGAGACTGCAAAAATTATACACCTATGGATGAGGACAATGTAGGGGAGAGGTAAGGGTAGTGGGAGGGGTGAAGGGGAGTTATGGGGAGAAAAAAGAGAAACAAATGTAATAATCTGAACAATAAAGATTTATTAAAAAATAAAAATAAATTAAAGAAATTTAAGTTTAAAAATATTTGACTCTCAAAAGAAATTTCAATCATTGTACTGTTGATATTTGGCTCTGTTGACTAGTGAGTTTGTTGACCATTACCCTAGATCCTAGTAGAACTTCTGGAAGTAAATGCATGTAAATAAGTTCACTCTTTCAGAGATTCAGAAGAAATGGACTTGCTCACACACTCCTTGCTGTTAGAAGATTCCAGAACAGAGGGATATGGGGTGCTGGGGAGAGACGATGTTAATAGCAGAACAGATTGGCCAAGCTTCAACAACAAAAAAAATTCCAGCTTCATTTGAATGATTTAGACACCACAGGAGACATGTTTCTCACCCCTTCTGTCTGGAGCAAAAGTCTTTTCCTCTTTCTGCAACCCCTTCTGACAATTTGTAGCTGGCACCAAGTATTTTGTATGTGATGATGTGACTGGGATGATGACAAGATATTTCTTGAAACTGACTTATTTTATGCCAAGTATGAAATTGGATTTGCGATGGTTGGAGCAGATGGAAAATCCACAGAACAATGCCAGAGCAGCCATGTGTGGGTCTGGGGCTGTGAAATCAGGCTGCTTCCAGGTGGGGGTGGGGTGTGCTAGGCTTCTAACTCAAGATGAAAGTAAAGGAAAATTAGCAAGGTGATCCAGGGACACTCTCCCCTTCAGATTGGTGTCTAGTTCTAAATATCTCAGACTGTCCTGACAGATCTAGGTAGACAAACTCAAGCAACATTACTTTTCTCAGATAAATCCTGCTTTCCTCACAGGTCTTAAACAACTCTCTGATTGTATGGGAACACTTAATTTTTCTCCTTAGTCCTACTCTCCCTTTAGCTTTCTCTCTTCCTCTGACCCTCAACTTCTCTCTCTTACTCTTGCTGCTCTTCTCTTCATCCTTGATCTCATCTTACGCCTGCTTCTTTCTCTGCCTTCCCTGATCTCATTCTGTATTCCAATCACTTTGATGTGCTCCAATGCCTGGGACTCTGTTCAAATGGATTTTTACACTTTGAACAAGGCGCATATTCATCTCAATGATCAGAAACTGAACAGGAAGCTCTCATTCCACTCACTCTGTAAGCACCGGCTACAGCTTCAGACAGTGGGTCAGTGGAGAGCACAGAACCCCCAGGCCTCTCGGGAGAGTGTGGGACCCTTGAGTGGGGACTGTGTGCCTCCATCGCTCAGAAGGACCTCTGAGTCCTCAGATTCAACAGCGTCAGCTAGCCCTCCACCAAGGCCCCTCCTGCTTCAGACAAGGACCCTGGAGACACGACCAGGGAGAGATGAAAGTGGCCATAACCCAGGGAAAGTCGTTTTTGCACCCACTGTAAAACTATTTCACAGTTCTTTCTGCTCCCATGCTGTATCTTCTCTCACCACTTCACCAGCTAAGGAAACTCGCTGCGAAATCTGAGATTGGTCCTTGGTCTTCTCTTCTTTTCAACAAAGCCCAAGTTCCTTGCCATGGCTCAGAGAGCCCTCCATTCTCACCTATTTTTCTCCACTGAGGCCATTCCTCTCATCTTCCCAGCTTCCTAATCTCTTATATCAGTAATTAGTCACAATATTTGTATGTGTCGATCCCTGGCCTTTGCACGAAGCCCTCTTTTGGAGGGAGTACTCTTTTCACTCTTTTTGCGAGTGCATCTGGCTAACTTTTATTTGTCTTTTCACTTTAAGCTTCATTATTCAATGGTAATTCTTCCAGGAAGCCTTCCTTGGTTCCCCAACCCACATAAACTCATACCCTGCCATCCACATGCATGCCCTTTTCCCTGAACACATATAAAATACATCTCATCATTCAACCTATACCATACACACATATGTGCGCACACATACACAGAAATCCACACAGCCATACTTGTGGCCTCTACACATATGCTCACCCATACATATTAGATTGAACCATATAAAATTGCCAATATTGGACTTTTTTGACCTATGAAAGAGTTATTTCAGATCATGTATTTCAATCTATGTATTCTCCCACTTCTACCTATCAACACATACCCATTCCCAAATGCACATTCTCTTTTGCTCAACATGAATCCCCAAATACACCTTTGACTAAGAATTATGTGGATTAATTGCATGGTATCCCCATCTCCCTCACACTCCACATTTCTGGTAGTGATATGGACATTACCTGTCTCAGCATATGCTTTGGAAAGGCATGCCTTGCTTTCCCAAGGCCCCAGAAGCCTAGGGCACTTACTGAAATGATACCTGGAATGAAGTCCCTTGGGCATTTCAATCAGCCCATCTCACTGTCAAGTAGAATGAAGCCCAAAGCAGTATGCAGAGGTGCTGGCATGCTGGCATGCGAGCAAAGCATCTGAAACCAGTGCAGAAGGTACGGCATGGACTGGGATCAAAGGGATGCAATGCAGTGCCACAAATACTGAGAACTCATTATGTGCCAGTGTTATGAGCTGAACTGTGTTTTGCTAAATTCATATATTGAAGATTCAACCTGAAATGTGATTGTATTTAGAAATGAGTCCTATAAGGAGACAATAAAACCTAAGTGAGGTCATAACAATGGGGCCTTAATCTGATAGGGCTGATATCCTTATACCATTTCTCTCTCTCTCTCTCTCTCTCTCTCTCTCTCTCTCTCTCTCTCTCT
>JAAGEH010000040.1:20290331-20348848 GCA_011751065.1 Lasiurus cinereus
TCTCTCTCTCTCTCTCTCTCTCTCTCTCTCTCTCTCTCTCTCTCTCTCTCTCTCTCTCCTCCCTACCCCCCCCTTCCCCGCTGCCTCCTGCCCCACAACCAGGAAGAGTGGCCTCACCAAACATAAACCCTGATGGCACTAGGATCTTGGGCTTCTAGCTTCCAGAACTGTGAGAAAATAAACTTCTGTTGTTTGAAGTCATCCAGTCTGTGCTATTTTATTGGCCCCTTAAATGAAATACAGATAGGCACGCTATTCTAGGCATGATTGAGCGGGCAGGGAAAAACAGATGAGGTCTCCATACTCACAGAGCTTCCATGCTGGTGAGGCAGACAATAAACAAACACATAAATACCACAGCTTAATTAGCATGAAGGAAAAAATCACAGCAAGAGAAGGAAACAGAGAAGGGATTAGGTTAACAAGGCAATGAGATGTCAGATGCTGAGGGATTTGAGAGCTGTGATAAAACTTTGCATTTGTTTCTGTGAAATTCTGAGACCCACTGTGGGGTTTTGAGCAGAGCACTGACATGGACTGACATATGTTTTAAAAGTATCACTCTCCCTAAACTATTTGAGGACAAATGCAAATTTACTAGTACATGATTTCACTTTAAACTACTTTTATATTTCCCCATAATGCCTGGGTATACTTGTAGTGTTTCAGTAAATTTGCCTAACAGATAATTGGAAAGAAATAAATGAATAAAGAGTGAATAAAAAATAGGCTTCAGAATGAGCAAAGATGAGCTTAAATGCTGCCTCTGTGATTCACTTGCTGTGTGAGCTTTGGCAAGTTGCTCAGTCTCTCTGAACCTCAGTTTCTCCTTTTTAACAAGTAACGAATATCTAACTTTGGATTATACTACAGGGGTAAAAAAGGTATGTTATGAAAAGTGACTAACACATAATTGGCTCTAAATAAATATGGTGGAATGGACCTCAAACATGCCTGGGTGGGCTTACTCTAATTGTGCAAGGATGGTTCCTATTTCAGAAGGAGAGGTAGACAAAGCTTTGGTGAAAATTGGTTTGGTGAGGACATTTGTGTGGCTTAGAGCTGGTCCATGACTTCTCCCAGCTCTCAGGGGTCGGAGTGACTGACTGGGCTGCTGGGAGCCTCGGGACTAACTGGAGCTACAGGATCTGAGTTCTGTGTTGAGTGTCTGAGTTATTGTGGTTTTATTTAAATGGATTCCCCTGATAAAAGTAGTCATCTACTCCTGAATTCTCACAACATTCATCACCTCCTTTCTTAATCCTTTTAATATTTTTACTTAGCTCTATAGGTATATGTGTCTTGTCTTCCCTACTCTATCATAAACACAGTGTGGGCAAGCTCCATGCCAGATTCATTCAGCAAACACTACCACATGGCAGTTACTAAGGAGAAAACATAAACGGTCAACAAAGTAATCATAGCTAATCTCATTCAAACTTCTCTGCCAATCCCTGTACTAAGCCCAATCATCTCGTTGAATGAATAAATGAACAAACGAATCTCTTAACCAGAAGAGATGGTAAGACTATAGGACACACACTTCACTGATTAAAAAAAAAATGATGTTCAAAAATGTTACATAAAACATCCCTGATCACAAATCTAAGAAAGACAAGCAGGGATTTGACCCCAGTTTTGTCTGGCCCCAAGGCTTTTATCTCCGCCCTCTCCTCAGCCCTCCAAAAACCTCACAATCCATCATTGTAAATGTAGCTCAGACTGTTTTTCACATTCTTATCTGGCCTCTATGGTAAATATTAGTCCTATTTTCCAGCTATTTCTGGCTCCTGATCTTCTGAGAACACTGTGCTTCCCTGTTCCCTCTGAAGTTAGGCATAGCTGGTTAACTTGTAATGGCAAATGTGAGCATAATTTCAGCAGAAGCATTAAAGGTAAAAACATTAAGACCCAGTGCCTGGCCCTCGCCTGGCTGATGTGGCTCAGGTTGTTGGACATTGTCCCACACACCAAAAGTTTTCCAATTCTATGGTTCTATTTCCAGTCAGAGCACATGCTAGGTTGTGGGCTTGATCTCTGATAGGAAGAGTGCAAGAGGCAGCTGATTGATGCATCACTCTCACACACCACTGTTTCATCGATGTTTCTCTCTCCCTCTCTCTATCTAAATATCAATTTAAAAATCTTAAAAAAAAAAAAGAAAGAAAAAACCAAGACCTGAGTCACCACAATCACTTTCCCCATTATGGTGGCTGGACAGTGGAGCTTTCCCCTCAGCCTCGGTCCTTAGGTGACTGTGATATGTAGGTGTCCCTCATAATCTACCTTGGCCATGTGCTGTGGAGGAGACATTGTGAAGGTTACAATTTGGGTGTCAATTGGGACTGTGCTGATCCTGGCCCTGTGTACTCCCAGTGTCCCACCTCACCCCTCAAGTTATATTTCCCAATTTTCATACCTGCTGGCTTCAGGCCATGGCCAATAGAAAGTGCTAAATTGGATTAGAGAGTGGAAAGAAGAGAGACAACAGGGTGTTCTTCCTCCTCTGCTTGCCTTGAATGCATCTCTGGTAGCAACTACATCTCAACTACATGAATCCAGAACCACATTGACACATCACCGGCCATGGTTCTGATCTCCACAGGGACCCTGGCTTCCCCCACCCAATGGTAGTAGTGGCTTCATGCTCTTTCTGGGTGACTAATTCCTGAGTTCCTTCACCTTGATTTGGTTTATCGGAATCTTTCATTCTTTGTGTAACCTTTTCTAGGCCATGAATCTCCTCTGTTGAAAATACTTTGAAGTGTTTTCTGTTACCCAGCCAGGCCTACATAATCAAATCCACATTCCAAGTTGATTTTTAAGAAACAGAGTATGACTCTGGCATCACACGAAGCATGCAGAGACTGCTTAATTCACTCCTGTTGCCTTAACATATACAGCACTACTCTCCCTCATTCTCCTGTCTCAAGGTTCAGTCCCACAACTCATCCTTCTGGAACTCAGTAACCCTTATGGGAAGATAGTTAAAATAATCTCATTAAAACAAGTAGAAAATTCTGTGCTGATAACTGACTCCAATTCAAACATCTCTGGCAAGAACTTCTGAACAAAGAAGGGCTATAATCCATGCAAATAGTAAGGTGATCTTTCAAAGGTCCTGCTGATCCCTCCTGGCCTGTGTCCTTGGGAGTATCTGTACAGGTTGCTCTTCTGTTCTGATTGTTGGAGTTCCCTGGTTTTCCATTGAGTGTTAACAGATGAATTCCTCTGTGCTTCATTAGTAGGACCTCATTGCCTCTTCCTTGTGGCTTTAGTCAAAGCTGAGCCTGATCTCAAGATAAATAAAAACGCATATTGTTGGGCAGTCACTTTCAAATGGAAGTTGCCATCTAGAGACCTCAGACTTTATTGCAACCAGCAGGAAGATTTGGTTTGGCCTACAGAGGCTTTTATTTTTTTATCTTTGGAATGTGTTTTCAAGATATCAAAGTTAGATGTGTCATATTTTAAAATCCCAATTTACCTTATCTGTTGAAAAGCTGGGAGATTTGGACATGTGAGCTTCTTTTCCTACAAGGTCATGGAAAATTCCTAATTTGGAATAAGGCATTTGTTCTTGGGGTCACTACAGTCCCCATAGGCTACATAAGCATGTACTTCACCCATCTGGACCTGGCAGTCATTTTAGTCTGTCTGCTGTGGGCTGTGACATGAGAGAGAAAAGAAATCTGGACAGTGTAAACCATTGAGATTTAGGCCTTATTTGTTGCCACAGCAGAACCAATCTACGTGACTAACACATAGGGTTTTCCTGATGGCAATGGTATAATCCAGGTGGAAATAGGGAATACTCTAGAGGTATCTATATGCCAGGTTGTATTAGCCTAGATTCTCCTGAGAAACACAACCAAAAGGGTATATATGTATATATGTATATATGTATATATGTATATATGTAGTCCCCAAACATGTATTCATACACATTGAATAATTATAAAGGCAGTGTTTATTAAAATACCTCTCATTTTTAAATGGAGCTATCAGCTGTTAAGTGTGCATACATTTTTTGAGACTCCCTTATATATTTATTTATATTTCACCTACATGGTCTTTATTTTATACATATATTTACATATAATATATAATTCAAATATGTGTATATATTTAAATGTATTATATTTATAATTACATTTACTAGTATATAATTTTATATACAGTATAACATTTGTATACACACACACACACACAAACACACATGCACACATGTGTTGCTTCTCCCAGGGTTGATCAGTTCCTCAGGGTCTGTTAGAAATCAGAAGCCTCAGAGTAAAACTGACCTGCATGTTTTCCTGAAAAGATTTAAGAAATTCCTTGAAATAGAGAACCAGGGCATGCACCACGCATGATTAGTTTAAAGTCAGCATGTTTTGAAATAACATTGTCACTTATGGACAATCTCCATAAGTGAGTGAGAATTTGTCAAGGTTCCTGACAGACCTATTTTTTGGGAAATGGTAATTTTAAAGATGTTTTTCAAAAACAGAAAATACTCTCCCTTTTAAACCCAGAATACAAAATAACACTTTCCTTGAAAACTCAGGTTCAGCCTTTGCTGTTGGTAATCGTTTCTAAGGGCACCTAAGCGCTGTTTCCCTAAAAGGGTCTCAGGGATGATTCACATCTGACAAATGAAGTGACCAGGCGCTGGCATGGTGCTTTGCTTTTCACCAGCTTCCACTTCCATAGCTGTGTTACATGCAGAAAGTGTGGCTTCCAGAGAAGTGGGGATTCAACATTCCTCCTCCACTTCCCCAGAGTATCTGGATACACGTGGGGCTGAGTGTACACTGAGCTTGGCAAACCTCAGAGTCTTTGGACTTAGGCACATCCTTAGTTATTCCCACTAGAAAGAAATGATGATGACAGAAGATGCGCTGGATGCCAAAGATGCACCGATGCTTCTTAAGCAATAAAACAACATTGGCTGCAAAATACACACCATTCAGAGATGTGAGCAGTTAGCTAGAGGGGAAGGCATGGGGCTCCAGACATGCGTAGCAGATTGTGCAAAGGGAAGGGAGCAGACTATGATTTGGGGATACCTGTGGCTACTCTATGCATTGGCTGCTCTGATCAAGAGAAAATTTGTAAGTGGAATAGTTTTTAGAGCAAAATTTCCCAATGACTTACACAATCTAGGCCCTAGGTCATGAAAAAGTGGACCTGAACATCAGACAAAACAACTGCTCACTCATTGACACATTCCAGACCTCCAGAGTCAAAGTGCTTCCTTTCTATTGCCCTGAGCCCTTCCTCTTGGAATGTTAACCCCATTTCTTTCCCATCAATGGGAAGGAATTTGAAACCCCCTTTGTTATCAGGTGTGATTATCAGTCTAGCCCCTCTCTTCTTCCTTTTGGTCTCCTTTGACTTGTGTTTCAGACTTCTCTGAATAGACATATCACATCTGGCCAGTTAAAAAGAAGATGCTTTAAAGAGGATGTTTTTAGATATAGGACAGCTGCTGTCAGTAAGTTTCTGTCTGTTACCTGGGTCCCAATCTGAGTTGGGCCCAGGTAACAGACAGAAACTTACTGACAGCAGCTGCCCTATATCTAAATTCAACCTAGCACTAGGAATGCTCAGTGCTTACTCAAGAATGCAAATAAACCTTTCCACTAATATTTACAGCATAATCTAAAATTGTTGGTAGAGTTTTAAATTTGACAGTAAAAGGGTAATCAAGCTTTCAAGATTAATTTAAATTGGCGAATTGAAATAAATGAATACCTAAGAAAATTAAAGTGTACTGGACAAAACGCTGTTTCTAAAGTTTTAACTAAAATTTCTATTGGTAGTTCATCTCATGGTAAAATTGCTTAACATGCAATGAACATAAAACAGGCATATTTGTGTGCAAAAAAATTAAAATTTAAAGTTATCAAGATTGCATAAAAAAATTTACAAAAGCCCCCATTAAACAAAAAAAGGGGGGGGGAGTAGTATAATATTATGTAAGGAAAAATATCCAGTAAGTAAATTACATCTAGAAAATTTTTACTTTAGAAAATTAATTTTCATTTGTAATATTAACAGCAAGACAGCCATGAAAAACACATATGGTGTCAAAAATAAGCCAAAGGAAAAGTGGGTGGGCAAAAATAAAAAGGACCCCAAGTCAATTTTATAGAAAAGATTCCTTTATTAACGTTTGGTCCAGAATATGTTTATATACTTTCAGAAAACAACTTTAAGACCAAGTGGACTCCAGCAACAGAGAGGAACTGACAGGTCTGCTCCAACCACGAAGACAAGAGGAGAAACAGTCCAGAGATGGAATACGCTGACTATGCCTTTCCATGCTAGCAGTCAGCAGCTGTGCATCGGTACAGGTTGCCTAGGACCAAACCAGAGAGGGTTAGACCTGCATTACCACCATTTGTCCACCATCCAGATACCATTGATGACATGTACACATAAGGAACTGTTTGACATTAAAACTGGGACTCATATTGGTCATTAATATTGGGGCTCAAAAATTTTTTGTTCTTAGAAGTTTATTTCTAGCCTACAGAGGCAAGATGTTTTTAAAGAAAAGAAGGCGGGGGAGGAACACACACACAAAAAAAAATGAAAAAAACAGATACAGAAGCAAAGAAGCAATGAACAGACTGTCATACTACAGTGGGAAGGCAGGGGAGGTGTGGTGGGGGCAGCAGGGAAGGCTGTAAGAGATCAACCAAAGGACTTGTATGCGTGTATATAAGCATAGCCAATGTATACAGGACATTGGGGCAGGGAGGAGACAGGTGAGGGCATGTACTGGGGGGTGGGGAAGGCCGGGGGAAGGTCAACAGGGGAAAAAAAAAGAGACATATATACTACAATTTGTAATACTTTAAACAATAAAAATATATAAAATAATAAAAATAAAAATAAGAAGAAAAAATAAAGAGGATGTTTTAAAATAATTTGTGTTAGAACCAGCAAACCCAACAATGACTAATCCTGAGCATAGGAGATGCTCACCAAATGCTTGCAATAGACTGAGTCAGTGGCAGAGTCCTCAGTACCAGCATCCCTCATCATTGGCAAGCTTTCAGGCAACTCACTCAGCTTGTCTCAGCCTCAGTTTTCTCATATCAGGAGTCCAAGTGGGATGGGAATGTAAAGTTTTCACATATAGTAAGCCTTCAATTAACAGAAGTTGAAAAAGTCATTCACTCTTTCATTTAACTTGCTGAAATCTCTAGATGCAAAAATGAAGACAGCAGACCCCACTCCAGAGGAGCTCAAGGCAGGAGGCAAGTGTAGCAACAATGGATTATATTCTGGTGCAATAGGTCAAATGGAGGGTACGATCATGATCTGGAAAAGCCCTTCTCTATGCCTAGGAGGTGATGCGGGGCTGAGTGTGGCAAGGGAAGCAGACATTTGCCAGGTAGACACATGGAAACTAAAAATCCAGGCAGAAGGTGAAGCATGTGCAAATATGTGGAGGCTGAGCAAATAGTGATCTAATTCTGGGGAAAGGAGGCAGGAGGGAAGGAATGGCATCAACAAGTGGGCAGGGATCCTGGCACAAAGTTTTGTATGTAGGGATAAGGACTCCGAATTTTGCCCCATGGGAAAATTTACAGTGAGTACATTTCAGCAGAGGGACTTTACACAGTCATGCATCCACATCTGCTGAGATGTGATAGATGGGCTGCTCTGTGTGTGAGGTAGGGGATTGGTGATGTAGACCAGGAGAGGTGACTTCATTAGTGCTATCCCAACTCCAGTCCCATAGGCATGTCCCACCATTGACAACTAATTCATTGTACCGAGTTTATGAATTCTCACCCACTCTGGAGACGAATATCCAAGCAGGTAGTCTGGGTTTACAGAACTATATATATTTTACCTGCATCATCATGTTGGGTGTATGCTCCATCCTGATACTTCAAGCATATTCTGTCATCCCTTGCACCAGCCTGGAGCAGGCACATAAACGCCACAGACAACAACCCCAACTCTGAGCATCTGTCCATCTGTCTTCCCTCTCTCTGAATAACAGCCACCCCTTAGGCATCCACAAATATAAGCAGAATGCCCACTGCATAGCAGGCCTTAAATTATAAGGTGAATATATCAAGGTGAATGATAAAATCAGATTGCCTACTTTCAAGGCATTTGCAGAGTAGATGCATTTTCTCCTCTGCACTGCTCCCAATCATTCTGTAAGATGCAGGGATCATCACCCCCATCTCAGAGATTAGGAAACAATTTAGGGAGGTTAGGTGACTTGCTTAATGCATACAAATAAAATTTTGTTTTATATTCTTAGCTATTTTTTTGTAATTCTTATCTGTTACCTTGTTTGGAGAAGAACCTTATTCCCATCCCTGATGCCTCCATCTGTATGGAGGGAACTCCACTAATAAAACATGATACCACCACCCCCAACTCTCTTCATATGAGAAAGAGTGACTTGAGGTGACCTGCAATTGGTATACCTTATCCCTTTTTCTCACTTCCTCTTGGGACATGACCAAGTCTCAAAGCACATCATCTGCTGCCCTGCTTCACATCCCCCTCACCATCAAAAATAATAGCACTGAATGGTTAAGTGACTTGCCTATGGCTACCCATAGAGATAAAGCCAGGGAGGTTCATCCTGGAGTCTCGATCCTTGATCACTGATAGTTTGCTAAGGCTGCTATAACAAAGCACCACAGACTAGGTGGCTTAAACAATAGAAATTTATTTCCTCAAAGTTCTGTAGGGTAAAGGTCCAAGATTAAAGTGTCAGCCAGTGTGGTTTCATCCAAAGGCCCGTCTCTCGACTTCCAGATAGTCATCTTCACCTGGTCTTCTCTGGGTGTTTCTGTGTCCTGATCTTCTCTTCTTACAAGGACACAGATCAGATTAAGATCTGCCACAATTATTTAATTTAAACATAGTTGCCCCTTTAGAGACACTATCTTCAAATACAGTCATATTCTGAGGTGCTGGTGGTTAGGATTTCAAGAGAGTCATTTAGGAGACACAATTCAGGCTATAACCATGACTATGCTAGATTGTCTCTTTCATGACCAAGGTTGGTACAAAAAGGATATGAATGTAAGAGAAGGAGCTACATAAACTTTCAAGAATGGATAAGCAAATTAGTGTAGGAGTTGAAGGGCAGAAGGGGTTATCTCAAGCTCCTAGAATGGAGCAGGGCTGTGAGGAAGCAAAGGAATGCCATTAGGGTTTTGGCCATGGGCAACAGGGACTAACACTGGCTTCTCAAAGCAAGTCAATTTCATATATCATGGGAAGAAAAGGAGGAGACTCACAGAATTCAAGGGAAGAATGGAAAATCTGGCTTGTATAAACAAACAAACAAAAATGGCGAGGCTCCTTTGAATGGCTCCTCTAGAATGAATTCATTCCAGTCACATCTGCCCTGCAGCACCTCAGATTCCCAAGACAGGGAGTTCGATGGGGTAGGCTTCAGACATGTGTCCATTCCATGGCTTGTGGATTGCAGGGTGCATGGAATTACATAGCCAATGCTATGCAAGGTCCCCCAATTGAGAGCTAAAAGAATAAACCAACAGCTGATTCCCAGGAATACTTCATCTTTATAGCTATAAGTTTTATAGCTAAAATCTGAGCTCTATAGATTGCATCTAGTGGGGTAGGTAGTGCCCTAAAGAGAGATCAAGAGGCTGTCCTCAAAGAAGTGAGTGTAAAGGCTGAGTAGGCAAAAATAGAACTACAATGGATGTGCCATCCTAATATTATATTTGAGGCTTAGCTTTATATATAACTCATAACCAAAAAGACCTGGAACTTCTGAGAAATTCTGCCAATTCTAAATGATGTGCTCTTTCTAACTACCCATGGAGCATCAGCCTGCCCCCTCCCAGGGTGAATAAATTAGTATGTGAGTAAATACATAAATAAACAAGCAAGGCAAACAATACATGATAAGTCTAGTTAAGATGAGATTAGTTAATACATTAATTTACATAGACTCTCCCTTCACTACTAAATTAAAGGGAAGGCTCAGGTGTGCTGAGTAAGAGAGCCTTCTTTGTTTGCTTATTATTAATATTTAAGGGAGGACTGGAATCCATATAATCCACCTTCTGCAAGAAAAGAGCAAGCTCCAGCATTCCCTCAGTCAGTTCAACTGGGCCCTGATGAGCTGAGAAGTCTGTGTGTGCAGCTCACCTTTCTGCAGGTGACCTCTGTTTTCCTACCTTTTGGATTTTTAAAATATACATTTTATTGATTTTTAGAGAGAGGAAGAGAAAGGAAGAGAAAGGGACAGAATCAGAAACATCGATGAGAGAGAAACATTGATCAGCTGCCTTCTGCATACCTCCCACTTGGGATTTGCCCACAACCAAGGTACATGCCCTTGACTGGAATTGAACCGGGACCTTTCAGTCCACAAGCCAATGCTCTATCCACTGAGCCAAATCAGTTAGCGCTACCTTTTGAATTTTAAGGCTGCCAGTGTTTGAAATAACATTTGATATATTGATGGACCCCCAAAAAATGTAAATTAACATTTGCAATGTGGTAGTTTTGTCCTGCATATAAGAGATGGAAGACTGCAGATCCCCACTTGTGGAAAAGGTGATTGAGATGGGGTGGGGACAAGCAAGACATCCTGCATATTTACTGTCTCCAATTGTATGTCCAAACTATGCAAGCCCCACAAGAGAGCTAGAAGAGTAAGCTCACAGCTAACTCTCAGAAATCTTTGTAGTTATAGGTTTTATAACTAAAACCTAAGCTCTAGAGACTTGGGTTAAAGGCCAACTCACAAAAGTACTTCACTTCTATGGTATTCTTCCCCCAAACCTATGAGCCCATACTAATTATGAGAAAAGACATCAGATAAACCCAGACATTCTACAGAATAACTGGCTAGCACTGCTCAAGAACACTGGCAAGGTCATGAAAAACAAGGGAAGACTAAGAAACTATAACAGACCAGAGGAGAATAAGGAGACAAAACAACTAAATGCAATGTGGTACCCTGATTGGATGCTGAGACAGAAAAGAACTGTACAGTCCTGAATAGTGTTCCCTCCCTAAAATGTATGTTCATCCAGCATGACCTTACTTGGAAATCAGTTCCTTGCAAATGTAATCAAGTTTAAAGGAGGTTATACTTTATTAGTGTTGGCCATGAAACTAATATGACTAGTATCCTTTCAAGAAGAAGGAGATGTGTATGGAGAGACATAGACACAAGGGAAGAAGGCCATGTGAGGATGGAGGCAGAGACTGGGGTGTTGCATCGACAAGTCAAGTGTGTTAGTCTGTTCAGGCTGTTACAACAAATACTAGACCAGGTGGCTTGTAAACTATCAAAATTTATTTCTCAGTTCCAGAGGCTAGAAGTCTAAGATGAGGATGCCAGCATGCATTTTTCCAGATCTCAGTTTCTTATAAGGTGGAGTCCTCATAACCTTTCCAAACTTCCCATCCCCTAATATCAACATATTGCACATTAGGATCTCAACATGGAACTAGGAGGACACTCATTTAGACCATAGCATTAAGGAACTCCAAGGATTGCCAGCATCCCTTCCCACCTCCTGAAGCTAGATGAGGCAAAGTATTCTTGCTTAGAGCTTTTGGAGAGAGCATGACCCCATTGACACATTGATTTCAGACTTCCTGTCTCCAGAAATGTGAGAGAATAAATGTCCATGGTGGTAAGCCACCCAGTTTATGGTTCTTGGTTATGGAAGCACCAGAAAACTAATATATGGACATTAATAGGGAAAAATGATGATATCAACAAAAAGGCTGGAGTTTAGTTAATAATAATATATTCATGTTGGTTTCTTACTTTGACAAATGGACCTCCATGGTAAGATGTTAAAAATGTGGTAAACTAGGTGAAAGATACGCTGGAATGCTAGGTGCAATCTCTGCAAGTTTTTTATGAATACAAAACAATTCTAAAATAAAATGTTTATTTGGGGGAGAGGAGTCAACTCCTGGGCTTTGGATGGTCCCCTTTCTAAGACTGGGTGGTCTCATCCATAAAATGGAGATAATAATAATCCTACTGAGGGTTGTGATTAAAATTCCATGATACTCAGTGGATAGAGCGTTGGCCTGCGGACTGAAAGGTCCCAGGTTCGATTCCGGTCAAGGGCATGTACCTTGCTTGCGGGAACAACTCCAGTAGGGGGCATGTAGGAGGCAGCTGATCGATGTCTCTCTCTCATCGATGTTTCTGACTTTCTATCCCTCTCCCTTCCTCTCTGCAAAAAATCAATAAAATATATTGGAAAAAAAAAACAATTCCATGATACACATAAAATACTTAGCAGGTCACATCTTTTCTCATTTTGATTCTGTCCCTTAATGGATTTGCTCTCCCTTCCAAAGTCCGTTCACAGTGAATTTGCTCAATTCGTGCCCTCACCCATGCCATTGATGAAAATGTTAACAAAGAAAAGGAGAGAATCCTGCAGGTGGTGTTGGACTTAGCAGCAACATCCTCATTGAACACCGATAGTCTTCCAGATGGCCATGAATGGGCTAACTCATATGCTACATCTCAGGCTATAATCTAGGTGCCTTATGACTCAGCATTTCCTGCATGTTCACTAGTTGCATAGCCTTAATAAAAAGAAATGACTTGTATGCATGCATATAAGCATAACCAATGAACACAAGACACTGGGGGGTTAGGGTATGCCTGGGATAGGGGCAGGGGGTGGCAATGGGAAGATATGTACACATGTAACACAATAAAAAAAAGAAAAAAAAAGAAATGAGGTTAGTCTGGGGTAGATGCCTTCCTTATCTTTGATAGATGATTACAGGTATCATCGTGGTTAAGTGGAGTCAGCTTTACTGGGTTCCAAACCGAACGTATTACAGTGGTATCTCGAGATACGAGTGCCCTCACATACGAGATTTTTGAGATACGAGCCGTCGAGCGAGCGAGTTTTGCTTTGAAATACGAGCAACATTTGAGATAGGAGTAATCGAGTGGATCAGCTGGCTGCACACGATCCACCAGTTTACCACAACTCGAGCGTCTCATAGTTTCCCACACCTCAAGGTTACGGAATGAATTAAACTTGTATCTCGTGGTACCACTGTATACTACTTACTAATCGTATACCACTGGGCAGCTGGTTACTCTCTCTAAAACTCACTTCCCCAAATTGTAAACTATAGACAAACACTTTCAACATAAAGTTTTTCTAAAGGTTATATTAAATAATGCATGCAAAGAGCTTAGTCATAGTTCTCTGCACATAATAAGCACTGGGACTGTTAGTGGGTGCGTATAACTGTGTGAGCATAGGTGTGTGTTTTCATTCTCCACTGCAGTAACTGACACTTCAAGATCACAAAACAGTGACTATTTGAGGGGGGAAAATACTATATAAATGAGTACACTATGGACTGAGAAGAGATTGTAATCTGATCAAGGTTATGGTGCAAAGCAATGGCAGAAATATTGGTGAAACTCATAGGGCATCTACTTTTCAGGGATATCAGGAATAATCAAATTGCTTTTCATTTGTAGATATGGAAACTAAATCCCAAAAAACCAATGGGGCTTGACATCATTATTTGTTAGTAATAAATATTAAACCTCCCTCTCATATAAGCCAAGTCCCTGTCCAGGCTTTGTCCACCTCTCCTGGATTCTCTTTCTTTTTTATTTAATAAATCTTTATTGTTCAAATTATTACATTTGTTCCTCTTTTCCCCCCCAAAGCTCTCCTTCACCTGGCTCCCACCCCTCTCTCTGCCCTTACCTTCCCCGGCACTGTCTTCTTCCATAGGTGTATGATTTTTGTCCAGTCTCTCCCTGAACACTCCTCAACCCTTTCCCCCTGAAAATTGTCAATCCACTCCCGTTCTATGCCCCTAATTCTATTATATTCACCAGTTTATTCTGTTCATCAGATTTTTAATTCACTTAAATTTTAGATAGACTTGTTGATAGATATATATTTGTTCATAATTTTTATCTTTACCTTTTTCTTCTTCTTTCTCTTCTTAAAGAGTACATTTCAGCATTTCATATAATATACTGGTTTGGTATTGATGAACTCCTTTAGATTTTTCTTATCTGTGAAGCTCTTTATCTGCCTTCAATTCTGAATAATAGCTTTGCTGAATGTAGTAATCTTGGTTGTAGATTCTTGGCTGTTCATCACTTTGAATATTTCTTGCCACTTCCATCTAGCGTGCATAGTTTCTGTTGAGAAATCAGTTGACAATTGTATGGGTGCTCCCTTGTAAGTAATTACTGTTTTTCTCTTGCTGCTTTTAAGATTCTCTCTTTGTCTTTTGCTTTTGGCATTTTAATTATGATATGTCTTGGTATGGTCCTCTTTGGATCCCTTTTGTTTGGGGTTCTATGTGCTTCCTGGGCTTGTAAGTCTATTTCTTTCACCAGGTGGGGGAAGTTTTCAGTCATTATTTCTTCAAATAGGTTTTCAGTATCTTACTCTCTCTCTTCTTCTGGCACCCCTACACTTGAGGTTGTCCCAGAGGCTCCTTACACTCTCTTCACATTTTTGGATTATTTTTTCTTTTTGCTTTTCCAGTTGAGTGTTTTCTGCTTCTTGAATTTCAAATCTTTGACTTGATTCTTGCCTTCCTCTCGTCTGCTTTAGGTCTCTGTATAATATATTTTTTTTATTTCAGTCAGTGAATGTTTAATTTCTAGTTGGTCCTTTTTCATCTCCTCTTGAGTATAGCTAAATTTATTCATCTTTTCTAGGAAATTCTTGAAAAACCTTATAACTGTGGTTTTGAACTCTATATACAGTCATTTGTTTTCCTCCATTTCTTTCTTTTGTGATCTGTTCCTTTGTCTCTGCATTTTCACTACACCAGGAGGACTTCTGTGCTGGAATCAGCCTTATGATACAAGACTTGCAAAATTGCAAAAGCCTCTCTGTTGAGCTTGGATGGGGTGGAGTCTCAGAGCTAAGCAGACAGCCTTGGCTTCCAGTCAGCCCCATCCTACATGGCCCCTGGGTCTCAAGTGTCTCTTGGTAATTGCTGGAGCCCTCTCTGTGTTCACATGCGTGTTCCTCTAGACAGCTGCCTTTCTGGCTTCCCTGCACTCCAGACCCTTATGAGTCTGGGACTCCAGGGTCTCACCCAAAACTGGGGTCAGTGCAGTCAGAAGTGGAGGTCAGCGCAGTTGGGAGGCTCTATCTCCTGCCCACCAGAGAAAGCCGGCAGCCCAATCAGCAGTCCATCCTCTCTGCATGCAGTAGAGCCCTTTTGCAGTTCCCCTGAATTTCTGTGCACTCCTCCCTTTTCATGACAGTCTGGACTCCTCCCGTATGAGTCTCGCCCGAAACTGGGGTTCACTGCAGTAGGATAAGGGGTTCAGTGCAGTTGGGAGTCTCTGTCTCCCTCCCACCAGAGGAAGCCAGCCAGGCACTCTGCCACCTGCTCTCTCCATGCACACGTCTCCTTACCTCAGCTTTTTGCAGCTCTTCTAGGTCTTTGTGATCCCCTCTTGTTCCTTCTAGTTGTAGAATTTCCACTCAGTCAGCTTTCCTGTGGTTCTGGATGATGTCTGTTCTTTTATTTGTAGTTTTGAAATTGTTGTGAGAGGCAGCAGTTTATGTATTAACCTATGCCGCCATCTTGGTTTCTCTCTCTCCTGAATTCTCAAAAGCAGCTAGTAAAATCTATGCAGAGAGCACCCAGTCTTCATGGCAAGAGTTGGCTGGTGAAATCTAGTATTTCAAAAACCAGGGCAACTCTGTGAGTTGTCAGACATTTGGGCAAGGGCTGTGGGATGAGGACACTTAAACAGGGGGCAGCTTTGATGAAAACATAGAGCTTTGCTGAAAGATCTGTGGCTGTGTCTCAATGTAAATACTGAAAAAAGCATAGTAATCTCAGAGGCTTTGGCAGCATGCACCAAAGCTAAGAAGTACTTTGAGCATCAGGGAAGCTCCAAGAAAATTCCACTCCAGGCCCGTCTCCCCCTCTCATACTGAGGAATGTTGCGCAAATCACTTTTCCTGTGATGCAGTTAATATCAAAATAATGGAATAGAGAGTTTCAAAATACATTACGGTTTTCAAAAAGACATTTTTGAAAATGCCTTTTAGGCACTGTCTCATTTGATTCTCATAACAACCCTTCAGGGTATTATTGTTGTTATATCCCTCATTGTATCTAATAAATGAGTAATATGCAAATTAACCATCACTCTGCTACACCCACAAAACACACCCACCAGCCAATCAGGAGCAAGTATGCAAATTAGCACAACCAAGATGACGACCAGCCATGGAGAGAGCAGGAGGCTTGGGTTTTCCTGGTGATGGAGGAAGCCAAACTTCCTGGCCCGCCCTAGCCTCCACTCAAGGCTACAAAGTTTCAATTGTAGAAGATAAATAAATTCCAAATACCAGAGCCTCTGCTTGGGTCACTGGAGGGGCCCCAACCCATGCACCAGGCCTTTATCTTATTTAATAAAAGAGTAATATGCAGATTGACCATCACTCCAACACACAAGATGGCTGCCCCCATGTGGACACAAGATGGCTTCCACAAGATGGCCAGCACGGGAGGGCAGTTTGGAGAGAACAGGCCTGCAAGAAAGGGCAGTTGTGGGTAATCAGGCTGGCAGGGGAGAGCAGTTGGGAGGAGAAAGGCCTGCAAGGGAGAGTAGTTTTGGGGGACCAGGCCTGCAGGGGAGGGCAGTTAGGGGTGACCAGGCCTGCAGGAGAGCAGTAAGGCATCAATCAGGTTGTCAGGGGAGTAGTTAGGGGTGATCAAGCTGGCAGGTAGAAGTTGTTAGGGGCAATCAGGAAGGCAGGCAAGCAAGCAATTGGGAGCCAGCAGTCCTGAATTGTGAGAGGGATGTCTGACACCCCTCAAGGGGTCCCATATTAGAAAAGGTGCAGGCTGGGCTGAGGAACACACACCCCTTGTGCACAAATTTCATGCACTGAGCCTCTAGATAAGAGAACAGAGTGCTATTATAGTGTTCTTATTTTTTATTGATTATTAAAGAGAGAGGGAGGAGAGGGGAGAGAGAAGAGAAGAGAGAGAAAGAGAAAGAAAAAGAGAGAAAGAGAGAAAGAGAGAAAGAGGAGTTTGGCTGCTTCCTACACACCCCATAGTGTTATTTTTATCAACATATAGACATGATCCCAATGCAAATAAGGAATGAAATAGTTGTTAATATTTGCTGAGCATGTATTACTATTCTGAGTGCTTTGAATGTGTTTGTCATTTGTTTCTCACACAACTCTGAGACACTTGTGGTGCTGTTACCCAGTTACCCAGCTTTATTCTAAGCCACAGAGAAGTTAAACAACTTGCCTGGATCCAGAGCTGGGAAATGGAGTTGTCAGGATGTGAGCCCAAGCAATCTGGCTCCAGAGCCCATAAAAATCATAAACTCTTTTTAAAATTTATTTTTTCTGTTGAAGGTATTACAGATGTCCCTCCTTTTTCCCCATAGACCCCCTGCACCACACACCCATAATCAACTTTTGAACTGAATAAGGCACATGAGCACCCTTCTCCTGAATGAGCTCAGAGGAGTTTGGGGAAATTGATATGTAAATCGTATCATCAAAATTCAGAAAGATAAAAAAGTGTAAGATTTGAGATCAGAACAATGATACAAGAGTGACTAAAGTCAACATACTGGAGCTTGGGTTAAACCCCAGGCCTCCTGACTGTATAATCAATATTCATTTTTCTTTCATTCAATGAACACTTAATTCTAAGTGCTAGAGACTGAAGTGGTAATAATTATAAAGATATTGTTCTTCTTAAGAACCAGTAATTATAGTTCAAGGAAAATCTTTCCAAATTACTTTAAGGCTGCAGCCTCTATTCCGACATGAACACACTGAGACTTTATCATAAACTGAACTGGGGACCATCTAGCTCTCCAGGGCCCTACTCTATCCCCCACCATTGCTATGAAGAGTCACCAGGAAATATTCTATTGTACAGGCATTAGCAACGGTGGCCTGATTTAATATAAGCTCAAGCTCACTTGCTTTCACTAATGCACACTTAATTACAGTCCCTTTAAACCCCACAGAGATTTCTTTTCAATAAGTGAGGTGCAGACTATGCCGTGAGACTATGCTCTCTAATAGAGGGTCTGCAGCTTAAGTCAGTTGGATTCCCAGGAATGCAGCAAAGCCAGTGCATTCTTCAGATGACAGCTAGAGCTACTGAACCAACCCTCACAAAAATGTCTTTGGTCAGATTTTCCACATCTACTCCCTTTCAGTTAGGAATAACATAGAATCCACTTGGCCCAATATTTTGAGGACAAGACAGATGAGATTGAAATCAGATGAAAGGAGGGAAAGATGAAGTTTTATTCCTAAAATACTCTTAAAAATTTAGCTATAAATTTCACTATGGAGCGCAGAGCAGGTGAGGTGAAACTCTAAAATATGCCTGCTTCAACAACGTGACTTCCAAATACGTTAGAGTTCTTTGACTTTTCCAAATAATCACTAGAATATCCACTTAACCTAGTAACAGAAAGACTAAGGTTTGAGACCTCCCCAACAATTGCTCTAGAAGTGTATCACCATATTCATTCCATCTAACTTCCTTTAGAATAAAGGGAGGTGAAGGGGGTTGGTTCTGTGTCTGAATAGCAAAAAAATAGAATACTCATATTTACTTTGTCAACTACCATTTCTTCTCACTGTCACATCATGCCATGATCAGCCTGGCCCTGCATAACCTGATACTCGATACACATCTATTGCTACCTAGGTGATCTAGGTCAGCAACTTCTTGCGGTGCATTGCAAGAATTTTTAAACATGCAAAACCTGACTATTTAGTCAGGGGCACTGATTCTTTTTCTATAGATTGTCAGTTTTTTAAAAAATGGCAATAGTCAACACAATAGCCATCTGGTGTGAATGAATCAAAATTATACCTATGTTTTGTCAGATTGGTAATTAGTCTATGTGTGCCATGAGATGAAGAAGGTTGAAAATCTAGGTCATTGACCAGAGTCCAGAGAATTCCCATGCTGGACAATGAGCTTGGCTATTTGGCCCCAAAATGTAACCAGTGTCCTGGGTCCAGTTTCAGCCACTTAGCCAAAAGTAGCTCTGCCATATCCCCTGCCACCTAGAGGGCTTCCATGAGCCTGAGCCACCAACCTAGGTTACCTCTTTGGAGGATCTTTTTAATCTTCTCCATCATTGGGCTTCAGCTGGACCACCCTGGTGCACCCTGGCCCATATTCCTAGCTTCACATTTTCCTGGCATCTTTTTGTCCTTTGAATATTAATGCAAACTGGTCTTCCTTTCCCTCTCAGGAATCAGTTCAGTATGCCAGGTGTTTCAGCAATGGACACCTTGACCAAGACTGAATCCTTTTCAATAAACGCTACTCCTGAACACAAAGGGTACATTGGAAGGAATATGCAGCAGATTTAGAGGAAGCTGAGGATCGAATCAATGAATTAGAAGATAGGGTTGAAAAAATCACTCACTCAATTATGCTAATTGAATAAGTCAGTCAGAGAAAGACAAGTATCACATGATCACACTTATATGTAAGATCTAAGTAACAAAATAAACTGATGAATTGAGTGGGGTGAAAATCAACACTACTCCTCATGGATGCCTGTTCATGCTAAATCTACTCTACTGAATGAATCACTTAATGACTCTCCTTTGGAAAGAGACCTTTGGAGTAACTAGGGTGTCATGGAATTGACATTGGACAAAGTGGTTGAGGCAGCGAGGGACAGCGGCAACAGATGAGTGATAGATGGCTTTGTCTACCTTTGTCTCTTCTAGCCTGTAAGCCAAGCAATTAGGAACAAGCCTAACTGTGCTCATCAGTTGAGTAGTGGAGGGTGATCTCAGCTTGGAGATTAAAGAGAATTGAAGGGAGAGAGAGTTGGGCTAAATTTCTATCCCACCATAACTCAGGAGTGACCAGTTTTTGTTTTTTTAAAATATATATTTTATGGATTTTTTTTTACAGAGAGGAAGGGAGAGAGAGAGATAGTTAGAAACATCGATGAGAGAGAGAGACATCGATCAGCCACCTCCTGCACACTTCCCACGGGGGATGTGCCAGCAACCAAGGTACATGCCCTTGACCAGAATCGAACCTGGGACCCCTCAGTCCACAGACCGACACTCTATCCACTGAGCCAAACCGGTTTCATCAGGAATGACCAGTTTTAACTAGTAGTGCTCAAATATGAACCCTCAAGTTTGCAGGATGAGTGAGGCGGCTGCTGTGAACACACAGTCAAGCAGGAAAACTCCCCTGTTGTGCAAGGGCCTGAGCCTCAACTGTGTTTGTTCTAGAGGTCCAGCAGATGTCCTTTCCCGCTCATCTTTTTCCAGGGTCCTTCTGGTCAGACAAATAAATGAAAATCACCAATGGTCAGAGGAACACACATACAGACAGCAGGAGAGGAGCCTGGGCACTAAGGCCTATTTTCCGTTACTCTGGGTTTCCTAGCACATTCCAAAAATACAACCACTGTGGTAAACCTGCCTATGATGAGACACAGTGCACTATCTCTAATGTTGACACAGAAAAGATGGGACTTTGATCTTTTTAAATTGATTCTTGATAGAAGAGAAATAGACATAATGGTGTGTTTTTGTTTTTGTTTTTAATTTTGGCTTTTTTTTTTCATCCTCATCAATGTGTACCTAACCCTGAGAATGCTTTTGTTCTCTCTCTTTGTGTTTCATCCATTCCTTTTGTAATTGGGAGTCTCTCATGAACTGGGTTTTGCTTTAAGTACCAACCAGGTAGGATGAAGGTTACTACCCTTTGTGTCCCTTCCAACTGGTTTAGAACAGCTGTGGGAGCTGCAACCCCAAAAGAGTGTCCTCATATTTTAGGCAATGAGATAGTGTGGCTGGTCAACAATGATCTACAAAGTGACAGCTGGACAGAGGACTCATGGGGCACTTATCCTCATCTACTGCTGATATTACTGTGATCTAAATGAAAACAGTGGCATGCTATCCAAAATTGGCTTCAAGACAAGTCCCAACAAATTGCAACCCAGATGCCCCTCCTAAATAGGCCTCCCACAGATGACCTGGTCACAGAATGCCCTTCCCTGCCCTCCCGGTAATTGCCGACCCAGATTGTCTGAGCATGGTGTGTGCATGGAATGTTCTTTGGTGGGGGGATGTCCACACTCATAGGATTCCATTCCCATGACAACCGTTGTTATAGGGGCAGAATGCAGCAGACTCTGTGAGATGGGTTTGGCCTATTACATTAACCCCAAATTGTTTGATTGAATAATTAAATAATGAGGGATATAGCTGGATAGCTACTCAAGCCAAATTTCAAATTTCATGCACTCTTAAATTTTATTTCCTCCTCCCCAAAATTATCTTCAAGGAAAAAAAAAAGCGATAGAAAAAACACAAGGGGCTATGGCTTAGGAGAGTGGGGGTTCTGCCCTGTGTTGAGAGGGTTTGGCCTCTGGTCTCAATTAGACAGGCTCTCCTGGCAACTGGATTGATTCAAAGAGATAAAAGGAAACCTTATGCGGGAGAGTGAGTGTAGGTTTTGTTGGCTTTTCCAAGTCCTGTTCCTTGTCCCATTGTATAACTCTCATTTGGTTGGGTGAGAGGGGAGGGGGACAGGGCTGTAGGCAGTTTACTGGTTTATAAAACTGGTAGGATTATAATCTCCACTCTAATATTAAGTTTTCCCAGATTCTTGTTGCACAAGTTAAATTGCCAAACCATTTTTCTGAAAGAAAAATCTGGAAATGGAATACTTCCCCCCAAAAAATGTTTTTGGCAGAGAAATATACAAGTCATATAGAAAAAAATTTTTTACATATCCAAAGGAAACAAAATTACCATCTTGAAGAGATATCTGCACCCGCATGTTAATATGTTCATTGCAGAATTATTCAAAATAGCTGAGATATGAAAACAACCTAAATGATATACAGTAGGCCCTTAGGTTACATTGGAAATCCGTTCCTATAGTGATGTAACACTATTTTTGCTGTATCTCAGAACCCAATTACATAAGCACCTATGTCACTCACATGGAGCACATACACAGCAGTAAAAGTGACACAGTAACAGGAATGTAAAGGAAAGATAACAATTCCTGACTTTTACTTGTGATAAATAAATAATAAAAAACATAAAGCACGTATGTACATACGTCAAAATGACAGAACATTTTTTATATATAAATAAATGGGAGTCACTGAGGACTATCTGTATATCAGTATAGATATAGTTATGTAGATAAGGATATAAATATATATAGACAGCAAAAGTAGGTTTACAATTCCAGTCGAGGGTATATACCTACAGAAAACAATGCAATAATTAATAAATATAATACAAGAATTAGCTGTTTCATATACTCAGAACTGTAAACCTACTTTGACTTCACCATATATATACAAAAAGGGATATTACTCAGCCATGAAGAAGGAAATCCTGCCTTTTGTGACATGGATGGACCTTGAGGGCATTATGCTAAGTAAAATAAGTCTGACAAAGAAAGATAAATAGTAACCAAGATGGCAGCATACGTAAACACCTACACTGCTGCTTCACACAACAATTTCAAAACTACAACTAAAAGACAGAACAGACATCATCCAGAACCACAGGAAATCTAGCTGAGTGGAAATTCTACAACTAGAATGAAAGAAAGGGGCTCACAGAGACCCAGAGGAGCTGCAAAAAGCTGAGGTACACAGACATGCGCATGGAGAGAGCAGGTGCCAGAGAAAAGGGCTGGCTTTCTCTGGCGGGAGGGAGACGGAGACTCTCAATGGCATTGAACCCCTTATCCTATGACACTAAACCCCAGATCCAGCTGAAACTCATATGGGGAGAGTTTGGACTGAAAAGGGAGAAGTGCATGGAGATTTGGGGGAGTTGCAGAGGATCAGAGGTCTGGTGGTGCACACGGCACTGTGCACAGAGGACCGACTACTGATTGTGCCGCTGGCTTTCATGATTGAGCGGGAGAGAGACCCTTCCAGCTGCGTCACTTCAAACTCCACTGAACCCCGGTTTCAGGCAAAACCCTGGGGACCCAGACTTCTGTGGTCCCAGAGCGCAGGGGAGCCCAAGGGCAGTAGTCTAGAGGCACTGCGAAAGAGAAGGCACGTGTGCGCATGCACAGGAACTGATCCAGTGATTACCCAGTCACGTGAGACTCGGGGGCCATGGAGGGCGGGGCCGACTGGAAGGCAAGGTGGTCCATTAAGCCAAGAGACTCCACCTATTCCAAGCTCAATAGAGAGGCTTTTGCAGTTTTGCAAGTCTGGTATCATAAGGCTGAATCCAACACAGAAGTTCTCCTGGCATAGTGAAAATGCTGAGACAAGGGAAGAAATCACACACAAAAGAAATGGAGGAAAACAAACGACTGGATATAGAGTTCAAAATCATGCTTATAAGGTTTTTCAAGAATGTCCTAGAAAAGCTGGATAAAGTTAGGGAGACCCAAGAGGAGATGAAAAAGAATCAACTGGAGATGAAAAAGAACCAACTAGAGATGAAAAAGGAGCAACTAGAAATTAAACATACACTGACTGAAATAAAAAATATTATACAGAGACCTAACAGCAGACTAGAGGAAGGCAAGAATCAAGTAAAAAATTTGAAATATAAAGAATCAGAAAACACTCAACTGGAAAAGCAAGAAAAGAATCCAAAAATGTGAAGATAATGTAAGGAGCCTCTGGGACAGCTTCAAGCATACCAACATCAGAATTGTAGGGGTGCCAGAGAAAGAGAGAGAGCAAGATACTGAAAACCTATTTGAAGAAATAATGACTGAAAACTTCCCACATCTGGTAAAAGAAATAGACTTACAAGTCCAGGAAGCACACAGAACCCCATATAAAAGGAATCCAAGAGGACTACACCAAGACACATCATAATTAAAATACCAAGAGCAAAAGACAAAGAGAGAATATTAAAAGCAGCAAGAGAAAAACAGTTCATTACCTACAAGGGAGCACCCCTACGACTATCAACTGATTTCTCAACAGAAACAATGCAGGCCAGACGGGAGTGGCAAGAAATATTCAACGTGATGAATAGCAAGAACCTACAACCAAGAATACTCTATCCAGCTCAGCTATCATTTAGAATTGAAGGGCAGATAAAGAGCTTCACGGATAAGAAAAAGCTAAAGGAGTTCCTCAACTCCAAACCAGTATTATATGAAATGCTGAAAGGTACTCTTTTAGAAGAGGATGAAGAAAAAGGTAAAAGATAAAAAATTATGAACAACAAATAAATATCTATCAACAAGTGAATCTAAAAATTAAGTAAATTAAAAATTTGATCAACAGGATAAACTGATGAATATAATAGAATCAGGACCACAGAAAGGGAGTGGACTGATAATTCTCAGGGGGAAAGGGGTGAGGATTGTACAGGGAGAGACTGGACAAAAATCATACACCTATGGATGAGGTCAATGGGAGGGAGGTAAGGGTAGAGGGAAGGGTGGGAGCCGGGTGGAGGGGAAAAAAGGGAAACAAATGTAATAATCTGAATAATAAAGATTTAATTTAAAAAAAGAAAGATAAATACTATATGATCTCACTTATATGTAGAATCTAAACAACCAAAATCATAGAAACAGAGAACATATTGGTGGCTGCCAGAAGTGGGTAAAGATGATCAAAAGGTATGCACTGTTGTGGAGCACAAGAGACTTGGTTGGAAAGTTGTAAGGAGCACATTCTGGTAAAAGGGAAGTACTATGTGTAAGGCCATCTGCCCTGTTTATTGGAATTCTGATTTAGGGGAGATTTAGCAGAGTGTTGAAGGCGGCGCCCCTAATTATTCTCTAACCTTTCCAAACATGTCTGTGTACATGCAGACCCCCAGGTGTTTACTAGAATCCTTATGCTCAATCCCTAGATGCCCTTGCCTAGAAAACAATGTAAACACTGTCCTCCTAAGATTACTCACCCTACTGATTGTATCTAAAGACAAAAATTCCAATAAAAGCCTAATGAAGCAGGCAATCGAGGCTGGTTGGACCCTTGAGCCAGGCAAGCCCCTTAGCCCTCTCCCCCACAGTGAAATTGTGTCAGACTAATCTTTTAATTCATTGTTCAGGGGCTGCTGGTCAGATATGCTAACACACTTCTAGTTATAAGATAAATAAATCCGGGGGCTGTGATGTACACCATGGTGACTGTAGTTAACAATACTGCATTGTGTATTTAAAAGTTGCTAACAGGGTAGATCTTAAAAGTTCTCATCTCAAGAAAAAAATGTAATTATGTTACAAGTTCTTATCACAAGAAAAATGTAACATGTTAAAATTGTTGTTATATCTATCTACTAAACTTATTGTGGTAATCCTTCCCAAATATATACATATATCAAATCATCATTTTGTATACCTTAAGCTAATACAATGCTTATGTCAATTATATCTTCTTAAAAATATATATTTTATTGATTTTCCACAGAGAGGAAGGGAGAGGGATAGAGAGCTAGAACTATCAATGAGAGAGAAACATTGATCAGTTGCCTCCTGCATGCCCTCTACTGGGGGTGTGCCCACAACCAAGGTACATGCCCTTGATTGGAATCGAACCTGGAACCTTTCAATCTGCAGACCAAAGCTCTACCCATTGAGCAAACCGGTTTTGGCAATGATATCTTCATAAAACTGGAAAAAAATTCACAGAGGGTCAAGAAAAGATTGCTGAATTGTCTTATTTAAAAGTTAGCCACAGAAAGCAAGTAGTTGAGGAGAGGAAGAAGGTTGAGGAGAGGCTGACAGGACAGAGTGAGGGAGAGGAAGTGAGTGACTGAGGGTATGAGAGTGTGTGAATAAGTGAATGTGGGTGGTGTGTGTGAGAGTAAGGGATAGTTAAATCTTGCAGGACAGCAGGGCTGGCAGACTAGGCTCTCTTGGGCAAAAAGAGACTACCACTGCTGCAGGCACTCCTCGGACTGTGGGACTCCAGCACAGAGCCCACGCCATCTTGAAGGGGAGAACAGCCTTTTTTAGGAACTCATCAACTTATCAACACCACCAACCAGATAGGCCTTGGAACTGACCTACGAACCAGCAGCCACTCCAGCCAAAATCCTGCTGCCTCACCTGCAGATCCACAGACCCTGGGATCTCCACCTCCAAGGGTGCACCTCTGGGAAACAATAAGTGCAACCTCCCCCTCCCCAAAGCAGAGACAAAACATTCCCATGTTTCCAGAGCGTGCAGGCAGCCAAGGCACTTACTCCATAGGCTGCACCTGGGAGTCACTGGGCGCCCCCGTAGGTGTGATTTTGTACAGATAAGTGTCACAGCCCTGCAGTAAAAATTCTGAACTCCCTCTTTCTGAATAACTGCCCATGAACACCCCAGCTGTGCAGCTTCAGTGCCAGGGCCCCTCAGAGTGTATCAGAGCTCTGTGCAAGCAAATGCACCACCAGTCCACAGGTGCACTTCCAAGGGGCAGGAACCCTGAGCCCATCCTGGCTGAGTGTGATCTTGGACAAACAGGGATGCATTGTCCCTGGCACAAGAAATTCTGAATTCACTCATCCTGGACACCTGCACAGACACCCCAGCAGGGTAACTTCAGTACCAGGGCCCCTCAATGTACTTCAAAGCTCTGTGCTAGCAAACTCACTGACACAGAGATGCACATTTCCAAAGGGCAGGCATCCTGAGCCCGTATATCCACAGGATCCTCTGGGGAGCTGCTTTGAGCCCCTGCTGGGTGTGATTCTGTATAGACAAGGACACGCTGCCCGGAGTAGAAATTCTGAACTCCCTCTTCCTGAATAGCTGCCCACATTCACCCCAGCTGCTCAACTTCAGTGCCAGGACCTCACAGAGTGCATCAGAGCTCTGCCCTGGCAAACACACCTCCACAGATGCAAATTTCCAACAGGTAGGCACCCTGAGCCCATCTACCCATGGGGCACTAGTAGGATCCACTGTGAGCTCTCTCTGGTGTGATCTTGGACAAACAGGAGCACACTCCCCCCTGGTAGTAGAAATTCTGAATTCACTCATCCTAGAGACCTGCCCACAGGAGGCTAAATTACAGAGATACACTCCAGGCCCTTCAGAGATCTTCAGTGTGCCTTACAGGCCAATGTATTGCGGGTTCCCCTGTGAGCCGCCACTGAGAGTGAGTGCCTATCCACCACAGGTACGTCAGCAAAAGTTGAGTCTGCCCACTCCACAACTACAAAACTCTGGAAACCATAGACATTCCTTTCCAGAGTGCAGGCTCCCTGAACACCATCATCCCAACAAATGGCTCCTGGGTGCCACTGTGAGTCCCCCCTAGGCATGTGTGATTTCAACTAAGGGTGCAAGACAGCAAAAATTGGGACACTCCCCTCCACAGCTGCTGACTTCTAGACACTGCAGTTGTGCCTCTCAAGCTTGCAGGCCTACATCAAGAGAACCCAAATAGCGCAAGTAGGGAGCTACACTAGATTACGAACCAGGAGAACTAAGAGATTACACCAGTAGCACTATCCCCAAAAGAACCTGGGTAGAAAAGCAATTGGATCTACAATTAAAACATTACAGGAAGACATGGGAAGACAAAAAAGCAGTCCCAAAGGAAAGAAAAAGAGGAATCACCAGAAAGGGAGTTGAATGAAATTGAAGCTAGCAGCTTAACAGATAAAGAATTTAAAGTAATGGTTATAAGGATGTTTATTTTTTATTTATTTTTTATTTTTCTATTAATGTAACACATGTATACATATCTTCCCATTGCCCTCTCCCCCCCCCCACTCCCAGGCATACCCTAACACCCCAGTGTCTTGTGATCATTGGTTATACTTATATGCATGCACACTAGTCCTTCGGTTGATCATTTATCTGCTCCTCATCTCCCTAACCTTCCCAATGTAATTTCACAGTCTGTTTGATTCTTTACTGCCTCTGTATCTATCTTTTTGTTCATCAGTTTATAATGTTCTTTATTATCCATAAATTAGTGAGATCATGTGGTATTTTTCTATCATTGACTGGCTTATTTCACTTAGCATAAAGCGCTCCAGTCCCATCCAGGTTCCTGCAAATGGTAAGAATTCCTTCTTTTTTATGGAAGCATAGTATTCCATTGTGTAGATGTACCATAGTTTTCTGATCCACTCATCTGCTGACGGGCACCTAGGCTGTCTCCAAACATGCTGCTATGAACATTGGAGTGCATAAATCCTTTCTGATTGGTGCTTCTAGTCTCTTAGGATATATTCCTAAGAGTGGAATTGCTGGGTCAAATGGCAATTCCATTTTTAGTTTTTTGAGAATATTCCATACAGTTCTCCACAGGGACTGCACCAATTTGCATTCCCACCAGCAGTGCACGATGTTTCCTTTTTCTCTACATCCTTGCCAACACTTGTCATTTGTTGATTTGTTGATGATTGCCATTCTGTAAGGTGTGAGATGATATCGCATTGTCATTTTGATTTGCATCTCATAATGCAAATTAGTGACTTTGAGCAGGTTTTCATGTGTTTTTTGGCCTTCAATTTGTCTTCTTTTGAAAAGGTTCCATTTAGGGCCATTGCCCATATTTTTATTGATCATTTATCTTCCTTTTACTAAGTTGTATAAGTTGGCTGTAGATGTTGGAAATTAAACCTTTATCACTGATAACATTTACAAATATGTTCTCCCATATAGTGAGTTTCCTTGTTGTTTTGTTGATGGTTTCTTTTGCTGTGCAAAAGCTTTTTATTTTGATGTAGTCCCATTTGTTTATTTTTTCTTTAGCTTCCATTGCCCTTGGAGCAATATCAGTGAAAAAGTTCTTTCGGCACAAGTCCGAGATTGTGGTGCCTGTGGATTCCTCTAGTATTTTTATGGTTTCCCATCTTATGTTTAAATCCTGTATCCATTTGGAGTTTATTTTTTTGTATGGTGTAAGTTGGTGGTCCAGTTTCATTTTGTTGCATGTATCTATCCAATTTTCACAACACCATTTATTGAAGAGACTATCTTGACTCCATTGTATGTTTATGCCTCCTTTGTCAAATATTAATTGAGCATAGTGGTTTGGGTAGATATCTGGATTCTCTATTCTATTCCATTGGTCTATGTGTCTGTTCTTGTGCCAGTACCAGGCTGTTTTGAGAACAGTTGCTTTGTAATATACCTTGAACTCTAATATTGTGATCCCACCTACTTTATTCTTCTTTCTCAGGATTGCTATGGCTATTTGGGTCTTTTTTTGTTCCAGTTGAATCTTTGGAGAGTTCTTTCTAGGTCTGTGAAGTATGTCGTTGGTATTTTAAGGGGTAGTGTATTGAATCTATAGATTGTTTTGAGTAGTATGGATATTTTTATGAGGTTGATTCTCCCAATACATGAGTATGGTATGTTCTTCCATCTGTTTATGTCTTCCTCTATTTCTTTTTTCAGTGTGCTGTAGTTTTTCACATATAGGTCTTTTACCTCCTTGGTTAGGTTTATTCCTAGATACGTATATTAATTTTTTTGGTGCAATGGTAAATGGGATTGCTTTTTTAGTTTCTCTTTCTGTAAATTCACTAATGGTGTATAGAAATGTGATAGATTTCTTGGCATTAATTTTGTATCCTGCTACATTGCCAAATTTATTTATTAAGTCTATTAGTTTTTGGATGGAGTCTTTCGGGTTTTTTATGCACGGTATCATGTCATCTGCAAAAAAGGACAGTTTTTCTTCTTCTTTTCCAATTTGGATGCCTTTTATTTCTTCTTCTTGTCTAATTGCAATGGCTAATACTTCCAGTACTATGTTGAACAGGAGTAATGAGAGTGGGCATCCCTGTCTTATTCCTGTTCTTAGGGGGAATGGTTTTAGTGTTTGCCCATTGAGTATGATGTTAGCTGTGGGTTTATCATATATGGCTCTTATGATGTTGAGGTATGAACCTTCTATTCCCACATTGCTGGGAGTTTTTATCAAGAAAGGGTGTTGGATTTTGTCAAATGCTTTTTCTGCATCAATTGATATGACTATGTGATTTTTATCTCTCAATTTATTTATGCGATGTATCATGTTTATTAATTGGTGTATATTGTACCATCCTTGCATTCCAGGGATAAATTCTAATTGGTCATGGTGTATGATCTTTCTGATGTCCTGCTGGATCTAATTTGCTAGAATTTTGTTGAGGATTTTCACATTTCTGTTCATGAGGAATATTGGCCTGTAATTCTCTTTTATTGCATTTGTCTTTATCTGGTTTTGTTATTAGGGTGATGCTGGCTTCATAGAAGGTATTTGGAAGTGTTCCTTCTTGAATTTTTTTGAATAGTCTGAGGAGGATACATTTTAACTCCTCCTTGAATCTTTGGTAAAACTCTCCTGTGTAGCCACCTGGTACAGGGCTTTTTTGTTTGCTTGAAGCTTTTTGATGACTGCTTCTTCCATAGTTATTGGCCTATTGAGATGTTTAGGTTCTTCCTGATTGAGTTTTGGAAGGTTATATTTTTCTAAGAATATGTCTATTTCCTCCAGATTGTCCTGTTTGTTGGAATAAAGATGTTCATAGTATTTTTTAACAATCCTTTGTATTTCTGTGGGGTCTGTTGTTATTTTTCCTCTTTCACTTCTGATTTTGTTTATTTGGGTCTTCCCTCATTACTTCTTGGGGAGCCTGGTTAGAGGTCCATCAATCTTGTTTATCCTTCCAAAGAACCAGCTCTTGGTTTTGTTGATCTTTTGAATTGTTTCTTTGGTCTTCATGTTGTTTATCTCCATTCTGATCTTTACTATTTCCTTCCTTCTGCTTACACTGGGCTTTTCTTGTTGTTCTCTTTCTAGCTCTTTGAGTTGTAGGGTTAGGTAATTTATTACCATTGTTTCCTGTTTTTTCCAGTAGGCTTGTAGGGCTATGAACTTCCCTCTCAAGACTGCTTTCACTGTGTCCCATAGATTTTGTATTGTTGTGTTATCATTGTCATTTGTTGCCATGATGCTTTTTATTTCTTCCTTGATTTCTCTGGTTACCCAGTCATTGTTTAATAGCATGCTGTTTAGTCTCCATGTATTTGATTTTTTTTTTTGGATTGTATTTATTGTAGTTGATTTCCAGTTTTATGACATGATCAGAGCAGATGATTGATATGATTTCTATCTTTTTGAATTTTAAGAGACTTTGCCTATGACCCAATATATGCTCTATCTTTGAAAATGACCTATGTGCACTTGAGAAAAATGTATATTCTATGGCATTGGGGTGAAATGTTCTGAAGATGTCAGTTAATTCCAACTGGTCTAGTGAGTCATTTAGGATTGATGTTTCTTTGCTGATTTTTTGTTTAGAGGATTTGTCCAGTGGTGATAATGGGTATTGAAGTCTACTACTATAATTGTATTGCTGTCAATCTTCTCTTGATATCTTCCAGGAGTTTTTTTTTTAATGTATTTAAGTGCTCCTGTATTGGGTGAATATAAGTTTACCAGAGTTATTTCTTCTTGTTGCATTGCTCCCTTTAGTATTATGAAGTGGCCTTCTTATTTCTTGTTATGCCCTTCACTTTGAGATCTAATTTGTGAGATATAAGTATTGCAACCCCAGCTTTTTTTTTTTTTCATTTGCCTGAAAAACCATCTTTCATCCCTTCACCCTCAGTCTGCGTGCATCTTTTTTTCTGAGGTGGGTTTTTTTGTAGACAGCACATATATAGGTCACATTTTCTTATCCAATATGTTATCCTATGGCTTTTGATTGGAGCATTTAATCCATTTACATTTAAAGTCATTATTGGTAGGTACTTATTTGTCATCATTTTTATTCTTTACCCCTGTGTTCCTTCTTTGCTTCCTATTTCCTTCTTTTTAGAGAAGACCCTTTAACATTTCTTGCATTGCTGGTTTGGTGGTAATAAATTCCCTTAGTCTTTTTTGGTCTGTGAAGCTCCTGATTTCACCTTCAATTTTGATTGAAAGCCTTGCTGGGTGCAGTATTCTTGGATTCAGACTCTTCCTTTGCATGACAATGTATATTTCATTCCATTCCCTTCTGGCCTGATTAATTTCTGTTGAGAAATCAGTTGCTAGTCTGATGGGGGTTCCTTTGTATGTAACTTTCTGTCTCTCTCTGGCCGCTTTTAAGATTCTTCCTTTGTCGGTGTTTGCCAATTTAGTTATAATGTGCCTTGGTTTCGGTCTTTTGAGGTTCATTTTGCTTGGGACTCTGTGAGCTTCTTGGATTTGTGTGAGTTTTTCTTCCCTATATCAGGGAAGTTTTCTGTCATTATTTCTTCAAACAGGTTTTCTATTCCTTGCTCAGTTTCCACTCTTTCTGGAACCCCAATTATGTGGATGTTGTTCTATTTCGTGTTATCTCTAAGTTCCCTTAGGCACTCCTCTTGCTTTTTAATTTTTTTTTCTAGAAGCTGCTGTACTTGGGTATTTTTTTTCTATCTTATATCCTAGCTCACTGATGCAGTCCTCTGCTTTTTCTAGTCTACTTTTCAAGATTTCTATTGAGTTCTTTACAGTAGTGATGTCATTTTTCATTTCTTCTTGATTCTTCTTCATTTCCTCTTGGTTGTTCTTCATTTCCTCTTGATTCTTACTCATATTGTCGAATTTGTCTTCCACTCTTTTCACCCACCTTATGACCATTTCTCTGAATTCTTTCTTGGCAGGTTGCTTGCCTCCATTATGTTTACTTCCTTTTCTGGTGATGCCTGCTTTTCTTTCATATGTTGTCTGTTTCTTTGTCTGTCCATGGTCTTTCTTCTCCGGATGTCTGGTTATGTAGTTCTCTCTCCGTGTTAACTTAAAGGCACAAAATACAACACAATCAGGTACAAATCACAAAGTACTGAACAGAAATGTTTTCACAATGTTAATATACACAAATAAGGTGACTACCAGTGATAGACAAATTAAGGGAGAAATAATAGGAAAAAAAGCAAAAAGAAGAAGAAGAAGAAGAAGAAGAAGAAGAAGAAGAAGAAGAAGAAAGAAAGAAAGAAAGAAAGAAAAGTAAGAGAGAAAAGAAAGAGAATAAGAAAGAAAAGCAGAATGAATTATATATATGAGGAGAAAACTCCAATAGAACAGCCACTAATCCCAACAAATGCCAGCAATAAGTAACTAGAATTAATACAAACTACAAATAACAACTAATATCAAGGGAGGCAAGGGAAAAAAAGATAAAAAACAAAAACAAAGTAAACAAAAAGCAAAATATAACAAGTTGAATAAGCAAAAACAATCTAACAAAAACATAAAAATCGATATAATTAATGTTCAAGCAAACAACAACAAAAGGACATAGAGAAAAACAATTTTTGGATGATGAAGACAGAGAAGAGAGAGGTGTGTATGGACTTGGACAGTGGATTGGAAATTAGATATATAAGTGGGGTAAAATTTTAACTGGGTAAAAAGAAAGAATAGGGAAAATCTAACGTAGGAAAAGAATAAGACAAACAAGACAACAAAATGGGAAAAGTTAGGAAGAGAGTGTTGGCATAAAGGTAGAGTTGAGATAGAGTAAAATGATGCTAAAGGAAAGAGGAAAATAGAATTTAGAACTCCAATCCCAAAGTAAAATAAAGAGAAAATAAAATTACACTTCTTTTTTTCAAAAAGGTAAAATAGTAGTAGTAATTATTCTGGTTGAAAATAAAATTGTAATAATTAAAAAGATAAAATCAATTGAGGACAAAAGAGGAAAAAATTAGTTTTTTAATTAAAAGATGAAAAAATAAAAAATTAAAAAATTAAAAATAAAAGAATAGAATGTGCAGTAGTGGAGGTCATTCACTTCCTCTATTGTTCTGTTTGTCATGCCTGTTTCCCAGTCGGGAAGATATTGCAGTTTCCTGCATTCCACTGCTGCTCAGTGTTGTAAGCAGTCCTGGTTTTTAAGCTGGTGGTGTGTCTTAATCTCTTTATTCTTTTGTGATTATGCAAGTTTCAATTTGTGAGTCATCCCCTTGGTGGCAGTGTTTCAGAATTGACCTCTGAGACTTGGTCCTCTCTAGCCTCTGCTTAGATCCTGCTTTCTCTGTGGCACTCAATACCAGGTGCCACAGAGAAAACAACTTTCCTCTGCAGTCTCTTAGGATGTCCCCAATTGAGTGATCCTATGTATTGGGCTTGGCAATCAGAAGCAAGGATCTGAATAGGAAGAATGCAATCTGTGCATTACCCCATCCCTGCTCCTGTTCAAGCAGCAGGGACACTTTAATAACACCCAGGCTGTCCTTCTGCCTCAGATCAAAATGGGCTGCTCTGTAGAGCTCCCCTCTGAGGGTCCCCTTCCTCATTCAGGGATCACACCCTGCCCAACAGATTTCTCTAGGTGCAGCTTTCCCCAGGTCCAGTTCCCACAGTGTGCATGTCTCTCTGTTCTGCAGGACCAGAGACCTCATTTTATCCCAAGTGAAATCTGACCTTTCCGTGTGGCATGTGGAGCTCCACTGAATCTGAGTGTTTGCATCGATTGGGGAGTGGTGTTCTGGGTCCCACAGCTGTTCAGTGAGTGCTGTAGCTGTAGCTTTTCAGGCTGTTTGGTGGGTGCTGCAGCTGTAGCTTTTCAGGCTGCTGTAAACATCCACTTTTCCCTTCAAGATGACATGGTCTCCATGTTCATGCTAACTGCAGGATGAAGATGGCCACCAGCTCCTTGATTCTTTGGCTGAGCCTGGGGGATGACCTGGCACAGAGCAACAGCAACCCTGATGCAGAGGAGTCATATTCTGACTGGGACCTCCAGCACATCTGCTATAAAGATGTTTAAATGGCTGGATGACAAATACACGCAACTCAATGAGAATTATAAGGAGCTGAATGAGAATGTCGGCAACATAAAAAAGAACCAAGAGGAGATGAAGAACAACATAGCTACAATAAAGAACATAATGGGAGGCTTAAACAGTAGATTAGAAGAGGCTGAGGACCACATAAGTGAATCAGAAGACAAGGTAGGAAAAAATACACAAATATAGCAGCAACTGCAAAGAAGACTTAAAAAGCAAGAAGAGAGCCTAGGGGAGCTTTGGGACAATACAAAATGAAAAATGTTCACATATAGGGGTACTAGAAGGAGAGGAAGAGAAGCAAGGAATAGAAAACCTGTTTGAATAAATAATTACAGAAAATTTCCCTGATACTGGCAAGAAAAAAACCATGCAAGTCCAAGAAGCACAGAGAGTCCTAAATAAGATAAACTCTAAAAGACTAACATGAGGATACATCATAATTAAATTGGCAAACACCAACAATTAAGTAAGAATCTTAAAGGCTGCCAGAGAGAGACAGCAAGTTACCTACAAGATTTCTCCTATTAGAATATCAATGGATTTCTCAACAGAAACACACCAGGCCAGAAGGGAATGGAATTAAATTTACAAAGTGATGCAAAGCAAGGGACTGAACCCAAGAATACTATACCCAGCAAGGCTATCATTCAAAATTGAAAGTGGAATCAGGAGCTTCACAGACAAAAAAAAGGGCTAAGAGAGCTTATTACTACCAAGCCAGCAATTCAAGAAATGCTGGAAAAAAAAGAAAGAGAAAGGCAAGAAGAAATACAAACATTAAGAAAAAATATGACAACAAATGTGTACTTGTCAATAATAACATTAAACATAAATGGGTTAAATGCACCAATCAAGAGACATAGGGTAGCTGAATGGATAAGAAAACATGACCCATATATTTGCTGTCTGAAAGAGACCCACCTCAGAACAAAGGATTCACACAGACTGAGAGTGAAGAGATGGAAAAACATTTTTCAGTGAAAATGAGAAAAAAGCTGGGGGTTGTGATACTTATATCTGATAAAATTGACCTCAAAGTAAAAGCCATAACAAGAGAAAACACTACATAATACTAAAGGGAGTATATATCTTAACTCTGGTAAAGATATATACACCCAATACAGAAGGGCCCAAATACATACAACAATTTCTGAAAGATATCAAAGAAGAGATTGATAGCAATACAGTCATAATAGGGGACCTTAATACCCTACTGACACCAATGGGTAAATCAACCAAACAAAAAATCAAAAAAGAAACAGCAATTCTAAAGGACACACTAGATCAGAAGGATTTAATTGACATCTATAGAACATTCCACCCTAAAGATACAGAATATACATTTTTCTCCAGTGCAAATGGGACATTTTCAAGGATAGACCATATATTAGGACACAGGCTAAATCTCTTCAAATTCAAGAAGATAGAAATCATATCAAGCATCTTCTCTGATCACGTCATAAAACTGGAAATCAACTACAATAAAAACAATCCAAAGAAATCAAACACTTGAAAACTAATCTTCAACAAGTCAACAAAAGATAAGTGCTGGCGAGGATGCAGAGAAAAAGGAACCCTCGTGCACTGCTGGTGGGAATGCAGACTGGTACAGCCACTGTGGAGAACAATATGGAGCTTCCTCAAAAAACTAAAAATGGAACTCCCATTTGACCCAGTAATCCCACTCCTAGGAATATATCCTAAGAACCTAGAAACACTAATCAGAAAGGATATATGCACCCCTATGTTCATAGCAGCACAATTTACAATAACTAAGATTTGGAAACACCCTAGGTACCTGTCAGCAGATGAGTGGATCAGAAAACTGATACATCTACACCAGTGGTTCTCAACCTTCCTAATGCCGTGACCCTTTAAGACAGCTCCTCATGTGGTGGTGACCCCCAACCATAAAATTATTTCCGTTGCTACTTTATAACTGTAATTTTGCTACTGTTATGAATTGTAATGTAAATATCTGATATGCAGGATGTATTTTCATTGTTACAAATTGAACATAATTAAAGCATAGTGATTAATCACAAAAACAATATGTAATTATATATTGTGAAATATTTATTTCTAATTACAAATATTTATTTCTAATTACAAATGAAATTTTTTGTCTTGAATCATGGTGTAGCATGGGTAACAGTCTTCATATGACAACAGTAAACTACATTGCTACACTTTGCTACACCAAGGAGCAGTCTGTTGGTTCCTAAGACCATGGGAAATGTTTTCTGATGGTGTTAGGTGACCCGGGTGAAAGGGTCATTCATCCCCAAAGGGGTCGCAACCCACAGGTTGAGAACCGCTGATCTACACAATGGAATACTATGCTGTCATAAAAAAGAAGGAATTCTTACCATTTGCAGCAACCTGGATGGAACTGGAGAGCATTATATTAAGTGAAATAAGCTAGTCAATGAAAGAAAAATGCCACATGATCTTACTCATTTGTGGATAATAAAGAATATTATAAACTGATGAACAAAAAGATAGATACAGAGGCAGTAAAGCATCAAACAGACTGTCAAATTACAGTGGGAAGGTTAGGGAGTGGTGGGGTAGATAAGAGATCAACCTAAGGACTTGTATGTATGCATATAAGCATAACCAATGGATTCAAGACACTAGGGGATGAGGGCATGTATGGGAGTGGGGTGGGGAGGCAATGGAAGGTATGTAGATATGTAATACCTTAATTAAAAAATGTGGGGAGGGAAGTAGTTGAAAAAAACAAAAGAAAACAAAAATAAACTAATAAAAGCTAGCCACAGAAAGGTGTCCATTTTTATTTTTTTATATATTTCACATGCATCAGAAGCATGTCCTCTTAGTGGCCATTTTCTGCCTCAATGCTATGTATATATCCAAGAGGCCACTTGTCATTTTGTTTACCATGTTGGACAACAATTACCATGGTACCTAACAAACTTTTTGACTTTAAAAAAATTTTTTAACTTAATTTGAATTTACTGAACATCCAGGAAGAGAATGCCTTCTATGCTGATGATAACGATTATGATGATGTTAGGAGTAATAAAGAGAAATCAGGATTAATAACAGCCTAGAGAGTGAACTGCCAATTTTCTGGTGAGTTTGATGAAGTGCCAGAGCCTGAATTCAAATCCCATTGCTACCACTTAGGAGGTTATTTGGCAAGTCACAGTATGTCTCGCCCTTCATTTCATCACCTGTAACATGGACATAATGATTTCTTACAAGCTGTGAATATTAAATGGAAAAAAAATTGTATGTGAAATGACTTTGTAAATGAGTTTGCACCAATGTAAGGAGGTAATTTTATTATCATTCATAAAAAACTACATAGTCAAGTGTTAAGATATCTTTTTTTCAAAATATATTTTATTGATTTTTTACAGAGGGAAGGGAGAAGGATAGAGAGTTAGAAACATCGATGAGAAACATCAATCAACTGCTTCCTGCACACCCCCTACTGGGGAGGTGCCCGCAACCAAGGTACATGCTCTTGACCAGAATCCAACCTGGGACTTTTCAGTCTGCAGGCAAAGGCTCTATCCACTGAGCAAAACAGGTTTCCACAAGTGTTAAGATATCTTAACTACAAACTATAAAAATTTAGAATAACCAATGAGAAAATATTCTTTTTTTAAATTGCTATATAACAAATGACCACAAACTTAGCTGCTTAAAACAACACCCATTTATAACACCTTAGAAGTCCAGGCAGTTTCAACTGGGTTCTTTGCTTAGGGTCTCACATGGCTGAAATCAAATTGTCAACTGGACTTAGCTGGTGATTCTGGGAATAATTTGCTTCAAAGATGCATGTTGCTGATTGAATTCAATTCCCTGAGTTGTAGGACTGAAGTCTGTATTTCCTGGCTGGCGATCAGCGAGGTGCCACTCCCAGTAGTTTGAGGCTGCTCTTAGATCCTTGTCCCAAGGTCCCTCCTCCTCAGCAACCTCCTTTACATCAAGTCCTCTCCCTCTGACTTCCTCCTCTGCCAGCTGGAGACAACAACAATGCTGCTTTTAAAGTCATTAGATTAGTTCCACCAGGACACTTCTTGTTCTCTAGATGAAGTCAAAGCCAACTGATAAATCTTAACTGCACCTGCAACATTCCTTTTGTAACATAACCTTAAGTGTGATATCTATTACATTCACATTTCTGGGGATTAGGGCTGGACATTGGGCAAGAGGATTTCTTTGAATTCTACCAACCAGAGAGTATGAACCGGCTGGAAAATAGCTTTGAATATGAGCACCAAGTCCCACAATTAAGATCTGAGGATCACATTCATTTTCTCATGGAGGCTGCTAACACAATTCCTGGCACACAGCAGGTGTTTAAAGCGGCTGTTAACTAGAGATATGAGGCTTCTTTTGGAACATCTGTTTTCAAATCTCAGTTTTCATAAAGAAAATCAAAACAGAAAGTGTTTTTCAGTTTGTCAATAATTATATATCCACCCCAACCTGCTACCACCTGGAAAACTACTCCACACATAGTGGGCTCATGATAAATAATGTTGAATGAATAAATGAATGAATTAGAAGAATCTTCCACTTAGCCTTAACTAATAATCTTCTTTGACATCTGCATATCAGGCTAATTTTTTTTAAGTTTCCTGAGAGATTTGTTCCACTATGATCTACTTGCACTGAGAAATGGTGTTTGTTCTTGGCAGACAGGGACCCGACTTCAGGACTAGAGGGAGATTTGCCCAGATCAAAGGGGAGTTCTGCCTCCGGCTTTGGAGGACAACGCCAAGAGCCTTCTCTTTGAAGGAATTGAAGATCTGCCCCATTCTGCTAAGAAATTTGACTGCACAGTGCATCCTAATAGGCTGGGTTCTAGCTCAGCAAAAAGTGAATGGCTCCTACCAGACAAAGTGTGTGTGTGCGTGCGTGCACGCGCATACACACACACACACACACACACACACACACTTTCCATCACTCCATCCAGGAAATGGCAAAGCCTCTATGCTGTTTCGAAGCTTTCTCCTTGAAAGCTGATTGACAGACACTGACTTGAGAAGAGGAAGCCTCGTATCGAAGACGACAGCTGGCAGTGTAGCAGTAGGAATAAACAACCCACCTCACTGGGGATCAATCCATGTTCTGCTCGGGGCCACTGCTGCATTAGTGGCTGGTTATTATTTAAAAATAAAAATCTGCAAATGGGCTGGTTACACCATCATCAGACTGTCTCTCAGAAGGATTCTTTTATAATTCTTCAGTTTTCTGAGTTGCACAGAACAATTTCCCATGAACCATACCCTTGCATTTTCTGCTTACTAAACCAAAGCCATTTACATAATGGGCAATTTAAGACACATACACACGCACATAGATGTTAGGTAAATATATACATAAACAAATACCTTGCTAAAGGTTAGACACACTTAAAATGCAAAACATCTAGACTGTGGTGGAGATAGAAGAGAGGAGCAAGGAGCTTATGTGTTACAAGGTAAAGAACAAAATATATTCATATCATCTAATATTTATAATAGCATTTGCTACCCTGTTCTAAGCACTGTATTTATACTAACTCATTGAATGCTTACAGAAACTCTGTGGTGTACTGCTATTTTCACTTCCCACTTAGGGACTGAGTTAGGATGCAGAGAGGGTGAAGGGCAGAGCTGGGCAATGGATTCCAGAAACTATAATAATTAGACCTGCTGTTCTTGGATCCTCAGTAAAGGGCCTTCCAAACCCACAGCTATTCACTATCCCGGGACCAGGCGATGCCTCCTACTAGGTGGTGAATTGCTCCATTTTCTCTTTCTTTTTTTAAGTTTAAATATTTCTTATTTTTTTTAAATTACAGTTTACATTCAATATTATTTTGTACTTAGAGGCCAGATGCACAAAATTTGTGCAAGGGGCTTGGCCCTCGCAGCCACGTGGCTGCCTTGGCCCTTACACCCCAGCTTCGGAAGGATGTCTGGAATGTCATTCAGCTGTCCAATCTAATTAGCATATTACACTTTTATTATAATAGATTAGTTTCAGGCATATAGCAAAGTGTTTAGCCAATCATATATATTACAAAGTGTTCTCACCAATAGTTCCATTACAATATTACTGACTACATTCCCTAGGCTGTACTTTATATCCCATGACTATTTGCAACCATCATTTTGTACTTCCTAATTCCTTCACCTCTTTGATCATTGCTCCATTTTTCTAAGCCTCAGTTTTCACATCTGTGAAATAGGGATAAAAAAAGAGCCAAGCTCCTAAGGATAATTACAATGAGGATTATTCATGTCTTCATTCAAATGATATTCATTGAGCAGCTACTATGTGCCAGGCACCATCCGGAATAGTAAAGAGAAGAGATAGGAAGTGTACTTTCTAGAGCAAAGAAATGACAATAAACAAACATGGGCCCTAGCTGGTTTGGCTCATGGGTAGAGTTGTCTGCCTGCAAACCAAAAGGTATTGGGTTTGATTCCGGTCAAGGGCACATGCCTGAGTTGTGGGCTCGATCTCCAGTATAGGGTGTATAGGAGGCAGACAGTCAATAATTCTCTCATTGAGGTTTCTAACTCTCTCTCCTATCTTTTCCTCTCTGGAATCAATAAAAATACATAAAAATATAAAAATTAAAGAAAGTGCAGAAAGGCAATAAACAAAAACATAGCAAAATGATCCAATTTCTTCAGCCACCAAAGCAGTGAAAGGTGGACTCTTCACGGGGCTGATTAGGTAAAAGCCTAAGCCTTGGGGTGTATTGCCAGTGGGCCATTTGTACCCATCACAGCGATCATGCTCTCATGTGCATTACCCATTTGTTCAACAGAGACTTGGAAAAGTCAGGTTTTGCCCCAGGATACAAAGTCTAGTGAGTAATGAAGTGTTTTAATGAGGGTTTGTCTGCAGGATTCCAAAATCAATGGTCCTTCCAATGTAAGTGCTCAGTGCATGGTCCTTTTCAAGCTGCCTGCACCTGAGAAATTCTCTCTTCCTTAGGTTGTACACTGTGACTGGAGTTACCACAATCAGTCAAAAGAAAAGTTGCCAGAGACAACAGCTTCACTTTCATGTGCCAACTACATGAAAGGCTCTATCCCAAGAGAGCTTCTCATTCTGAGAGCTGGTCAAGGTCACCCCCAAAAATGGAGACTAAGATGTGTCATATCACAGTGGATAGAGCATCAGCCTGAGGACCAAAAGGTTCTGAGTTCTATTCCTCTATTCTACCAGGGTCGGGGGTCATGCAGGAGACAATTAATTGATGTGTTTTTTTCTCACATCAATGTTTCTCTCTGTCTTTCCCTCTCTCTCTCCCACTCTCCCTAAAAATCAATGGAAAAATATCCTTGGGTGAGGATTAACAAGAAAACAAACAAACAAACAAAACAGAGATGCCATTCAGGAGAGAGGGGCTGATGTCATCTTTTAGCAAGATGCCAGTTTGTGATATCAGGCTCCAGGCTGCCCTGCTTAATACGAAGACAAGATATGCATATTCTTTATTCTTGATTCTTCATCTGCAAGGTGGAAGTAGTAACACCCATTTCACAGAATGGTTAAATTTGTTCCGACATCTCCACTTTACTGTTTGAATGACAGTTCAGATTAAACATATATAAGTACATCTAAATTAAACACAATAATTTTCATCTCCAAGCTACTTCTACCCAAGCTTTTTCCATTTCAGTGAATGGCAATTACAGTTTTTAAGGGGCTCAGTCCAAAAGCAAGCAAACAAAAAAGGAAACTTTCTTAATTCCCCCCCACACACACACACACCCCAAATGGACTCACAAAATCTGTCACCTCAACCTTGGAAAATATGTCCAGAACTCAAAACCCTTTATCTGCTGGAACCCTGTTTAAGTCACTCCAACCTCTCACTAAATTGTTGCCATGACTACTTAATAATCTCAATGGTCAATTATCAGTGCCCTGACCAACAGGATCTTTTCAAAACATAAATTAGCTCATGACACTCTTGCTCAAAACCTGCAATGACTGCCCTCTCACTCAGAATAAACTCTATCCCTTCCCATCCCTCTAACCCGGTGTCCCCTCCCACCCTACACCCTCTGCAGGTCACAATGATCTCTTCCCTGTTCATTGAAAAAGCCCTGCAAGCTCTTGCCTTGGGCCCTTCCTCTTGCTGTACCCTCCTCCAGAAAGTAACTCTTCCCTGACCTTATCACAGGTATCCACTAGTTCCCTCCCCAACCTTCCAGACTAACACACACACACACACACACACACACACACACACAGTCAACCTAGGCACTATTGACATTTTGAGCAAAATGATTCTTTATTGTGGGGCTGTACTATGCAATGTAGGATATTTATCCGGGCCCACCAGAAGCCAACAACACCTCCCAGTTATAACAAGCAGAATATCTTCAACCATTGCCAAATGTGCCCGGGAAGGCAAAATCTCCCCTAGTAGAGTCTCATCAATTTAAAGCAATGTCAAATGCAACAGAAATGATGTTCAGAAAGCATTTTTTTGGAAGAATAAATGGATGTTAAATGAAATAATGTCTTGAGCATAAAGGACAGTGTTTGACACATAGTAAATAAATACTTAGGTAATGTTAATTATGATGAATGTGCTGTTTTTATTGTTGCTGTGTTGTTGTCTATGTTTGGAATAAACCATGGAAACATGAAAACTATTATGTGAAGCCATAGAATTTGACATAGATTTCATTTTTCAAATAAATTTGAATTATTTTAAAAACTGCAGTAAAAAAAAACCTCACACTTAGAAGTGTTAATGAATTAATATCACCAACTCATTAACTGTCTTTTGTGCAGACCTCAGAATACATCGTCTTCTGCCATCTCTGTGCATACATTTTAACTTCTCATAAATGTGCCACTGATTTTGAAGGCTGTAGTTTGGCACTAGTGTTTATTTTTATTCCTGTCTGTTCCTGTCGGCTCATGTAAAACTGTTCAAGCAAGAAATCTACAGTAGAGTTGTATTAAACATATATTGATTTAATCTGCCCAAATGCAATAATACAAGCTTGGCAAGAGGGAGAGGGAGAGAGACAGAGAGAGAGAGAGAGAGAGAGAGAGAGAGAGAGAATAATATTCATTCAACAGGGGCCCTTTAATGAAAGCCAATTACTTTATCTGGTGCTCAACCAAAGCAACAGCAATCTGTTCCACCCTGGAGGAGCAACTGGCAGCATTAGACTTAGTGGAAACACTACATATAAAACTATATGCCAAATTGTACTTCTTTCTTTATTTTTTTAAAAAATATTTTTATTGATTTCAGAGAGAGGAAGGGAGAGGAATAGGGAGATAGAAACATTAATGAGAGAATCATTGATCGGTTGCCTCCTGCACACCTCCTACTGGGGGACATGTGCCCTGACCAGGAATCAAACAGTGATCTCCTGGTTCATGGGTCAACACTCAGCCATTGAGCTACACCAGCCAGACATATTATATAGGAGATTTAGTATCTTTTTTATGGGTAATTTTGACCATGTTTGTTTGTAGTTCTTTCTTATCTACAGTCTCAAAATACAAAAAGTCTTGATAAAAACAACATTGTGGATGAACTCTCTTGGCAGCAAAGTCAATGATGTTATTTATGGTCATTATCTTCCCATTGTGTTTGATTATCAGATGCTGCCAGATACTCCAGAAGGTATTAACCAAGGGAGAACATGAGTAGCTTATTCCCCTTGTAAAATATAAAAATTTTGACTTTCAAAAAACATCTGAGCCTACAGTTGCAGAATAGGGATTTTGTGGATAGTAACTGACTATCACTTTCAGCTCACTTGCTACTCTTGTCCTGATGCCCAAGTAAGATGTTAACTAAAGGAATAGCAACACCACTGTTACGCATCCCACTCAATAATGTTCCCTGCCTATAGCCCTCCTGTCAGAACAGTAACTGTGGCTGAGAAGCATATGAAGCTTAGGTAAATTTTGTGCTTCATATAAGTTTAGAGTACTTATTGTCTCATTTTTATATTCATAGTATCAGATTAAAATAGTTGTAGATATAATCCACCAACCACAAGGACTGAATATACCAACCACAAAGTCTTATCAATAAAATTGATAATCCTCTAAGCAGATGGATCAAGTTAAAAAGAGAGAAGAGCCCTAGCTGGTTTGGCTCCAGTGGATAGAGCATCAGCCTGCAGACTGAAGAATCCTGAGTTGGATTCTGGTCAAGGGTATGTTCCTCGTTTGCAGGCTCAATCCCTGGCTCTGGTCAGGGTGTGTGCGGGAGGCAACCAATCAATGTGTCTCTCTTACATTAAAGTTTCTCTCTCTGTGTTTCTCCCACTCTCTTCCATTCTCTCTAAAAATCAATAGGCAAATATTCTTGGGTGAGGATTAATGAGAGAGAGAGAGAGAGAGAGAGAGAGAAGACACAAATGACCTAATAGCAGAAATGAATGAGGGGACATCATCACAGTCCCAATAGATATGAAAAGGATGGAACATTTTCAACAACTTTATGGCAATAAATTTGATAACAAATGGACAAATTCCTTGAAAGACACAAACTACCAAAGTTTACTAAAGAAGAATTAGATAACTCAAATAGTGTTCTAGCTATTCTAAGTTACATCCTTACCAATTGGTCCAGATAATTTCATTTTTGAATTCTAATAAATGTTTTTAAAAATACAAAGGAGGAAGAGAAACCAAGATGGTGGTATAGGTAAACACCTAAACTGCTGTCTTGCACAACAATTTCAAAACTACAACTAAAAGACAAAATGGACACTATCCACAACCACAGAAAAGCTGGCTGAGTGGAAATTCTACAACTAGAATGAAAAAGAAAAACACATTGAGACTCATAGGAGTTGCAAAAGGGCGAGGTACAGTGACATGTGTGGAGAGGACTGGCAGCTGAGTGTGTGGCTGGCTTTCTCAAGTGGAAGGGAGACAGAAACTTCTGACTGTGCTGAACTCAAGTTCCCGGTGAGACCCTGGGGACCCAGACTCATTCGGGGGGGATCTGGACTGTCAGGGAAAGAGAAAAGCACACTGAGACTCAGGGGAGCTGCAAAAGGCAAAGGTCCAGAGGCATGTGAGCACAGAGAGGACTGACTGCAAAGTACACAGCTGGCTTTCTCAAGCCAGAGGGAGACGGAAGCTACTGACTGTGCTGAACTCCAGTTCTGAGCAAGACTCTGGGAACCCAGGCTCACTCAGAGGGAATCTGGATTCTCTGGCAGCAGACAAAACTTGACGGCAGCTTTCTCTCAGAGGTGCTTGCAGCGATGACTGAGAAACACTGAGACCCAGGGGCCCTATGATAGGGCAGGGCTGACAGGAAGCCAAGGCTGTCTGCTCTGCCCTGAGACTCCACCTCTTGCAAGCTGAGCACAGAGGCTTTTGCAATTTTGCAACTCTTGTCTCATAAGGGTGTCTCCAGCACAGAAGTTCTCCCAGAAGTAGATACAGCTGATCCTCACAGCCAGTTGGCCTGGAGGTCAATTCCTCCCAGTGATGCAAACAACAATCAAGACTTAACTGCAACAAGGCTGTGCACACAGTCCATAAAGGGGTGCACCAAGAGTGTTCACCTCAGTTAACTGGGGAGGCTGAGCCACTGGGCCATATAGGACACCTAGCACACAAAGCTACTCTATCAATTTAGGGAAGCAGTGAAAATGAGAAGACAAAGAAATGGATCACAAATGAAAGAAATGGAGGAAAGAAAATGATTGGATATAGAGTTCAAAACTATGGTTATAAGGTTTTTCAATAATTTCCTAGAAAAGGCCAATAAATTTAGCAAGACTCAAAGATATGAGTGTCGAGGATATGAAAAAGGACCAACTAGAAATTAAACATATACTGACTGAAATAAAAAATATTATACAGAGACTTAACAGCAGACTAGAGGGACACAAGAATCGAGGCAAAGATTTGAAATACAAAAAAGCAAAAAACACTCAACTGAAAAAGAAAAAAGAATCCAAAAATTTGAAGATAGTTACAGGAGCCTCTGGGACAACCTCAAGCGTACAACATCAGAATTGTGGGAGTTCCAGAAGAAGAGAGAGAGCAAAATACTGAAAACCTAGTTGAAGAAATAATGACTGAAAACTTCCCCCACCTGGGGAAAGAAATAGACTTACAAGTCCAGGAAGCACAGAGATTGCCAAACAAAAAGAATCCAAAGAGGACCACACCAAGACACATCATAATTAAAATGCCAAGAGCAAAATACAAAGAATCTTAAAAGCAGCAAGAGAAAAACAATTAATTACCTACAAGGGAGCACCCATTCAATTATCTGTGGATTTCTCAATAGAAACTATGCAGGCCAGATGGGAGTGGCAAGTAAAATTTAAAGTGATGAACAGTAAGAACCTACAACCAATATTACTCTACCCCACAAAGCTATCATTCAGAATTGAAGGGCAGATAAAGAGCTTTACAGATAAGAAAAAGCTAAATGAGTTCATCAACACAAAACGAGTATTATATGAAATGCTGAAAGGTATTCTTTAAGATGAGGAAGAAAAAGAAAAAGGTACAGATAAAAATTATGAACAACAAATACATATCTATCAACAAGTGAATTTAAAATCAAGTGAATAAAAAATCTGATGAACAGAATAAACTGGTGAATATAATAGAATCAGGGGCATACAAAGAGAGTGGACTGAAAATTCTTGGGGGGAGGAAAGGGTGTGGGAAGAGACTGGATGAAAAATTGTACACCTATAGATGACAGTGGGGGGAGGTAAGGGCAGAAGTTGGGGTAGGAATCAGATGGAGTGGAGCTATGGGGGGTAAAAGAAAAACAATTGTAATAATCTGAACAATAAAGATGTATTAAATTAAAAAATAATAAAATAAAATAAAAATAATAAGGAGTACTAGATCTTGGGGGGTGGATAGAGAGAAATAATCTGTATCTCAACTGTGTTATGAGTTACAGATGAATACAGTTTTCAAAATCTTTCAAACTACATCTAAAAGGAGGCGAATTTTACTGTATGTATATTATACCTCAATAAACTTGAATAAGGAAAAAAATGTAAAAGGGGTAATAATTATTGAGTGCTAATAATCCAGGCAGAGTCTGAAATAGCAAAAACCAGTATAGAGAGTGCTCTGAAGACTTTTCTCAGGCAGGAAAGTCTAGACAGAATGGTGGGTATTACACCAGTTTGGGTGGAGGACTTACCCACAAGCACAAGCTCCACTTGAAGCCACAAGGGCCCACCTTCAGCTCTAGACCTCACAGACTCTGCAAGAACAACGTCAATCTGACCTCTGGGGGATTTTTCTTAGATGGTGAAATATTTCTCTTCCTCCTCCATGTTTCCTGGGAGAAAGTGCATGTAAATGTGTGAGCAGAGTTCTCATAGAATGAAGAGAGCCCAGATGTCACCAAACAAGCCCTTCCCCCGGGGAAATAACCTGCTATTTCTAAATGTGAAAGAGACTACTTGAGTTTAACAACAGACACATGAAAAAGTTATTGAAATCTATTTCTTTGGCTGAAATACACAAACCTAAAGAATTCTATTTGTGTCATTTTCACTCCCAGATCCCAAGATTTTATTAAAGATTGAAAGTGTCACTTCTACATCCAATTCCCATCATTTTTGTTTTATTTTGTTTCACGTTGTGACTGGTATGGGCTGAATTGTGTCCCCATCCCCCAACCTAACTCCTAGTTACCTTAAAATGTAACTATATTTGGAGATCAGATCTTTAAAGAGATAATTAAGACTAAATGAGGTCTCCAGTATGGGCCTTAATTTCATTTGGCTGGTATCTTTATAAGAAGGCTAGAGGCCTAATACATGAAATTCGTGCAAGAGGCTTGGCTGTCACAGCTGTGGTGGTGGCTTCATCTAGAAAGATACGGGGAGGGTCGTTCAGTTGTCTGGCCTAATTAGCATGCTATGCTTTTATTATTATACATTAGGACATAGAGCAAAAAGGCTATGAGAAGGCAGAGAGAAAATAGCCATCTGCAAGCCAGGGGAAAAGGCATTCAGAAAAGCACTAATAAAGACAACCCTGCAGGCACCTTGATCCAGGTCTAGAGTCATGGAAAAATAAATTGTTGTTGTTTAAGCCACTTTGTGGTTTACTGTGTTAGCCTGAGGGATTCAATAGTGATTTTCTCTGTCCTGTGTACATATCAAATGCAGATAAAAACCCTAGATTAAGAAGCTGTGATCTCTATCCTGCTGGACCCAAGAAAAGGCAAGAAACTACAAATGAGTGGGTCTCACATTGAGCCATATGTAACTCAATCGAGCTGGATGCTTATTTCACAATTGCTAACATGCAATTGCAGCGTGAGCCCTTTCTGTGTGACATGCTGATGGCATTGTGCCTTCCTGGTGCCCATATTTAAAAATGAACTAAACAGGCATTTGGTTTGTTATATATTTTTCACCTGAACAAATTTTATTCACGAATTCAGCTCATCCTTTTCCTTGTTTATTGCTAATTCAGATATGACAGTGAGCTATGCTGGATGACAGTAATTTTGTATCCCCCTCACCAAAAAAAAAAAAAAATCACAACAATAATGTAAGGTCCCCCAAAAAAGAGTAAGAAGAGGATGAATGAGGATATTTATTTTTAACTGACACAAACTGAGCGTGTATTCTGGACCAGCCATTGTGAGTACAAAGAGACAGACAAAATGCCTCGTGGTCAAGGCAAACATGGCTTTGGAGCTCATATCTTCTCTGAAATGTCAACTTCACAGCATAGTGGTTCATAACAAAGATTTGAAAACCAAAATGGCCTATATTTGAATTCTGGCTTCATCACTAATTGCTCTATTTATTTGTCAAGTTTTTCATCTCTCTGGAGCTTCAGTTTCCTCATCTGTAAGGTTATAGTTGTTTTATTGCTAGAAGACATTTATTAATTGTCCTCATTCAAGCTCAATAGAAACCATTAGCATTTGCATAGAATTTGGGACACAGTAATGCACTTTTAGATATGTTATTCTTTTTCTCACTCAAGTGCCTCTGTGAATTAAGGAAAGGTATTGCTATACTTGTCCTGTTTGTAAGAAAACTGAGTCTAGCCTGGTTGGTGTAGCTCAGTTGTTGAGCATCAACCCATGAACCAGGAGGTCACGGTCCAATTCCTGGTCAGGTGGTCAGAACACATACTTGGGTTGTGGGCTGGATCCCCAAGAAGGGGTGCACAGGAGGCAGCTGATCAATGATTCTTTCATCATTGATGTTTCTCTCTCCCACTTCCCACCTCTCTCTGAAATCAATGTGTGTGTGTGTGTGTGTGTGTGTGTGTGTGTGTGTGTAGCTGAGTGTTAAGAGGTGAGATAGCTTGCTAATGGCCATACAGGGAGGCAGTTTTAAACTCAGTTCCAGGTCTTGAAACTCATAATGGTCTGCTCTTTCCCATTGGTAAACTGCCTTCTCCTTCATTAAAAGTGATGTGAAGGCCTCTAGTTGCTTTAGGCAATGATTTATTTCAAAAGCTGTCTTCCCTCCTGAAAGTTAAAATCAACAACTTATAAAACAGGCAGACTCCAACTATACCAGACAAATACTATTCTACTAAATGACTGTTACTAGAATGAACAGTAGCAACAATGATGATCTTCACAAGAAATTCATGCACCTACTTTGGGGCTCCCTGCCTGGAATCAGGTCATTTTAAGGAGTCATTTAATATAACTGTGCATCGAAAGGCAACTACTATTTGTGTGCTCAGAGCACATTATCAGAAGGCAGCCCACTCCCTGAGCTTTGGCTGCTGAGGGCAAGGGCCATTAGCTGGCCTTCCAGTTCTTCATCACAGAATTCTACCAGGGTAACCCTGAGTGATCCCAGGGTCAAAGGTCATTTACCTGGGGTGTGCTCTCTGAAGCAGATACCTCTGGGCCTGGGCCTTGGATTGTAAGTATTGTTTAGACTTTCTTGAATGCAATGCTAAGAAAAAAAAAAAGGCAGATGCCATGACCCCTGGAGATGCCCATGACCAGCCCAGATGAACCCCATCGTGTTCTTCAACATCCCATCAATGGCAAGCCCTTGGTCCACGTCTCCTTCGAGCTGTTTACAGACAAAGTTCCGAAGACAGCAGAAAACTTCTGTGCTCCGAACACTGGAAAGAAAGGATTTGGTTATAAAGGATTCTGACTTCACAGAATTATGCTGGGATTTATGTGCCAGGTGGTGACTTCACACGCCATAATGGCACAGGCGCCAAGTCCATCTATGGGGAGAAATTTGAGGATGAGAACTTTGTCCTGAAACATACAGGTCCTGGCATCTTGTCCAGGGCAAATGCTGGATCTCACACAAACAGTGCCCAGTTTTTCCTCTGCACTGCCAAGCCTGAGTGGGTGGGTGGCAATCTGTGGACTTCGGCAGGTGAAAGAAGCCCTGGATATTGTAGCAGCCATGGAGTGCTTTGGGTCCAGGAATGGCAAGACCAGCAAGAAAATCGCCATTGCTTACTGTGTACAACTCTAATAAATTTCACTTGTGTATTATCTTAATCACCAGACCATTTCTTCTGTAGCTCAGGAGAGCACCTCTTCACCCCAATTTGCTTGGAATATTCTATAATTTTGTGCTCTTTCTATAATTCATTGAGTTCCATAGTTTCCTTACTCCTTCCCAATCTAGCTGGATTGCCAAGTTAAGTTTATGATTATGAAATAAAAACTAAACAGTTGTCTGTCATATTTACATCATGATCCAATTACATGAATATTTGAAAACAATGGGTAGAGAAATCAGTTTAGCAGTTTAGTGAGAACACACATTTTTCTTTTTTTTTCTTTTTTTTTACAGTACAATTACATTTATTGAGGCTGGATTCCAGTGCCAGTTATTATGATGGTTTAAATATCTTTTTTAATATTTTTAATTAAATATTTATTATTCAGATTATTACATTTGTTTCTCTTTTTCCCCTACCATAGCTCCCCTCCATCCGGCTCCCACCCTTCCCGATACCCTTACCTCCCTCCCGTTGACTTCATCCATAGGTGTATGATTTTTGTCCAGTCTCTCCCTGTACACTCCTTGCCCCTTTTTCCCCCAGAGAGTTATCAGTCCACTCCCTTTCTGTGCTCCTGATTCTATTATATTCACCAGTTTATTCTGTTGATCAAATTTTTAATTCACGTAATTTTTAGATTCACTTGTTGATAGATAGGTATTGGTTGTTCATAATTTTTTGTCTTTTACCTTTTTCTTCTTCCTCTTCTAAAAGAGTACCTTTCAGCATTTCATATAATACTGGTTTGGAGTTGATGAACTCCTTTAGCTTTTTCTTCTCTGTGAAGCTCTTTATCTGTCCTTCAATTCTGAATGATAGCTTTGCTGGATATATTATTGTTGGTTGTAGGTTTTTGCTATTCATCACGTTGAATATTTCTTGCCACTCCTGTCTGGCCTGCATGATTTCTGTTGAGAAATCAGCTGACAGTCGTATGGGTGCTCCTTGTAGGTAATTAACTGTTTTTCTCTTGCTGCTTTTAATATTCTCTCTTAGTCTTTTGCTCTTGGTATTTTAATTATGGTGTGGTCCTCTTTGGATTCCTTTTATATGGGGTTCTGTGTGCTTCCTGGACTTGTAAGTTTATTTCTTTTACCAGATGTGGGAAGTTTTCAGTCATTATTTCTTTAAATAGGTTTTCAGTATCTTGCTCTCTCTCTTCTTCTGGCAACCCCACAATTCTGATGTTGGTACGCTTAAAGCTGTCACAGAGGCTCCTTACATTATCTTCACATTTTGGATTCTTTTCTCTTCTTGCTTTTCCAGTTGAGTATTTTCTGCTTCTTTATATTTCAGATTTTTGACTTGATTCTTGTCTTCCTCTACTCTGCTGTTAGAACTCTATATAATATTTTTTATTTCAGTCAGTGTCTCTAGTTCATCCTTTTTCATCTCCTCTTGGGACTCGCTAAATTTATCCATCTTTTCTAGCATATTCTTGAAAAACCTTATAAGTGTGGTTTTGAACGCTATATCCAGTCGTTCTTTTTCCTCCATTTCTTTTGTTTGTGAACCCTTCCCTTGTCTCGGCATTTTCACTACGCCGGGACAACTTCTGTGTTGGATTCAGCCTTATGAAACTAGACTTGCAAAACCGAAGAAGCCTCTGTTGAGTTTGGCATGGGTGGAGTCTCAGGGCTTAAGGGTCCACCTTGCCTTCCAGTCGGCCCCCCCTCCACGGCCCCCAAGTCTCACATGACTGGGTAATCGTTGGAGCGGTCCTTGTGCATGCAAGCCCGCAGTGCCTCTAGACCACTGCCTTTCCGGCTCCCCTGCGCTCCAGGACCACACGAGTCTAGGTCCCCAGGGTTTCGCCCGAAACAGGGGCTTAGTGAAGTCAGAAGTGGCACAGTTGGGAGGGTCTGTCTCCCGCCCACTCATGAAAGCCAGCAGCACAATCAGCAATCTGTCCTCTGCACAGTGCCGTGCGTGCCACCAGTCCTCTGATCTTTTGTGACTCCCCTAAATTTCCATCCACCTCTCCCTTTTCACAGTCCAAACTCCCCCGTAGGAGTTTTGGCTGGATCTGGGGTTTAGTGTCGTAAGATAAGGGATTCAGTGACGTTGGGAGTCTCTGCTTCCCTCCCGCCTGAGAAAGCCAGCCAGGTACTCAGCACCCGCTCTCTACATGCGCGCGTCTCTGTACCTCAGCTTTTTGCAGCTCCTCTGGGTTTCTGTGAGCCCCTCTCTTTCCTTCTAGCTGAAGAACTTCCACTCAGCCAGCTTTCTTGTGGTTCTGGATGATGTCTGTTCTGTCTTTTAGTTGTAGTTTTGAAATTGTTGTGTGAGGCAGCAGTGTAGGTGTTTACCTATGCCACCATCTTGGATTCTCTCTCCATAATTTTTTGTCTTTTACCTTTTTCTTCTTCCTCTTCTAAAAGAGTACCTTTCAGCATTTCATATAATACTGGTTTGGAGTTGATGAACTCCTTTAGCATTTTCTTATCTGTGAAGCTCTTTATCTGCCCTTTAATTCTGAATGATAACTTTGCTGGATAGAGTATTCTTGGTTGTAGGTTCTTGCTGTTCATCACGTTGAATATTTCTTGCCACTCTTGCCTGGCCTGCACCGTTTCTGTTGAGAAATCAGCTGACAGTCGTATGGGTGCTCCCTTGTAGGTAAGGAACCGTTTTTCTCTTGCTGCTTTTAATATTCTCTCTTTGTCTTTTGCTCTTGGTATTTTAATTATGATGTGTCTTGGTGTAGTCCTCTTTGGATTCCTTTTATATGGGGTTCTGTGTGCTTCTTGGACTTGTAAGTCTATTTCTTTTACCAGATGTGGGATGTTTTCAGTCATTATTTCTTTAAATAGGATTTCAGTATCTTGCTCTCTCTCTTCCTCTGGCACCCCCACAATTCTGATGTTGGTACGCTTGAAGCTGTCCCAGAGGCTCCTTACATTATCTTCACATTTTTGGATTCTTTTCTCTTCTTGCTTTTCCATTTGAGTGTTTTCTGATTCTTTATATTTCAAATTTTTTACTTGATTCTTGCCTCCCTCTAGTCTGCTGTTAGGTCTCTGAATAATATTTTTTATTTCAGTCATTGTATGTTTAAATTCTAGTTGGTCCTTTATTTCTAGTTGGTTCTTTTTCATCTCCTCTTGGGTCTTGCTAAATTTATCCATCTTTTCTAGGAAATTCTTGAAAAACCTTATAAGCGTAGTTTTGAACTCTATATCCAGTCATTTCTTTTCCTCCATTTCTTTTGTTTGTGATCCCTTCCTTTGTCTTGGCATTTTCACTATGCCTGGAGAACTTCTGTGTTGGATTCAGCTTTATGATACCAGACTTGCAAATCTGCAAAAGCCTCTCTGTTGAGCTTGAGATTGGTGGAGTCTCAGGGCTTAAAGGGCCGCCTTGCCTCCAGTCGACCCCACCCTCTATGGCCCCTGAGTCTCACGTGACTGAGTAATGGCTGGAGTGCGTGCTCTCTCCCTGTGTCTCTAGACTACTGCCCCTCAGGTTCCCCTGCGCTCTGGAACCATATGAGTCTGGGTCCCCAGGGTTTCTCCCAAAACTGGGGTTTAGTGGATTTAGAAGTGGCACAATTGGGAGGGTCTGTCTTCCGCCCACTCGTGAAAGCCAGTGGCACAATCAGCAGTCTTTCCCCTGTGTGCAGGGATGTGCGCGCCACTAGACTTCTGATATTTTGCGACTCCCCTAAATTTCTGTGCACTTCTCCCTTTTCACAGTCCAAACTCCCCTCGTATGAGTTTTGGCTGGATCAGGGGTTTAGTGTCATAGGATAAGGAGTTCAATGTCGTTGGGAGTCTCCTTTTCCCTCCTGCCAGAGAAAGCCAGCCAGGTTTTCAGGCACCCCCTTTCTGCACGTGCACGTCTTCGTACCTCAGCTTTTTAGAGCTCCTCTGGGTCTCTGTGCCCCTCTCTTTCCTTCTAGTTGTAGAATTTTCACTCAGCCAGCTTTCCTGTGGTTTTGGATGATGTATGTTCTGTCTTTTAGTTGTAGGTTTGAAATTGTTGTGTGAGGCAGCAGTGTAGGTGTTTACCTATGCTGCCATCTTGGATTAAATCAGAACACACATTTTTAATAATTAATTGGAATGGAATGGAACTGAATGGAACAGAATGAAATTAAACAGAACAGAACAAAATGGAATGTAACAGAACAGATCAGAACAGAAGAGAATAGAATAGAGAGTGCATTGCATATAGTAATGATTACGTATCTATCATCTATCAATCGAGCTATGAACTGGGACATCATGTTTAATCTATTTCCTCTTGTGGGTCATAGGCAAAAATGTCTGAAAAATCATAGTGTAAAGAAATGCCAACAAAGGGGTTGGAATTGAGAGTTTGAATGAAAATCCATAATAAGATTTGAGAACATGAGTAAATTCTATTCCTTCTCTCACTTGGTTCTTTCAACGGCTCTCACTCTCACTCCCTAGCAACCCCCTTCCTTGTCTGGTGTCCACAGTCACATGTGATCGCACCTCATGGCTGGCCACTTATATCACCTTCTCATCTTAGACTGCAGCTATTTAAAGTTTGGGTAACAATCCAAGATCCCTCATCCCTACTGTCTTCTGCTCATATTTCTTCTACCTAGAATTCCCCTTCTCACTGTTGGTAGCTCCTACTCATGCTTTCAATTGCTCAGCCAAATTGCTACCTACCCCATCCTGGAAGCTTTCTTTAATAACTCAGCATTCATTCATTCAGCATTTAATGAATATTCACAAAACACAGACCTATATACTGGAGATATTATGGTCAACAAGACAGAAGCACCTGCCTTCCTGATGTTTATATCCAGTGGATAGATGATAAACAAACAACTAAATATGTAATACATTGTCATTAATGACAAGTGAAGCACAGCAAGGGAGTGATTGTATAATAGAGAAAAGCTTCACTGAGGGGGAATTTTGAGCAAAAAATTGTCTGCAGGAATAGTGTCCAGAATAAGGGAATAGCGAATGAAAAGAACCAGAAACAGGAACAAGTTTGTGTTCTCTGATTGACCAAGAGCTGGTTATTCCTCCTTCTAGGCTCCTTAGTACCTCTTGTATAATTTTATTACATCAAATTATAATGTTTTTCTTTGCTTTCCCCCCCTCCTGTTTCAATATGAACTTCTTGATGAGATCTAGGACTAATCAAAATAGTCTCCTCTCCATATTTGAGTATGTGAAGAAAAAAATCAATAAATGATTCAGAAAATGACTGGCAGAATGAATAAATGAGAAAAGCTTTTCCCCCTCCTTTCTTATAATCTTCCAGAATGAGACTAGTATCTATATTCAGGAGGAGCAATGGCAAAGATATAATTCACCCTTGACTATATAGACAGGGAAATTGGTACTCAGAGAAGAAAAGTCACTGTCAAAGGCCTCACTGGAAATTAGTGGGAGAGTCAGGACTTAATTCCAGGTCTCTTGAAATATCCCGGTTTATTTTTATTTTTTAAAGAAAATTTTTATTAATTTTTAGAAAGAGAGGAAAGGAGAGGGAAGAAAGAGGGAAACATTGATGTGATAGTGAAACATTTATCAGCTGCCTCCTGCATGGCCCCTACTGAGGATTGAGCTGCAACCTAGGCATGTGCCCTGACAAGGAATCAAACCAGCAACCGTAAGTGAATGGGACGATGCCCAACCGACTGAGCCACACTGGTCATGGTGAGATCCAGGTTTAGACAAGCAGTCTTTCAATTAGTCCTGGGCTACACCCAGAAAGGAAGAGAGAAGCAGGGGAAGTGTGCCTGCCTGTGGTCAGCATTCAGGAGGACTCTGAGAAATGAACACTTTGAAAGGAAAATTCTGGAAAGAAAAAAATTCCCTAGACCCAGCCCAAGAGGTATAAGCAAAACCAAAAGAAGTGGTGAATAGATTGGTTAATTCTGTGAAAAATATGCCAGATTAAGCTGAACCATCCAAACTCATTCGTTTGGAAAGTGAGCTGCCTTTCAAAATACTGTATAATTGTGTTAAATCAACTTTTAGAAATTCCTCTTGGCTCTGCAAATATTCAGTCTTGTGAAAAGAAATGCTATGACCCTGAACATGTTTTCAACCATCTAAAAAATGAATCCTAGAATACTTGAGCTAGAGAGAGAAAATAAACAACTCCAAAGTCCCCATTTCATAATATAGTGAAGGAGACAGCAATTGGTGGCTCTAGCTGTGCCCAGAACCCAGGTCTATTTCCTCTCTTTTTGGGTTCTTGGTTCCCACTGTACTGGCTCTAGCTTGCCTATAGTAGACTATTTTTCTTCTTCAATTTGGTGAAAGAAGAGTCCTCCCAATTATAGGATTGGGATTTATTAAGATAATTGAAAAGTGCTGAACTCTGTTGGCCTCCTCCCAGATTCCAAAATGTCAGAGAAAGATGTTCTTTTGTCAAATTAAGTGTCAGATAAAAAGGGCCCCAGGGAATCTTAAATCCAAAGACCCTTTTTTATCTCACTCTGTTTTTCTTTGAACTCTCACACTTAAATAAGGCTTAATGCAAGCTGATCTCAGAAATATCCATTTTTCTCAGCACAGCTTATATTGGGAGGAGATTTGGAGATTTCTCCCAGATAATGATAAGGTTGTAAAATGTGCTCATGGACAATAAAATAACTTGGAGAGTTTTCTATTTCTTACCCAATAGTGAAAGAATTAGAATATTGTATATTTTTATATAAACTTTTAATTTTAGAATAATATTATGTTTACTTTTTGGGGGTGGGAGCAAAGATAGTAAGGAAGTTCCCTAATTTTACTCACCCTATTTTCCCTATTACTAGCATCTTACATTACCATGGTACAAATGTCACAACTAAGGAACCAAGATTGGTAACCAGTATTAACTAATCTGTATATTTTATTTGGATTTCACTAGTTTTTCCCTAATTTCCTTTTTTTCTGTTCTAGTATCCCATAATGCAGGAAATAATAATACATTTAGTCATCTAGTCTCCTTAGCCTTCTCTGGTCTCTATCAGTTTCCTCAGACTTTGTTTTTGTTGACCTTGACAGTTTTGGGGATTGCTGATCAAAGACTCCATACAACTGTCCTTCAATTTGCGTTTTGTCTTATTATCTTTTTCGGAGTTATAGTGGGTTTTTAGGTTTGGGAAAAAAAGACCACAGACCTGAGGTGCTATTTTCAGCATATCATATCAAGGGTGCATGCAATCAACATGACTTGTCACTGATGGAAACCTTAATTACCTCCCTGAGACATGGACTAGATAAAATAATACTTTTTAAAAATCCTCACAGAGAGAGAGAGAGAGAGAGAGAGAGAGAGAGAGAGAGAGAGAGAGA